>CM029022.1:2836336-2890520 GCA_016801055.1 Panax notoginseng
AGGTACCTATTTCCTGATCAGCTCCATTATATAGTGACAGAAAAATACATGCACGCATCCAGGTACCAGCTATGGGGTAATTAATTAATATATATATATATATATATATATATATATATGTGTGTGTGTGTGTGTATATATATATATATATATATATATATATATATATATATATATATATATATATATATATATACACACACACACACATTCTCTGTTACGTAAGGTCCGTTTAAAATATAAAGCTATAATTAATTATACATGATCAAGCTAGGAATCTGATCACCAATCTCTATGTGACATCCCCAGATAATTTTCCGTTCTAAATGCTACGTGATCAAAGGCTCACTATCGATCGCCTCTCTTAAGTTGGTTTATTCGATCTGCATGTTGTCAGTTATATATAATATATTATTTACACGTACAGCCGTACGTGAGCTGTGAGATAGACTAAATTCAGCTATATATATCCTTCCAGTATCAACTAATGCTACTGTTTTGTCTTAGGGAGTACGTTGTGTTTAATCTTGATTGTACTGCAACTCTTATTGGCCTTAATTATCCAAAGCATTTAAATTTATCACTTTTCAAATGCAATTTTAACAGTAAAAAATAAATAAAAGTATAGATGACAAATCACCGAAACATGCATTACTTTCACAAATATACGTATATATATATATATATATATATATATATATATATATATATATATATAATAATAATAATAATAATAATCCATAACTAGTGTTAGTTATGTATCTTAATGGTCAATTTTTTTAAAGAAAATTTGTTCCTTCAAGAGGTTAGAGGCCTTGAAATTAGGAGAATTTCGGTGTTTGGAGTCTAAGAAGGTACGTATGGACATGTTAATTTCATTATTTTCTTTTTTTCCTTTTTGTTTGATACCAATTAAATTTTGACAATAGTTGGCCACACCCGAATTCAGGAATATATGTGTAATTGTTGGTGGTGCTGATGACAACATGATATAAATGGTGCAAACCTAGCTATTTCAACTATTTTCAAATATAAAGATACCGGCCCCTTTATCAGTGTGGTCAAAAAATACCGTTATAAAATAATTTAGCTAAAAAAGTCTATGTATGCCTTTTGGGACTTATAAAAAGGCTCCTTCAGCCTCTAACCTCTGAAAACACTAATCTTTAACGGTGGGAGATACATGAGACGGAATAATGTATATAATTACTTCCTCATCTATATGTATATAATATATATATATATATATATATATATATATATATATATATAGAAAGAGAGAGAGAGAGAGAGAGTTGGAGTGAAATGAAGAAAACTGTAAAACCCATATCATGGACAACGATCGATTGGGAGAGGCTGCTATATATTTCTTTCCATTTACTTCGACCTAGGTTGGAAGCAAGAGAGGGTAATACGTAGTTTTCTCACTTAATTTATCTTCACACTTGTGCCCCTACACCTAATTAAATCCATCTATATATATATATATATATATATATATATATATATATATATATATATATATATATATAGTGCTAGCTAGCTCACTACTTAATTAAGAGATCATTAACTAACTAACTAACTAGTTAACATAAAGCCTAATTAATTGTGGCAATACGTAATTTTTCCGGCGAGGCTCGTTACCTTATTTGGAGAATCACTCGTTTCCTAGGTTTCCTTATATACAACAAAGGGATTATGATGATATTAAAGCTAATAAAACAAAATTAAGATGGATAGTGGAGAAGGCTACCTAGCTACAGAAATATACTTGACACCTAATTAATTAATTATATATGAATATATGATCGATGTTACCTAACACACACTAAATTGCTAACTATGAGCAACTTAACTAGTCAGAACCCCCTTTTTTGTTCTGCTGTTTCTTTCATGTTTTTCACACCAACCATATATGTCCATGAACATGCATGTATATATGTCACTCGCTAGTTAGTATGTAATTAATTAGTTTATACTCCATTAGTTTAAAGTACAAGTATACATATATAACTTTTTCTTTCTATTTTGGCCTGCAGGTTCTTTAATTCATTACATTGAGTTGAGTTCTGTTGAATTAATTTTTTCTTAATTAGGCGATCGGGATGTACGTAGTAACTATATATATTTGCTTAATTAGTATAGAAAGAATTAATTAAGCGCTAGCTAGCCAGTGTGATGGAAATAATAAGGAATAATATTACTAACTAGCATTTCAAATTAATGTAAATTAATTAGGAAGTGGCATATATCAATTGGTTTTTGACATACCTCAGTTTCCCTGTCCAGTCTCAGCTTATTAACCAGATACTTGATTATGAACCGAACCGTCATTCGTCCGTCCCTAATAAAATATTGAAATCGTTTGATAAACTATATATATATTAACAAAAAATGAAACTGCTGGATGAATGTATATATTACTTAATTCGCAAGTAGCTTTTAGGTATCTGAGGCAAAAATGGTTCCTTGGCTCTGCATTGACAAGCAAATTAAGTGAAATTCATTATGTGAATTAATGTATTTAATTTTGGGAAATGACAGATAAACATAATTAAGGAGCGAGCCTAGGTTGAGAAAACAAATTTAAAAAGACATAAAAGAGAATTAAGGAATTGATTGATTAATGAATGAAGCAGCTATAGCAATTGATAATGATGTCGATGATGATATATGTTATAATTAATTAAAGAATTACTTACTGAATATGTGATGCTTGTAACATAAACCATATACCGGAATGAGGCCTCCTGGGAGGATCAACCACTCTGAAATCAAAAGTTGGAGCGGTGGCATGGCCATGGCCATGGAGGAGTTGAAAGGGTCGGGTACTCAAGAAATAGGATGCTGGCAGTACCGGAGGCATTAAAGAAGAAGAAGCGATATTATTATAGTTTGTGGGATTAATATTGATGCTGTTATTATTATGGGAGGACCTAAATGCCCAGTTGTTAATATGATCTTGAAGATGAGGAGGAGGAAAAGAGAGTGATGAAGAATTAGTTCCCATTAATCCCGGGTAGTATTGTTGCAAGAATAAAGGTGAAGATGAGGTGGTACTAGTTGTAATTAATGGGCGAGCTGCTGTTGGTGGTGGGAAGCAGTCATGATGAGGATGATCATCAGCCTCAGCCGGAAAATGATGATGAAAAATAGCAGAAGAAGGGGGGGCTAATGTCAACATTGATGACGATATTCTTCTTATTGGTGGTTGTGGTGGTGGTTGTGAATATTGTGAAGAAGCTGTCCCACCCGTAAGCCCACCTTCACCTTCACCTTCACCTTCACCGGGAGGAAGTAGATCAAGCTCTATAAATTGATGATCCTCCTCCGCCGCGCACCTTGTAATTGATCTTCTTCTTCTTGGAACTTGTACTAGGCCACGTCGACTTTGATCATTTTCAAGATGATGGTTGCTACCAATACTCAATTGAAGCCATCCCCCTCCTCCTCCTCCTCCTTCTTCTTCTTCTTGAATTTCCTTCTGGTGATCTTGAACATTAATAATTTGAATTTGTATATGATCATCCTTTGAGGTTGAAGTCCCGGCAGCTGCAGCGGCTAATTCTTCATTAACAGTAGTACTCTCCGTCTCAGTTCTTGATTGGTCTTCTTGATCTGCCATTGAACCAACCACTACTACCTCTATATGATTATGATTATGGTTATGATTATGATTCTGAGGAAGAGGAAGATCAGATGACGAGGACGACGATCCTACTAAACAAGAAGCAGCAGCTGCTTGATATTGATGATGATGATGAGTTGTAGACGTAGAACAGCAATTATATTCATACCCTTCCTGTCCCAACACTTGGTAGTTCATAAGACCTAATTGATGATTCGAGTGAAAGAAACAAGAACCACCATCAAAACCATAGTAGGAGGAGGAGGAGGAGGGGCTATTATAATAATAATTATTATTGTTAATCTCAGGATCAGGACCAGGAAACATGGTCATATTGAAATCTTCCCAAACCCAAACCCAAAGCAGTACCTCTTGCTGTTTTGGTGACTAATTGCGATGTTATTGTTAGTATTCGGCTTCTTCTTCTCCTCCTTCTCAATTACATATGCAGCTGCCATGGATCGATGATCACCTGGTCTCCCTAATTCTGATGGATGGATCTACGTACCTAATTAATTAATAAAACAGAAACAAGAAGCCACCTACCAACCTGAGTAGCTAGCTAGCTATATAAGGATGGATGGATGGATGGATATTGGATCAACACCCAATTAAGCTAGCCCAAGATATATATATGGATATATATCAAGATTTTAATTGTTTTATGGCTTCTGCCTGCCTGCCTTCCGATTGATAGATGGATATTATATTTAACAGAGAGGAGAATATATTTTAAACCTGCCTTTCGGATCTCGGTCACTACTATTACTACCGCTTTCCCTTCATTCTCTTTGTTTGGAAGCTAGCTTGCTTCTCACAGAGGGATGATTCAATTTATAAATTATTAGTATTTTCAGAGACGAAGACAAGACAGACAGATAGATATATATATAGATAGATGGTGGTCAGTCAGTTACATGGAATTTTCTATCTATCTATGTGTATGTATGTATGTATAAGGCGCGCGGTCCTAACACTAATATTCTCTTCTCCATGGAGTAGTATTTATTTATTACTAAAGACCAAATTAATGCATACTTCATGTCTCCAGTCTCACTGCTTGCCTTTTACATTTATAAATAATATGTATTGTAGGTACTACTACTTGTATAATATTGGAGCTAGGTCTTCCACTCCGGCTAACAACTTTAGGGCATGTCCCACACGACATATATATATATATATATATATATATATATATATATATATATATATATATATATATATACACACACTATCAAAAGTTGGCTCTATTTTTCTAGATATCACGAAAAAGCTCCTTTTTAGCTCTATGTAATATACCATATCAATATGGACACACATATCTCTGTGTGTGTATGGGCTTCCGATAACCTAAACTGCATCTGGACGTGACGACTCGACTAATGCTTTTGGACTACTCTATATATTTTTACGTCTGGAAAAATAATACTCCACTTAATTAGTAGTATTAATTCATTTACTTCATGTTACATTGTTCTTTAATTTTACTTTCTTTTCTGTTTTTCTCTAGCACTCAGTACCCAGGGGAGAGGGGGGGCTGGCCCAAAGTGTTTGTGTAACATTTTAAACCCATGAATTAAAATACAATACAATACATCACATCACAATAAAAAGAAATTCACTCTTAATTATTTGAGTTACTTTGATTAATTGAAGTGAAACAAAAAAACTCATCCTTTTTGCTCTTCAATTAATAGAAACTCATAAAGATTACATGAGTAAGATACAATATAATATAAAGATTACATGAGTAAGATTACTCTATATTATGTAATACTCTTAACTAGTTACCATTAACAATGAGAAAAGGAGGGAAAGGTAGTGGCCAGAATGTTGGCGTGGCATGATGACGTTTACCGTCTACAGACATTTGACAACATACATTATACAAAGAGAGGAGTACTGATTTTTAAAACACAATTAGAAAATATTTTAAATTTAAATTTTATTTTAAATAAATAAATTTTATAAATTTTGAATTTAAAAATAATATCTCAATTGACTTTTAAAAAAAAATTAATTAATTTGGATTATATATATATATATATATGTTACAGGAGAGTACTACATTTTTAGTGTTAAATAATAGTAATACATTGAAATGTACGCGTGTTTGTTTGCTATTAAGAAGCCCTGATTATAAAGAAATGATTATTAAATGGAGCTAGTTAAATTGGTACGCATGACTTGATGGTGTTTTCCTTTCTCTAGTCTAAAACCCAAGAAACGAAAGACGTGGCCTCGTAGGACGGACATTAATTCGTTTTCCAATTAAGCATGTGCCTCCCACCCTTTTGCAAACACTCTCCATTAGGAGTGAGCATGGTACAATTTAAAATTCAAATTATATTTGAAATCGTTTAATTGTAGTTTGATAAATTTAAAATTTTACATAAAATCACTTGTGATTAGTGCGATTTTAAATTGTACGGTGCGATTTTAATTAGTGCGATTTCGATGTCAAAACCAATTGAAACAATAAAAAGGTCTAAGCATTCAATAGAATTTAACACAGAACTCACATCGAGCAATTAATTTAATGACAGAGTCGGCAATGAGAATTATATCAAGCATAGAACCAAAGCTCCTTCAGCCAAACATGTCAAATTCACCATCAAATCATAGAACAACGAGACACATAAAATTATTTTAATTTATAATAAATGAATGATATCGTAAAAACTAAAACATACGCTATATAAAACAACGGAGACCATATTTTCGATAACAAGCAATAAAATTTATCTAGTTCCCCAAAAATTAGAAATATATACTGGAGATAAAATGATCTTATATATTGCAGGGATGACTTATAGAATATAATCCTAACTGTACCTAATTTGAAAAATATTCTATTAGACTATTATTACTATAGCATAGACGACCTTAACCAATACATCAAGTGCTTAAACCAACGAATTTGGCCCCTCAACTATAAGCCCCTCTAGTAACGCATCAAACAAATCTGAAATTCTAAAATCCAAATGCTCAATTTTTGACTTTGTAACCTTTAACCATCTTTTTTCAATTGGTAAAAAAATGACAATTCAAAACTGAAATTTTCTCTGAGCGTGTTCAAGTGAAAAGTAAATTTAGAATTTACTAGAGATAATATATACATACACACATATGGTGCGATTTTGGCTAGTAACCAAATCGAAATCGTAAATTTAGTTATTTAACTCACCTAAAACCATCACATACAGCGCCGGAACCGTTGGTGCGATTTTAATTGGTACGGTTCGTGTGGTTTTTGGTGCAGTTTTGGTTCTAATTTGGTTATTTGCTCATTCATACTCTCCACTGTACGTACTGCCCGACCACTAAATATATATATATAGGGCTAAATTAATGTATATACACAACTGTGTAGTACACAGTCGTCTATTGTGATAATTTTTTTGGGCTATAGCGACGGTTCACCCGTCGCCATAAACCAGAATAGCTATAGCGATAGGTGACCCGTCGCTATAGCCCCAAAAACTGTCTCCATAGGCGACTGTATACTACACAACTGTATATGTTAAGAAATTGCATATTAATTTAAATTTGATGTTGAAAGTAAATATTCATGCTCATATGTAAAGTCCTTCAAGGAATACATGTACAAGGACTTAGAGGTAGATCAAATTTGTTAGGTTGATCTGAGCTTTAATGTTTATCATTCTGTAAATAAATGTATAGAAGAAAAGATCAAAGCTGTTAGGTTGATCTATGTCTTGAGATGTAATAGATAGGTTTCAATAGAATCGTAGTCTATCGAGCTGATCAAAAGATTGCAAAAGCCAAGGCAGAATAGTAGAGCATCGAGAATCGTAGTCTGTCTGCTTTGGAGGGCCTCTCCCGAAATCGTAGAGTGGTCCAAACGTCTGCCAGAGATCGTAGTGTGCTCTCGAAAGCGTAGAGTCTACAAGACAAGCAAGCCAAGATCGTAGTGTACCAGTACTTAAGAGAAATCGTAGTGTTATCATATTTGAGTACCATATCAAGCCCTAATGTTGCAAGACACCACGATCAAAATAGTAGAGCATTATCTGTCTGCATCAGAAGCATCGAGTCTTGTCTGTAAGACCCCAACTTTTATAAATAAAGATGAATTTTCTATAAATATCATTTTTGAATATTATGGAGTTAATTTGATATAATGTTATAGTTGTGGGTAATATTTATAAATTTTGCAAAGTAAGCAAGTTGTTATAAAATATTCGTTTGGTCGGAGAATATTCTTTTTGTCGGGAAATATTCGTACGACGGCACAATCATTGGTGAACCCCACAATGGAATTATTGTCGGATTGAGAAAACGACAGAATTATCTTTCTATAAAAATAACGGCTGAGGTGTTACCGTTAAAACCGTTAAAACTGTTGAACTACTCGGTAGTAAAAGTACAGTAATACGCGTGGTTGCATAGTAGCACACGGTATTGATTATTGATGCTTACGTGAGAAGTCACTCAGCTATACTCAATTATTGCTACAGTAATTGCTACATCATATCTCTTAAATTATTGTCATAGTATCATCTGTATAATATGTTATATTATTAAATCAATAATTGAGACGTTGTGGTAAGTTTGGTTATTTTATGGGGGGCCATATGTCATCATCTAAGAGTCTCTTCGTCAATAGTAATTACCGTCGTCAATAGTATTTACCTTGGTCAATAGTAATTACCTTCGTCAATATTATTTACCTTGGTCAATAGTATTTACCTTGGTCAATAGTAATTACCTTCGTCAATAGTATTTACCTTGGTCAATAGTAATTACTTTCGTCAATAGTAGTTGTCCCTTCAATATTACCAAGAGTCATTTGACCCTTCGTTAAGACCAAGAGTCATTTGACCCTTCGTTAAGACCAAGAGCCACCCTCAGTTTTTCTATAAATAGAGGCCTAGGGCTTCATTATTTTTCACGAATTCATTCAAGCTATAGAGAGAGAAAGTATAGAGAGAATAAGAGAGAGAGAATAAAAGTATTCTGCTACATCACTTTTCCAATATCCAGTTCTTTTAAGGTAGGGAATATTATTTCTTTTATATTCATGAAGAGAACTTCTGTTATTCCATTTGTTATTATTCTGTTGGAATAACCAGTATACGCGGTCTACCCTATACTTGGTGACATTCTTCTATTATTCTGTTGGAACATCCTGTCTGTGTGTTTTACACCGGACCTGGTTCCGTTTATTATTCTGTTGGAACATCCTGTCTGTGTGTTTTACACCGGACCTGGTTCCGTTTTATTATTATTCTGTTGGAATATCCTGTCTGTGTGTTTTACACCGGACCTGGTTCCATTATTTATTATTCTGTCGGAATATCCTGTCTGTGCGTTTACGCCGGACCTGGTTCCATTATTTATTATTCTGTTGGAATAACCTGTCTGTGCGGTCTATCGCATGCATGGTGATTTCTTTTGTTATTCCATTCTTTATTATACTCAGTTGATTAAGTTTTGACTTCTATACTCCATGAAATTTGTGGAATATCCTTGATAGTTGCGTTTCATCCAGTATCTTTTCAAGAAAATATTCTTCTAAGCATTCTTGAATTTTACTCCACAATGCAGTATCATGTTGACAATTTGGACGTTGTTAATTCCTGGATAAATTAATTCTTGAACTTGTTTTATTGAATTCTTATATCATTGTCATCATCCTCATGTTTATAAAATGTTGAAAGTCATCTGTGGCATGTAGTGCATAGATGGACTTGGTATGATTATGACCAGGGATTATTCGGTATAATCATGACCGTAATGTTACAAATGATGTGGTAAAAGTCCTCATTGGCCCGTAGTGCATTGATGGACAGTTGTTGGCATGATCATGACCATTAATGAATACACGAATATCCTTGGCCGTAGTGCAGGGGTGATTCGATGATGTGGATTATTTTATTAAGCTGAGTCTCAGCGATCGCAGTGTTGAAAAACCTTTTAAATCATAAAAGATAGTAGAGTTTATTTTCTACTTGACTCTTTTAATGGATTGCTTGTTCCGCTGCAGTTAAACTTGATGTCTATTATATTTTATCAGTTTAACATTGTTGAAGGCTAATGATAATTTATTCTGCATTATCTTAGTCATAATATTTCTTACTGGGCTAGTTGAGCTCACCCTTTCTTTCACTGTTCTCTTCAGGAAATGAGAACGTAGCTGGGACAAGTCGGGGTACGGAGTGATGGTCCGAATGATAGTATTAGTTAGTAGTCCTCACTATTCTATGTAATGGTGTGTTAATAAATGTAATGAGGACTCCTTTTGAGTATGAATACTCTCTAGAAGATAATATTTGTATTCAAACTCACAGTTTATGTTTTGTCGTATTGTACACGACAGTTGTATTATTAAGTTGTATTTGTATTCTGTACTATGTATCTGACGACCCAAGATGGGTGATGTATACCTAATTTTGGGGGCGTCACAGTTGGTATCAAAGCTTAGGGATATGATCCCTGGCTAAGATGTGAGAATAGAACTAGGAGGGGAGAGACGGGGAATTCCTTCGCTAGTATGACATACCTAAGTTTATTTGCATGGTATTTAATTGGTCGGTCATAATATAAGGATAATATATGACATATCAATTAATTTTTATTTTGTGGCAGTATCTGAAAATGGCATCCGAGAGCAATGGAGCACAGACGACTGTTGATTCACCACACATCAATAATCATGATAATGTGCATCAGGAAGGTGTCAATCCTCATGCAAACAACAACACTGACCAAATGATGAATGATCAAATGTTCAGAGGCTTTATGCAATTCATGCAACAACAGGTGAAAGCGGCTCCTGTCCACAACGTAGGTGGAAATACTGGAAACTCTCAGGCGGTCACCGCTAAACAGTTTAAGGAGCTGGGACCACCGGAGTTTAAGGGAGAACCCAAACCACTTGTAGCTGAAACATGGATAAAGCAGATCACCAAGATATTTGATGTCTTGGGTTGCTCCGAGGAGCAAAAGGTTCCCTTTGCCGCCTTTATGTTGCGAGGAGAGGCAGATTACTGGTGGGAATCGATAAAGCGTACTCAACCTGCCGCACTGAAGATGTCTTGGGAGAAGTTCCAAGATCTGTTTAACGACAAATACTTTCCCGAGAGTATTCGTCACATGAAGGAGGTGGAGTTCATCAAATTGGAGCAGAATAATATGACCGTGTCGCAGTACGAGGCAAAATTTGCGGAGTTATCCCGGTTTGCGTCCCACCTGGTGGATAATGAAGAAAGAATGACGCGGATGTTTTTAAGAGGTTTGAAGCCGGAGATACGTCAACATCTTGTTTCTCATAAACTGTGTTTGTATTCAGATGTTGTAAATAGGGCTCAGTTGGTGGAGCGCGATAACGAGATAACGCAACCAAAAGAGAGCAGCCGGCAAAATGATAATACCAGTGAGAGCAGTCATCGAAGCGGTGACAACAAGCGTGGAGGGAATCAACAGGCCAGAAATGGTAACCACTTCGGTGGTAATCAGGGCCAAAACAATAAGAATGGACATTTCAAGAAGAGGAGATTCAACAATGATGGAAAGACGTCAGCACCAGCACCTGTCGTTAAGGAAGGAGAACGACCACCTATCATATGTTTCAAATGCGGAGGGGAGGGGCACATCAGTCCAAACTGCGCGATGCCGTCCAAAGCATGTTATAATTGTGGAAGAGAAGGTCATTTAGCCCGATTTTGTCGTTTACCGAAGACAAATTCAGCTAGGATGGAGGCACCAAAGGCCGTCCCAGAAAAGTCAAAACCGGTTGTGCAAGGGAGAGCGTTTGTTGTGACCTCCCAGAAGCAAGGAACCCGAATGAGGTCATCACGGGTAAGCTTATCATAAACTCTAACGAAGTCTATACTTTATTTGATACCGGTTCAACCCATTCTTTTATTTCTCCTACTTGCGCTCATCGATTAAATTTGATTCCGGAGAAATTAGACTTTGACTTAGCTGTTGAAACTCCATTGGGAGAAACCTTCATTACATCCACGGTTTATAAGTCTTGTTTGGTTCAAGTTGGTACCCACACATTACCTGTCGATCTTATTTCATTAAAAATACTTGCATTTGACGTGATTCTAGGGATTGATTGGTTAACTACTCATCATGCAAAAATTGATTGTTTTCGTAAGGTTGTTAGCTTTCATATTCCTAATCGACCTATTATGCGAATTCAAGCAACCAAACCATTAAAATCAATCGCTGTCATCTCAAGCCATAAAGCTATTCGTTTATTGAAAAACGGATGTCAAGCTTTCTTAGCTCATGTCACAGATCTAAACAAAAATACGTCAGCTTTGAATGATATTTCTGTTGTTAATAAATTTCCTGACGTATTTCCCGAAGAACTTCCTGGCCTACCCCCAGAGCGTGAAATTGAATTTTGTATCGACCTTGAACCCGGTACAAAACCCATTTCCAAAGCCCCATATCGAATGGCTCCTATTGAACTTCAGGAGTTAAAGACCCAACTGCAGGAATTGTTAGACATTGGTTTTATTCGTCCTAGTACTTCTCCTTGGGGTGCTCCTGTTCTGTTCGTGAAGAAGAAAGATGGGAGTATGCGACTTTGTATTGATTATCGGGAGTTGAATCATGTCACCATCAAAAATAGGTACCCATTGCCACGTATTGATGACCTGTTTGACCAGTTGCAAGGAGCACAATTCTTTTCAAAGATCGATCTTCGTTCTGGATATCATCAGCTGAAGGTTAGAACTGAGGATATTCCAAAGACGGCTTTTAGAACTCGGTACGGGCATTATGAATTCTTAGTTATGTCTTTTGGATTGACTAATGCTCCTGCTGCCTTCATGGATATGATGAACAGGGTATTCAAGGAATATTTGGATCACTTTGTGGTCGTCTTTATCGATGACATCCTTGTTTATTCCAAAAGCCGTGAAGATCATGAGCAACACTTGAGGCTGGTACTCCAAAAGCTTCGTGAATACAAACTTTATGCCAAGTTGAAGAAATGCGAGTTCTGGCTGGAAGAGGTAGCATTCCTTGGGCACGTAGTATCAAGTCGTGGAATATCTGTTGACCCGGCAAAGATTGAAGCTATTCAAAGCTGGGAGCAACCTAAATCAGTGACCGAGGTACGTAGCTTTCTTGGTTTAGCTGGTTATTATCGGAGATTCGTGGAAGGATTTTCTCGAATCGCTACTCCATTAACTCAGCTGACTCGGAAAGATACAAAGTTTGGTTGGAGCGAAGAATGTGAGCAGAGTTTTCAAGAACTCAAGAGGAGACTCATTTCAGCACCTGTTCTAACAATACCATCTGGCTCGGAGGGATTTGTCATCTACAGTGATGCTTCGAGCAAAGGGTTGGGATGCGTTCTCATGCAACATGGAAAAGTCATAGCCTATGCATCAAGACAACTCAAGGAATATGAGAGGAATTATCCTACTCATGATCTAGAGTTGGCAGCTGTTGTCTTTGCACTTAAAATTTGGAGGCATTACTTGTATGGGGAGAAAGTGGAGATCTTTACGGATCATAAAAGCCTCAAATATTTCTTCACTCAAAAGGAACTCAACATGCGACAACGACGTTGGCTTGAACTGTTGAAAGATTATGATCATACCATTCAATACCATCCTGGAAAAGCGAACGTGGTAGCTGACGCATTGAGTAGAAGATCATATGCGGGTACAAGTGCAATATTAACAACGCAAAGGCCCATTTTGTGTGACTTGCAAAGGATGGAGATAGAGTTAAAGACTCCAGGGACCCATGTGATGATGGCGAATATACGAGTAGAACCGACTTTAATCGATAAAGTTAAAGCTGCTCAAGCTACAGACCTGGAGCTGATGCGTATGAGGAAGAAAGTGCAAGAAGGTTCTATGCCGGAAGCAAGAATCGATGAAGAAGGAATACTTCGAGTCAACTCCAGACTTTGTGTTCCTAACAACCCTGATTTAAAGTATGAAATCATGATGGAGGCGCACAACACACCGTTTGCAATCCATCCTGGAAGTACCAAAATGTATCATGATCTTCGTCATACATTTTGGTGGAGCAATATGAAGAGAGAGATAGCGTTGTTTATCTCAAGGTGTCTAACTTGTCAACGAGTCAAAGCGGAGCATCAAGTACCAAAAGGTCCATTGCAACCACTTGAAATTCCAGAATGGAAGTGGGAGCACATTACCATGGATTTCGTTACCGGTCTTCCTAGGGTTTCTCAAGGTATTGATGCGATTTGGGTCATTGTTGATAGATTGACCAAGTCTGCTCATTTCTTACCGATACGAGAAACTTATACACTTGAACGTCTTGCTCGTATGTACATAAACGAGATTGTAAGACTGCATGGTATGCCAGTATCCATAGTTTCTGATCGAGACCCAAGATTCACTTCACGATTTTGGGTTAGTTTACAAAAAGCTATGGGCACGGAGTTACGATTTAGTTCAGCATATCATCCTCAGACGGACGGACAATCAGAGAGGACTATTCAAACTCTTGAAGATCTATTAAGACTCTGTGTCTTTGACTTCAAGGGAAGTTGGGACAAGTTCTTACCATTGGTGGAGTTTTCCTACAACAACAGTTATCAAGCAAGTATTGGCATGGCTCCATTCGAAGCATTGTATGGAAGAAAATGTCGTTCTCCAGTATGCTGGGATGAGGTGGGCGAAGCAACGTTGTTGGGACCGGAGTTGGTACGTATGACTACAGAAAAGATTCAAACGATCCGACAACGTATAAAAACCTCACAAGATCGACAAAAGAGTTATGCTGATCTTCATCGAAAGGACGTGGAATTTGATGTAGGAGATCATGTGTTCTTACGTGTTGCTCCATGGAAAGGTGTTACGAGATTTGGAAAGAGAGGAAAGCTAAATCCTCGATTCATCGGTCCATTTTTAATCCTCGATCGAGTAGGAACTGTGGCTTATAGACTCGCTTTACCGCCAAGTATGTCTCGTGTTCATAACGTTTTCCACATATCCATGTTACGCAAATATGTGGAAGACCCGAACCACATTATTGAGTTAGAACCGGACGAAATAGCGGAGGATTTGACGTATGAAGAAGTTCCTGTTCAAATCTTGGATAAGAAGGAACATATTCTACGCTCCAAGGTTATACCTCAAGTCAAAGTTTTGTGGAGAAACCACGATGTTGAGGAAATGACTTGGGAGTTAGAATCAGAAATGAAATCAAGGTATCCTTACCTCTTCGACATACCAGGTACGTACCCTAATTTCGAGGGCGAAATTTCATAAGAAGGGGAGGTTGTAAGACCCCAACTTTTATAAATAAAGATGAATTTTCTATAAATATCATTTTTGAATATTATGGAGTTAATTTGATATAATGTTATAGTTGTGGGTAATATTTATAAATTTTGCAAAGTAAGCAAGTTGTTATAAAATATTCGTTTGGTCGGAGAATATTCTTTTTGTCGGGGAATATTCGTACGACGGCACAATCATTGGTGGACCCCACAACGGAATTATTGTCGGATTGAGAAAACGACAGAATTATCTTTCTATAAAAATAACGGCTGAGGTGTTACCGTTAAAACCGTTAAAACTGTTGAACTACTCGGTAGTAAAAGTACAGTAATACGCGTGGTTGCATAGTAGCACACGGTATTGATTATTGATGCTTACGTGAGAAGTCACTCAGCTATACTCAATTATTGCTACAGTAATTGCTGCATCATATCTCTTAAATTATTGTCATAGTATCATCTGTATAATATATTATATTATTAAATCAATAATTGAGACGTTGTGGTAAGTTTGGTTATTTTATGGGGGGCCATATGTCATCATCTAAGAGTCTCTTCGTCAATAGTAATTACCGTCGTCAATAGTAATTACCGTCGTCAATAGTATTTACCTTGGTCAATAGTAATTACCTTCGTCAATATTATTTACCTTGGTCAATAGTATTTACCTTGGTCAATAGTAATTACCTTCGTCAATAGTATTTACCTTGGTCAATAGTAATTACTTTCGTCAATAGTAGTTGTCCCTTCAATATTACCAAGAGTCATTTGACCCTTCGTTAAGACCAAGAGTCATTTGACCCTTCGTTAAGACCAAGAGCCACCCTCAGTTTTTCTATAAATAGAGGCCTAGGGCTTCATTATTTTTCACGAATTCATTCAAGCTATAGAGAGAGAAAGTATAGAGAGAATAAGAGAGAGAGAATAAAAGTATTCTGCTACATCACTTTTCCAATATCCAGTTCTTTTAAGGTAGGGAATATTATTTCTTTTATATTCATGAAGAGAACTTCTGTTATTCCATTTGTTATTATTCTGTTGGAATAACCAGTATACGCGGTCTACCCTATACTTGGTGACATTCTTCTATTATTCTGTTGGAACATCCTGTCTGTGTGTTTTACACCGGACCTGGTTCCGTTTATTATTCTGTTGGAACATCCTGTCTGTGTGTTTTACACCGGACCTGGTTCCGTTTTATTATTATTCTGTTGGAATATCCTGTCTGTGTGTTTTACACCGGACCTGGTTCCATTATTTATTATTCTGTCGGAATATCCTGTCTGTGCGTTTACGCCGGACCTGGTTCCATTATTTATTATTCTGTTGGAATAACCTGTCTGTGCGGTCTATCGCATGCATGGTGATTTCTTTTGTTATTCCATTCTTTATTATACTCAGTTGGTTAAGTTTTGACTTCTATACTCCATGAAATTTGTGGAATATCCTTGATAGTTGCGTTTCATCCAGTATCTTTTCAAGAAAATATTCTTCTAAGCGTTCTTGAATTTTACTCCACAATGCAGTATCATGTTGACAATTTGGACGTTGTTAATTCCTGGATAAATTAATTCTTGAACTTGTTTTATTGAATTCTTATATCATTGTCATCATCCTCATGTTTATAAAATGTTGAAAGTCATCTGTGGCATGTAGTGCATAGATGGACTTGGTATGATTATGACCAGGGATTATTCGGTATAATCATGACCGTAATGTTACAAATGATGTGGTAAAAGTCCTCATTGGCCCGTAGTGCATTGATGGACAGTTGTTGGCATGATCATGACCATTAATGAATACACGAATATCCTTGGCCGTAGTGCAGGGGTGATTCGATGATGTGGATTATTTTATTAAGCTGAGTCTCAGCGATCGCAGTGTTGAAAAACCTTTTAAATCATAAAAGATAGTAGAGTTTATTTTCTACTTGACTCTTTTAATGGATTGCTTGTTCTGCTGCAGTTAAACTTGATGTCTATTATATTTTATCAGTTTAACATTGTTGAAGGCTAATGATAATTTATTCTGCATTATCTTAGTCATAATATTTCTTACTGGGCTAGTTGAGCTCACCCTTTCTTTCACTGTTCTCTTCAGGAAATGAGAACGTAGCTGGGACAAGTCGGGGTACGGAGTGATGGTCCGAATGATAGTATTAGTTAGTAGTCCTCACTATTCTATGTAATGGTGTGTTAATAAATGTAATGAGGACTCCTTTTGAGTATGAATACTCTCTAGAAGATAATATTTGTATTCAAACTCACAGTTTATGTTTTGTCGTATTGTACACGACAGTTATATTATTAAGTTGTATTTGTATTCTGTACTATGTATCTGACGACCCAAGATGGGTGATGTATACCTAATTTTGGGGGCGTCACATTGTCTATTTGTTTAAGAATAAAAGTCAACAAATGTGGAATGGATTATATACGTTGAGACTATCGGGAATCCCAATGACACAACACTCATCCTGAGTATATAACAAAGAGACATATTGAAGAAGCTAATGAAAGTATTATGGGTCAGTAGAAAACACCTTTTTAGGTGTTAGGTGAGATATCAGTCTGCTGTGTCAGTGGGCCAGACTGCTAATCAGAAGACATGCAGAAAGTCTCCATCAATGCTCAGAAATGACAAATGCAATTAATGCTTCAACGGATACCTTCAAACGAATACATTTCAAAAAGGCACCTTATATGAAAAACAGAAGTAGATGCAAGAAAAAAGAAAGAAAGCATACAACGAAACGCTGAAGAACACTCGACGCTCAACTCTACAATCTGAAAAGAAAGCTTGCTCAGCTACTCAGTTCTTTTGAACACAAGCTTAACAGCAACTGAGTAGCACCATTCAAGAACTTAATTATTATCAAGTGAAGTAAGAAGTTCCAAGTCAGTTGGACTTAAAGAGTTCTGAGTGAACTAAGAAGTGCCAAGTCAGTTGGACTTGAAGAGTTCTAAAGTGAACTGAGAAGTTCCAAGACTGCTGGTCTTGAAGGAATCTGTGAGATTCAAAGATTGTAAAGATATCCTTAGTGGATTTCCTACTCAAGGAGTACAAGAGTAGACTAGGAGCCTTGAGTGCTCTGAACCACTTAAAAATATTGTGTCTCTTATACCCTTGCCATAACTGCTATATCTGACATAACTGCTTATCTACTATTAACTCATTTTATCTTAAATGGAAAACAAACAAATCTCAAATTCCGATGTAATTAAATCATTATCAAAATTGACAAGTATTTTGTAAAAAAAATCTTAAAAATATCTATTCAACCCCCCTTCTAGATAACTATTGTGCCTCTGAGAACTAACAGTGTATATACATTTTTCCCATATATATATATATATAGGCAATTATCCGTATCATATATTTGTTATGCATCCTTAAACGACATACGTCATTTATATTATTGAAAACAGTAATAAACGGTCATGGTCATGATTAAAAATTGAAAATCAATGCCTGCTACAAAAAGTAGCGAACGCTAATTAACATAAGAGTTTGACTTTATTAACCAAGATTTAAGATTTATTTACTAAAAGTTAGAGTATATAAATATAAGTTTATTAATCAATTTTTAGGGTTTATTAACTCATTATTTGAATGGGTTTAGGGTTTATTAACTTTATTGATATTTGGTTAACAAACTCTAAACTCTAATTAATGAACCATAAACCTTGGTTAATAAACTCGAAACTGATCACCTAGACCCTAGTTAATAAATCATAAACTGTGGTTAATAAACTTTTAACCCTAGTTAATAAATCTTAACCATACTTAATAAACACTAAATTCTAGTTAATAACTCTAAACTTTAGTTAATAATTAAAGTCATCCCGTCAATTTTTAATTTCTAATTATGATTGTTTTTTCTTGTTTTCAATGATATAGATGGCATGTATGCCCTATATATATAAGAAAATATATATAATAATAAAATGTTATTAATCATTTATATATATATATATATATATATATATATATATATATATATATATATATATATATATATATATTACTCTTTCCATCTTAGAATCAATCAATCTTAAGAGTAATATATAAAATCCCACATCAATTCATCACACACATGTGTAAACTAGGTTAATAAACATGTTGGATTATCTTCTTACCTAAAAGGTTAACCTATTAGGTTCAGATTCCACCATACTTCTTAACTCATGTACACTCTTGAATTTATCCGATGTGAAATTCATATGAAATATTCTAACAATAGTGAATCTTATAAATTATTTTAAAATGTATATATAATTTCATATAAGTTTGGTATTTATAAATTTTAAACAAATTTATATTATTACTTAAAATTTAAAATTTCGTAAATAAAGTGTTCCAATATTTGTATTATGAAAAATTAAAAACTAATATTATACAGGCAGGGTAAGCAGTAGTAATGGAAGTGTATGTTTATTTAAATTAAAAATAGGAACGTTGGATGGCTCGTCTTGGCTTTTCTGCATGCCTCTCTTCCTGAAAAGCTGATCACCATATTCATTAATCTTTCCGGCCCATAAAACATTCTCTCTCTCTCTCTCTCTCTCTCTCTCTCTATATATATATATATATATATATATTAGTATAGTAAAATTTATATAAAGGCTTTATTGAATGAAACAAATATAAAGGGAAGTTTAAAGACGGGTCAAGTCAAATAGGGGTTGTTTATTTAAGATTGAATGATTGAATAATTGAATTGATCAGTTATTTAGCGCGTTAATAATTAAATAGTTAAATTAGTCAGTCATTCAGTGCGTTTATTTTAAAAGGAAAAAAATCGTCTGAATGGCTGAATCTGTCAATCATTCAAACGATTTGAGCTGAATGATTTAGTGTCATTTATTTGGTTGAATGGGCTGAATGAAGTTTTTTTAATACAATATTAACTATTATATTAAGTAATATTAAATAAATTTACAACAATGTTGAATTTTTTTAGAGGGGTAAAATAAATAAAATATGTTATTTAGATGTTTCAGATATGTCAATTATCAAACAACTTTTTTTATTCAGATTCAGATTTAGATTCAGCTCATTCAGATTCATATTCAAATTCAAATTCATTCAATTTTTATCAAACACCCCTAACAACATTACCTAATCTCTAGCTAACAGATCAGAAAGAAAAACTAGATCAGGAGTGTCAATAATGGCTAAAAATATATATTTTAGATAATTTATAATTTTTGTAATTGTATTGTGTAAAATTAAATGAAGTTATAAAAGATAAATAACTTTAAAAGATCAATTGGTAAGATACTTGGAACTAATACTATAAAGGAGTATTATAGTAGTAGTAACTACTAAAAGTATAGGCTAAATTTAATTTACTGTAGTTAGATAATAAGACTTGCGCTTATTGGAAATATAATTCGTTCTCTTTTCCATTTTTACACTTACTTTTGCTTTATTCCTTAATTTTTTTTATTTATTTTATTATGTATTTTAAAATTTCCAAAAATATGAAGAAAAAAAACTTTCATTAAATCATGCATCGGTGATGGTTGTGGGAGGAGGGAATGGCTGCATTTGTTGCCATATGTATATGTACTTGAATAAAAAAATATTAAAAAAGAAAAAGAAAAAGGCTGCGAAGTGGAATATATATATATATATATATATATATATATGATGATATGATGAGGTTCTGAATAAAGGAGGAATGAGCATGAGAGGCGTGGCCTCTGGCGACAGTGCATGGGCATGGAGACAGGCAGGTCAGAATGACTTAAGCTTGGAATGTATCAAAGCTGTACGTGCTCTGAAATTCTGTTGTCATGATGATGATGATCACACACACACATATATATTAATTAATAATTTAATTCTACCCCCGGCCCCCTCCCCTCCCCTCCCCTCCCCTCCCTCGCCTCGCCAACCCAAAAATATATTTATAAAGCTTAAATATAAATTATTATCCTAAACTATAAGTCATATTCTATTTCGGTGATCCACCTTTTAATTTTTTCAATCAGATCATTAAACTATCAATTTTTTTTATTTCAGTCTAATTGAACCTGCCATATCATAAATTGATGTCATGGCATCACCACGTGGCAATACAATGCTTATGTATTAAAAGAAGACTAATTTTTAAATTATTTTATTGACTTGAAAGGATAAAAGAGTAATATAACATTTTATATTAATTTGAACAAAATTTAATCAAAAATAATACCCAAACTCAGATCTATTAAACAATTTCAACGAAAACAGAACCCTAACTCCATACATCGCCACTATCAACACCTCTTACATAGTCAATATTTTAAAAAAAATCAAAATAAAAATCCTATATTCCTCAAATCAAAGCCATATATACCCAAATCAAGTAGACAAAGATGACTTTCAATACCTCAAATTGACTATACAAACATATAATTACACAAGAAAAATAAATATGTTGGTGAACTGCTACGGGATCGTCGAATTAGTGGAGCTCGAGGGTGGAGAGGTAGGTGATGTGAGCTCGAGAAAGACAGGAGGGGGACCAGAGCAACGAGTTGAATTTGCCACCATTAACAACGATTGTTTGGAGGATGGAGTGAGCTAGGTCAAGGTTTGGGGATCAAAGAGTTAGGGTTTGAATTGGCCTAAGAACAGGTGGTTCACTGTGACTTATGACTTAAGAGAAGAGCTCTGTATCTTTGTCTTCCATTGTTGTAGTATTACAGATTTGTATCTATATACATACATATATATCACTATATGTGTGTGTGTGTGTGTGTATATATATATATATATATATATATATAGTCCGGATCTTAAGCTTATCCCTTATTCAACTCACCCGAGCTCACCCCCCTTTTAGCGACGGACCGGCGACGGTTCGGTCATACAACCATTGTCTATACTTTTAGCGACGAACAACATATAGCGTCGCTAAAAATATAAACGACGGTTGTATGACCGAACCGTCGTTGGGTTCGTCGCTAAAAGGGAAGTGAGCTCGAGTGAATTGAATAAAGGGTGAGCTTAAGATCCGGACCATATATATATATATATATATATATATATATATATATATATATATATATCAGTACCTCGTTCTTCTTCTTTTCTTCCTTTTTTTCTTTTCCCAATCTGAGATGATTTGATTTTCTGATATCGACGATTGAGCATAAACATATGTATATGCATATGTATATTAATATGTGTTGATGGGTTTGTTCTTCTCCATATTTTCTTGCATTTTCGTTTAATAACTAAGGTTGAGAGATGTGATTTTATGAGTATAGGGTTTTTAAGTGGTGGATGGTTGAGTTTTCAGAAGGTAATGGTAGTTGAGTTTTTTGGTTGGTGGTGATTGTGAAGTTTTTAATTTGATCGGAGATGGTAGATTTTAGCAGGAAGATAGTGGATTTTTTAAGATGGGTTGCAGATGAAGATGAAGAGGATTTCAGATGATTTTAGCTTTTGTTGTTTTTTATTAGTATTAATGTATAATATAAAGTGGTTTGGCGAATTTGCCCTTTTAGATATAATAAATGTGTAATTAAACATTAAAATACTATTTTTTTAGTTACAGATCAGCTGAGCAATGGCTTATCCAGAGAGCCACGTCAGCAATTTCTGACATGGCAGACCGAATTGAATGGAAGTGAAAAAAATTAATAGTTTAATCATCTAATTGACAAAATTGAAAGGTGGATCACCGAAGTGGAATATGACCTATTGTGAAACCCCAGATTTTATGAATAAATATTTAATTTTTCTCGAAATAATTTTTTTTATATTATTGTGTGGATTTGATATAATAGTTATGGGTAGTATTTATAAATTTTGCAAAGTATGCAAGTTGTCATATTATATTCGATTGGTCGGAGAATATTCTTTTTGTCGGGGAATATCCGTACGACGGTACAATTATTGGTGGACCCCACAATGGAATTATTGTCGGATTGAGAAAACGACAAAAATACTTTATGAAAATAACGGCGGAAGTTTTACCGTTGATACTGTTGAACTACTCGGTAGTAAAAGTACAGTAATACGTGTGGTTGCATAGTAGCACACGGTATTAATTATTAATGCTTATGTGAGAAGTCACTCAGTTTGATTCCATTATTGTCAGTTAATAATATGAATTATTTAGCGATAATGACGTTTTATTAACGTAATAAAACAGAAACATCTTTTTATATAAACAGAATACTTTATTAAAGTTATTCTATAAATAGAATATATTATATTTTATTTAAAAAAATTTTCTTTAAATATGGACCGTCAGATTAAAGTAATCAATCTGGACCGTTCATGGATTAGTTACTATGCATTCTATTTTTCTATAAATAGCAGCTCATTCCTTCATTATTTCTTACGAATTCACTGAACTCTAGAGAGAGAAATTATAGAGAGAAACTATAGAGAGAGAGAAGAAGAGTATTCTGCTACTTAACTACTTCCTTATTTCAGCTCTTCTTTAAAACGGTAAGGGGTGTTATTTTTTTTATTCATGAAGAGAACTGTCGTTATTCTATTCCTTATTATTCTTTTGGAATAACCTGTATACGCGGACTACCCTATACTTGGTGACATTCTTCTAGTATTCTGCTGGAACATCCTGTCTGTGTGTTTTACACCGGACCTGGTTCCGTTTTTACTATTATTCTGTTGGAACATCCTGTCTGTGTGTTTTACACCGGACCTGGTTCCGTTTTTATTATTATTCTGTTGGAACATCCTGTCTGTGTGTTTTACACCGGACCTGGTTCCGTCTTGTTATTATTCTGTTGGAACATCCTTTCTGTGTGTTTTACACCGGACCTGGTTCCATTATTTATTATTCTGTCAGAATATCCTGTCTGTGCTTTTACGCCGGACCTGGTTCCATTATTTATTATTCTGTCGGAATATCCTGTCTGTGCGTTTACGCCGGACCTGGTTCCATTATTTATTATTCTGTTGGAATAACCTGTCTGTGCGGTCAATCGCATGCATGGTGATTTCTTTTGTTATTCCATTCTTTAATATACTCAGTTGGTTAAGTTTTGACTTCTATACTCCATGAAATTTGTGGAATATCCTTGACATTTACGCTTTATCTAGTATCTATTCATGAAAATATTCTCCTGATCATTCTTGAATTTTACTCCACAAAGCAGTATCATGTTGACAATTTGGACGTTGTTAATTCTTGGATAAATTAATTCTTGAACTTGTTTTATTGAATTCTTATATCATTATTATCATCCTCATGTTTATATTCTGTTGAAAGTCATCTGTGGCCTGTAGTGCATAGATGGACTTGGTATGATTATGACTAGGGATTATTCGGTGTAATCATGACCGTAATGTTACGAATGATGTGGTAAATGTCCTCATTGGCCCGTAGTGCATTGATGGACAGTTGTTGGCATGATCATGACTATTGATGAATACACAAATATCCTTGGCCCGTAGTGCATGGAATTTGTGGTCGTGACCCTAACGAATATCCTTGGCCGTAGTGCAGGGATGATGTGAATTATTTATTAAGCTGAGTCTCAGCGATAGCAGTGTTGAAAAATCTTTTAAATCATAAAAGATAGTAGACTTTATTTTCTACTTGATTCTCTTAATGGATTGCTTGTTCCGCTACAGTTAAACTTGATGTCTATTATATTTTATCAGTTTAACATTGTTGAAGGCTAATGATAATTTATTCTGCATTATCTTAGTCATAATATTTCTTACTGGGCTAGTTGAGCTCACCCTTTATTTCACTGTTCTCTTCAGGAAATGAGAACGTAGCTGGGGCAAGTCGGGGAACGGAGTGATGGTTCGAATGATAGTATTAGTTAGTAGTCCTCACTATTCTATGTAATAGCGTGTTAATAAATGTAATGAGGACTCCTTTTGAGTATGAATACTCTCTAGAAGATAATATTTGTATTCAAACTCACAGTTTATGTTTTGTCGTATTGTACACGACAGTTGTATTAGTAAGTTGTATTTGTATTCTGTACTATGTATCTGACGACCCAAGATGGGTGATGTATACCTAATTTTGGGGGCGTCACAGTTGGTATCAGAGCTTAGGGATATGATCCCTGGCTAAGATGTGAGAATAGAACTAGGAGGGGAGAGACGGGGAATTCCTTCGCTAGTATGACCTACCTAAGTTTATTTGGTATTTAATTGGTCGGTCAAAGTATATGGATAATATGTTATATGTTAATTAACCCTTGTTTTATTGCAGTATTTGCAAATGGCATCCGAAAATGTTGAGATAATCAATGAAGCACATGAGACCATTGAATCACCAACGATCAATGCTCAGGGTAATGTGCAACCAGAGGACAATAATCCTCATGAAAATAATAACACCGATGAAATGGTGAATGATGGGATGGTCAGAGACTTTATGCAATTCATGCAACAACAAAATAACTCTCGGACGGTCACCGCTAAGCAGTTCAAGGAGCAATTCATGCAACAACTGGCGAGAGCGGCTCCTATCCAAAATGAAGGAGGAAACAATGACAACCCATGGTTGGTCACCGCTAAGCAATTCAAGGAGCTAGGACCACCGGAGTTTTTGGGAAAGCCAGAATCACTTAAGGCGGAGACGTGGTTAAAGCAGATCACCAAGATATTTGATGTCTTGGGATGCTCCGAGGAGCAAAAGATTCCCTTTGCCACCTTTATGTTACGTGAAGAGGCAGATTACTGGTGGGAATCTGTAAAACGTACCCAGCCTGACGCACTCAAGATGTCTTGGGAGAAGTTCCAAGAGATGTTCAATGACAAGTACTTTCCCGAAAGCATTCGTCACATGAAGGAGGTGGAGTTCATCAAGTTGGAGCAAAACAACATGACCGTGTCGCAGTACGAAGCCAAGTTTACCGAGTTGTCCCGATTTGCGTCCCACTTGGTGGATAATGAAGAGAGAATGACGCGGATGTTTTTAAGAGGTTTAAAACCTGAGATACGTCAATATCTTATTTCTCATAAACTGTGTTTGTATTCAGATGTTGTGAATAGGGCTCAGTTAGTGGAGCGCGATAACGAGTCAACGCAACCAAAAGAGAGCAGCCAGAAAAATGATAATACTGGTGATAACAGTCATCAAAGCGGTGACAATAAGCATGGAGGGAATCAACATGACAGAAATAGTAACCACTTCAATGGTAATCATGGTCAAAACAATAAGAATGAACATTTCAAGAAGAGAAAATTCAACAATGATGGAAAGACGTCAGCACCAGCACCCGTTGTTAAGGAAGGAGAACGACCACCTATCATATGTTTCAAATGCGGAGGGGAGGGACACATCAGTCCAAACTGCGCGATGCCATCCAAAGCATGCTATAATTGTGGAAGAGAAGGTCACTTAGCCCGATTTTGTCGTTCACAGAAGACAAGTTCAGATAGGATGGATGCACCAAAGACCGTCCCAGAAAAGCCAAAGCCAGTAGTTTAAGAGAGATCGTTTTTTCGTGACGAGGAACCTGAATAAAATTATCACGGGTATGTTAGTCATAAACTCTTGCGAAGTCTATACCGTGTTAGATACCGGTTCTATTCACTCTTTTATTTCACCTAGTTGTGTTCAATATTTGAACTTAACTCCGGAGAAATTAGACTTTGATTTCTCTGTTGAAATTCCGTTGGGAGAAACCTTTGTTACCTCCACTATTTATAAATCTTGTTCAAATCAACACTTTCACGTTACCTGTTGATCTTATCTCTTTGAAAATACTTGCATTGATGTGATTTTTGGAAACGATTGGTTAACTGCTCATCATGCTTTTCGTAAAGTTGTTAGCTTTCATATTCCTAACCAATCTGTTATGCAAATTCAAAGTAACCAAACCACTAAAGTCAATCATTGTCATATCAAGCCATAAGTAAAAATCCCCGTTCCTTTCGTTGTTGACTTCCTGGTGTGGAATGCACCGAAGCTAGACTTTCCGTAGGAGACGTTGTAAATGATGATGGCAAGTTGATAGGTATCAATGTGACGTGTTATCCAAGTCTTGGATGAGGGTCACAGTTTTGAACGATATTTCTATTGTTAATAAATTTCTTGACGTATTCTTGAAGACTTCTTAGCCTACCCCAGAGCGTAAAATTGAATTTTGTATTGACCCCAGTACAAAACCCATTTCTTAAACCCTCAAATATTTCTTCAACTAAAACGAACGTATTATGCGCCAAAGACGTTGGCTCGAGCTGTTGAAGATTACGATCGTACCATTCAATAACATCGTGGAAAAGTGAACGTGGTAGCTGACGCGTTGTGTAGAAGATCGTATATGGTTACAAGTACGAATATTTGAACCCACGTGAAGATAACGAATATACGATTAAAATCGACTTTAATCGATAAAGTTAAAGCCGCTCAAGCTACATACTAAGAGCTGATAAATGTGAAGAAGAAGGTTCAAGAGGGCGTTATTCTAGAAGCAAGAATCGACGAAGAGAGGAAATCTCAACTCTCAATTTAATTGGCCCATTTGAAATCCTAGATGAAGTAGGAACTGTGGCCTATAGACTCGTTTTACCGCCAAGTATGTTGCGTGTTCAGAATATTTTTTTTTTTTCGTATCGATGTTACGTAAATATGTGGACGACCCGAGCCGCATTATTAATTTAGAACCGGACGAAATAGCGAAAGATTTAACGTATGAGGAGATACGTGTTAACATCTTGGATAAGAAGGATCATATTCGATGCTTAAAGGTTATACCTCAAGAGTTAGAATTTGAAGTGAAGTCAAGGTATCCTCACATGTTCGGCATACCAAGTACGTACGTAAATTTCGATGTTCGGCATACCAAGTACGTACGTAAATTTCGAGGGCGAAATTCTATAAGGAGGGGAGATTGTGAAACCCCAGATTTTATGAATAAATATTTAATTTTTCTCGAAATAATTTTTTTTATATTATTGTGTGGATTTGATATAATACTTATGGGTAGTATTTATAAATTTTGCAAAGTATGCAAGTTGTCATATTATATTCGATTGGTCGGAGAATATTCTTTTTGTCGGGGAATATCCGTACGACGGTACAATTATTGGTGGACCCCACAATGGAATTATTGTCGGATTGAGAAAACGACAAAAATACTTTATGAAAATAACGGCGGAAGTTTTACCGTTGATACTGTTGAACTACTCGGTAGTAAAAGTACAGTAATACGTGTGGTTGCATAGTAGCACACGGTATTAATTATTAATGCTTATGTGAGAAGTCACTCAGTTTGATTCCATTATTGTCAGTTAATAATATGAATTATTTAGCGATAATGACGTTTTATTAACGTAATAAAACAGAAACATCTTTTTATATAAAACAGAATACTTTATTAAAGTTATTCTATAAATAGAATATATTATATTTTATTTAAAAGATTTTTCTTTAAATATGGACCGTCAGATTAAAGTAATCAATCTGGACCGTTCATGGATTAGTTACTATGCATTCTATTTTTCTATAAATAGCAGCTCATTCCTTCATTATTTCTTACGAATTCACTGAACTCTAGAGAGAGAAATTATAGAGAGAAACTATAGAGAGAGAGAAGAAGAGTATTCTGCTACTTAACTACTTCCTTATTTCAGCTCTTCTTTAAAACGGTAAGGGGTGTTATTTTTTTTTATTCATGAAGAGAACTGTCGTTATTCTATTCCTTATTATTCTTTTGGAATAACCTGTATACGCGGACTACCCTATACTTGGTGACATTCTTCTAGTATTCTGCTGGAACATCCTGTCTGTGTGTTTTACACCGGACCTGGTTCTGTTTTTACTATTATTCTGTTGGAACATCCTGTCTGTGTGTTTTACACCGGACCTGGTTCCGTTTTTATTATTATTCTGTTGGAACATCCTGTCTGTGTGTTTTACACCGGACCTGGTTCCGTCTTGTTATTATTCTGCTGGAACATCCTGTCTGTGTGTTTTACACCGGACCTGGTTCCATTATTTATTATTCTGTCGGAATATCCTGTCTGTGCTTTTACGCCGGACCTGGTTCCATTATTTATTATTCTGTCAGAATATCCAGTCTGTGCGTTTACGCCGGACCTGGTTCCATTATTTATTATTCTGTTAGAATAACATGTCTGTGCGGTCTATCGCATGCATGGTGATTTCTTTTGTTATTCCATTCTTTATTATACTCAGTTGGTTAAGTTTTGACTTCTATACTCCATAAAATTTGTGGAATATCCTTGACATTTGCGCTTCATCTAGTATCTATTCATGGAAATATTCTCCTGATCATTCTTGAATTTTACTCCACAAAGCAGTATCATGTTGACAATTTGGACGTTGTTAATTCTTGGATAAATTAATTCTTGAACTTGTTTTATTGAATTTTTATATCATTGTCATCATCCTCATGTTTATATTCTGTTGAAAGTCATCTGTGGCCTGTAGTGCATAGATGGACTTGGTATGATTATGACCAGGGATTATTCGGTGTAATCATGACCGTAATGTTACGAATGATGTGATAAATGTCCTCATTGGCCCGTAGTGCATTGATGGACAGTTGTTGGCATGATCATGACCATTGATGAATACACAAATATCCTTGGCCCGTAGTGCATGGAATTTGTGGTCGTGACCCTAACGAATATCCTTGGCCGTAGTGCAGGGATGATGTGAATTATTTATTAAGCTGAGTCTCAGCGATAGCAGTGTTGAAAAATCTTTTAAATCATAAAAGATAGTAGAGTTTATTTTCTACTTGATTCTCTTAATGGATTACTTGTTCCGCTACAGTTAAACTTGATGTCTATTATATTTTATCAGTTTAACATTGTTGAAGGCTAATGATAATTTATTCTGCATTATCTTAGTCATAATATTTCTTACTGGGCTAGTTGAGCTCACCCTTTATTTCACTATTCTCTTCAGGAAATGAGAATGTAGCTGGGGCAAGTCGGGGAACGGAGTGATGGTTTAATTTACAAAATATTACTAGTAGAATTACATTGTATGAAATATTTCTTGTGTAGTATGCATGTATATAGATTGAGTAGCAGCTGTATGATAACAAAATATTTTTAGACATCAAATATTAATTAGTTTTATTGTTGTTCTTGGTATTTTTTTGTAAGAAATTTTGTAATTTCATAAAATATTAATAAAATTACATGTTTGAAATAATAATATGGGTAGTATGTATGTATACAAATTAGGTATTAATATGGGTAGTATGTATTAGTTTAATTGGAGATGTTGTTATTGAGATAGTTGTATTGTTGTTGTTGGTATTGTTAGGTTAAAATGAACAGTTGGTTGTCTGAACCCATTGACCCCAACGTCCTTTATGACCAAACAACATGCATGTTTCGGAGGATGTATGGAATAAGGTTGATAGGGGTACATTATCATCGACCCAAACAACTGCAATTATATATTATAAATTGGAACTGAAGAAACTTCAAAAAAAACTTTTAATGGGGTGAGGTTTGGTTGTTTAGTCATTCGACAATAATTACCAAAATCGGTCCATGGCTTGTGTTTGCCCTCAGAGATGGCGTTTGGAGATAATACCTTTCATATTTAGTGTAAGTGTGTGGAAATAATAATAATATTGAAGGATGTCCATTTTATTTTTTGATTGTCGATATTAGGAAAACCCTTTACGTGTTCGACATTTGATGCCTCATTGACATATTTCAGGGAATGTTTTGAGGATGACATGGCTGGGGAACGGGAAAATGTGAAAAAAAGACGTGGTACTTCACAGTTTGGTTGAACAAAAATTTCTCTAAATGCCCACAAAATGTAAGTAGGAGATAGGTTGGGCGTTATACAAAGGTATACCTTCTTTGGATATGCGGGGATATACGATTTGTACCAATCCAAATCTCAAATCCATTCTTGTGTGCATAAGATCTATATAAATTTTCAGCTTCTTCCCTTAGAGAACAATTGCCAACATGATAAGGGACCATTATTTCTTTACTACTTTAAGCATTATTAAAATATTCATATGCATTTGTACAATCTAAACTACCAAGAGATTCAGAAGAACTAGAACACTTACCAAAAATTACTCTAGCTCATTCACAGTTGATTTCTTCAAATCTCGTCAAAACAACTTTTCTCCATATCTAAATTGGGTATCTGTTTATCAAATGGATGCATATGGAGTATAATGTTAGCAATTATCTATGTTTTAAAAAGCTGGTCAAATTGAAGTAATTCTTTTTCACCCTAGCCACACCTCCTTCATGCGGCCGGTCAAAATGACATCGTTTTGACTAGCCGTAAGAAGGAGGTGCGACCAAGGTGTAAGACCCCAACTTATTAATAAATAAAATTAAATTTCTTCTATTTATTATTTTGAAATAAAAATGGTTGATTTGATTAATGTGGTTAGTTATGGGTAAAATGCGCAAATATTTCAAATAAGTAAGTGGTTATAAAATATTCATTTTTGGTCGGTGAATATTCGTTTGGTCGTGGAATATTCTTGCTGTTGGAGAATATTCGTACGACGGCGCAGCCTTGTGTGGGCCCCATAACGGAAAGCGAATGGATGAAAAAAACGACAAGTATAAGTTGTTTATAATTAACGGCGTAGTTGTTACCGTTAATACTGTTGGAATACCTGGTGGTTAAAATACAGTAGCACACGGTATTGCACCAATTATTGATTCTTACGTAAGAAGGCACTTATTAATAATTGTTACAGTAGTTACTGTTCAATATTTTATTTTATTGATTCAATAATTGCTGCGTTGATATTTTATATTATTGTTGTTTCAATAATTGTTACTGCACAGTATTTTTCATTATCAGATCAATAATTCATATTATTTGAATAATATTATTAGATAGCATTATTGGCAATGTCTAGAAAGTTCTGTCTAAGGAGAGGTTTGGTCATCTAATTGCGCGCTAGTAAGGAGAAATCCTTATTGGAAAGCCCCCTCTTTTCTGAGAACGACTTGGTTGTCATAAATGTGATTCTGTAATATTATTTGTGAATAATTAATTATTGATTCATATGATAAGGAAATATTTATTTTATGTGGATATAAATGTTGGATATACTTATTGTGGTTAAAAATGAAGGAGTTAATGTTGAGGTGTTTTATCAGTATTTTTATCGGAATGGAGGTATTAAAAATCAAATCAGGATTTTTGAAAATATTGTGGGGGTTATAATTTTTAATCCGACCTTTGGATAGTGGTAATTTTTGGATATGTTATTCATATATAAGTTAAGTATATGTCCACAAATTTTGAACCGTTAAAAATGAACGTATGATTTGTTATGAATTTTACGAGATGACTAGTTCAAAAATTGTAAAAGTTGCAGAATTTGTCATTTTGGCGGAAAATTCTAGAATTGGTGGGCCCCACTTTTGGTTGGTAAAAATATACTGAGATTTTTATTCAAATGTGGTGGGTGAGAATAGTAGCAGGTAAATCCATCAGGTTGCAGGTTAAGTCTGCTTCGGCGTGCTAACATTTTTCTATAAATAGAGGACTAAATTAGAATTGAAAATCACACCAGAAACAAGTTTTCTTTCTTTCTCTCTCTAGATTATTGAGTGTATTTTAGAAGTATTTAGATACTTTGTGAGTTTCTATTCATCAGTGCAAGTTTCCTTCAGCCTTATACTGATATTCCAATCAGAAGTACTGATATTTTGAGGTAAGGGATATTATTTTCTTCTTAAATGATATTATTTTCTTCAATATCATTATGCTGAAATATTGATATGAGTTTTTTTATCAAATTTAGAACTTTTTGTGTCGGGATTACTATTCACGTATACGGCACTATTCACGAATACGGCACTATTCACCGAAAAATAAAATTTTCTCTTTTTGTCCAAGATGTCTATTATGATTACTATCTTTGATTGTATCCATGTTTTGATCTTTATTTTTGAATTATGCTTTATAATTGATTATTATGAAGTATTATTGATCTTGGATAAACCGTTATACGAATCCCTACTATTTGTCCTTCTGTCTCACTGGATTCGTTTTTTTTAAGATATTTTTCATCATCCTCAGTCCTAAATGATGATATTACTGAATATCTTTGGCCTGTAGTGCAAAGATGTATGATTACCTGATGAATATCTTTGGCCTGTAGTGCAAAGATGAATAGGTGTTGAGATGAAGATGACTGACTGGTGATACAAATGAATATCTTTGGCCTGTAGTGCAAAGATGAATATTTGATTAAAGATGATTATAAATTGATGATACAAGGATAAAATATTGATGATGGACTTTTAAATATTAGAAGATAGTAGAATTCATTCTCTACTTGACTCTTCTAATGGTTTGTTGTTTCCGCTGCAGTTGTTGATCTAAAACTTGTTGTCGATTATATTCTATCAGATTTTTTCCTGTTGAATACTAATGATAATTTATTGTATATTATCTTAGTCATAATATTCTTTACTAGGCTAGTTGAGCTCACCCTTTTCTTTTTTGTTCCATTTTTCTTCTCAAGAGGTGAGAACATAGCAGGATCTAGTCGGGGTATGGAGTGATGGTTCTAGAAAGAGGTTTTAACAGTCCTCACTATTTCTATAAAATAGTGTTTAAAAAATTATAATGAGGACTTATTTGAGTGTGGATATTGTCTAGAAGACAATATTTGTATTTGAACTCACAGTATGTGTTGTCGTATTTTGCACGACAATTGTATTATTGAAGTTGTAATTTATTTTTTTGTTCCATGTATTTGGCGACTCAGAATGGGTGTTGTATACCTATTTTGGGAGCGTCACACAAGGTAAAAAGGAAAAACAATTATTTAGGGATAGTTTGGTAATTGGCCTGACAGTAAGGAGATGCACATGTCATAGGTAAGAGGTGCGACCGAGCTTACGTCAAAATTAATCTCAACGCTCAATTAATTGAATGGACGACCACAGATCTGTTAGCTGGAATATATATATAGAAAAAAATGTATGTACGCAGCTGTGTAGAAACCAGCCAGATATGGCGACGAATTTTTGGGTTATAGCAACGGTTTCAACCATCGCCATATCTATTCTGGGCTATGGCGACGGTTCCAGGGCAACGGGAACCGTAGCCATAGCCCAAAAAATAAGTCGTCACAGCTCGTCTGTGTAATACACAACTGTGTATATACATATAGCCCATATATATATATATATATATATATATATATATATATATATATATATATATATATATATAGAGTCCGGATCCAGTCCGGGATCCCGGACTCTATAAAATCCGGACCTTTATTTTTTTATTTTTTTTTGCTTTTTTTTTTTTGAAACAACTAAAAAAAAAAAAAAAAAAATTTATGGAATTGAAATTTTTTCATAATAAAGTGTTTTGGGCGTGATTTGGGTACGTATAACAAAATATGGTGGTACAGTCTGTGCAGACTGTACCACCACTTTTTGGTATAGGTATTCAAAACACACCCAAAACATTATATTATGAAAAAATTTCAGTTCCATAAAATATTAAATATTTTTTTTTAGTTGTTTTGAAAAAAAAAAGCAAAAAAAAAAAAAAAAAAAAAAGGTCCGGATTTTAAGAAAATCCGGACTCCCGGACCGGATCCGGTGTGTATATATATATATATATATATATAGGCATACACCATCGTTCAATATAAGAACAACGACCGAAATTAATTCACGTCTGCTACTAATAGTAGCGGATGACGGGTGTCATCTGCTATTAATAATAGCTAATTGTGCTGAAAATAAGACCGCTCCTAATAGAACCGTCGTCCGATGATAATAGTAGCAACGGACGCTAGTAATAGTAGCGACGGACGTGAATTAATCTAGGCAGTTAGTTCCTATATTGAACGATAGATGTTATTTGTCATTACCCTATATATATATATATATATATATATATATATATATAGTCCGAATCAGGTCCGGACTCCCGGACCATAACAAAATTCAGACTTCTTTTTTTTTGCTTTTTTTTAAAACAACTAAAAAAAATAAAAATAAAATTATGGAACTTGAATTTTTACATAATACAGTATTTTGGATGTGATTTAGATACATATATCAAAACATGTATGTATCTAAATCACACCCAAAATACTTTATTATGTAAAAATTCAAGTTTCATAAAAAAAAAAATTTTAGTCGTTTTAAAAAAAGTAAAAAAATTGGACCGAATTTTAAGCTTGTCCGGGCTTCCGGACAAGATCATCTCTGTATATATATATATATATATATACATGTGTGTGTGTGGACTGATCCATAACTAATGTTGTCAATTTTAATCCTTACAACACACCGTGACCCTCCATCCGAAAATCGAATGATTAATAGGTCTTCCGTCTGCAGTTTAATTTTCAGTATTCCGCAGTTTAATACTGCAAGAAATACATATGACCAAAATACTCCTCCGTGTAAATGTCCTCGTCCGTAGTATTACAATGCGGACGTTAGGTATAACCAAATGACCAACTAAAAACGACGTCGTTTGTAAATAAATTTCGTCCGCAGTATTAAATCGCGAATGTCAAATTAAAATAAAAGATGAAAAAATAATTTTGAAAACAAATATAAGATGAAAAATAATGTTTTCCCTTAATTTTAGGTTTATTTTACTACATTTTAGAATTGAAAGACCATTTAGTACCGTTACTTATACATATAGATGAAAAATTATACTCCCTCCGTCCCAAATTAATTGCTCAGTTTTGACTTTTTTAAGTCAAATTAAATATTTTTAGAATTAATAATTAAGCATATATAAATATATTTCTAAAATTATAAAAATTGGGATTAGTAATAAATTGTATATACTTTCTTTTGGTTATAATCACTTCACCTATATTTTAGCAAAAATAGTAAAAAGATTAGTTTTAAAAATGGTCAATTTGACTTTAAAAAGTCAAAACTGAGTAGTTAATTTGGGACGGAGGGAGTATATAATTATCTGCAAGTTCATATATATATATATATATATATATAATATAATATAATATGTGTATATATTTTTAAAAAAAATAAGAAGTAGAAGAAAAGGCATTTAACTTGGAGTACTCCTTCAGTGGGATTGATGATGGGACTATAATGTTTGATTCAACTTGAGTCTTGAGATTTGGCAAATCAACCCATTCTCAAACATACACGCGATTGAATTCTTTTTGAATTGCTTAATCATTTGTCATCAACATGTCGTCTCCAAGACTAATCAACTTGTGTCTTACGTGGTGTTTGTTTATATTTTAATATCTCTTAATATGTTTATATTTAATTTTATGAGAGAATAAAATTATTTAATAAAATTTTATTTGTTTTTTATCGTCTCTTAATCGATAAAAGAAAGATATAAATTCAAATCATTAAGAGTTATCTTTTAATGAAAAATTTAAATTTATAGAAGCTCTATAAATAATGTACTCCATCTGTTCTAAATTTTAAGATCATTATTGATTTTGAAAAAATCAATTTGAGATATTTTTAAATTTTAAATTGATATTTTTAAATTTAAAAGTCATTCAGATATTTTATACTTTTTTAGTTACCAAATAACTTTTTAAATTCAAATGTTATTTTATTAAGATGATATAATTTATTAAAATATATTAATCATTCAAATCTTAATTACTCAGTTTTATGAAACACCACTTCAATTTTTGATGCTCTTTTTCTTATGTACGTAGTACTCCTTGGTTCCAAAATGAATTAATTATAAATATAATAATTAGTAATATATATAACTTCAATTAAATAAATCTATACTTCATTTTAATGTTTAGCTTAATAATTGATCGAATGAATATATATATATATATATATATATATATATATATATATATATATATATATATATATATATATATATATATATTGCTGTGTAGTACACAAGTCGTCTATGACGACAATTTTTTTGAACTCTAGCGACGGTTCATCCGTTGTTATAGATCAGAATAGCTATAGCGACGGGTGAACTGTCACTATAGCTCAAAAAAATCCACCCGTCGCTATAGCTCAAAAAAATCGTCGTTATAGGTGATTGTGTATTATACAGTTGTGTATATATATTTTTACTTTATATATATATATGAGTAGTCGTGAAGCTAGGAAAGGAAGTTAAGTCGGGGAACAATAATGTATATTCAGTAAAACCTCTATTTAGGAATAGACAATTGGGATCAAACTATTTGTATTCTAATTGAGAGGTTATTACTAAATAGAGGTATTGGTACAAAATATTTTTTGAACACCCAAAAATATCCACTTTAACAAAAATATCAATAAGAACTCCATAATAATTATTATTCAAAAAATATTTATGCAAAGTAGTCTTTTATAGGAAATGTGGTCTTTTATAGGAAATGTAGTTTTTTATAGGAAAATATAGTTCTTTATAGGAAATATAATCCTTTATAGAAAAATGTAGTTCTTTATAGAAAATGTAGTCTTTTATAGAAAATATAGTCTTTTAAAATTAATATTCTCTCTCTCTCTCTCTCATATATATATATATATATATATATATATATATATATATATATGAAATTATTACTATATAGAGGTATAGTTTCTTAATACGGGACTTAAAAAGTATATAACATGTTACAATTTAGAGGTTATTCCTATTTAACTGGTTCAAATTGGAATCAATTTTTTTTATAATATTATAGAGGTTATTCTTTTATAGGGTATTCCTAAATAGGAATTTTATTGTAGTAAAAGTAAATTAGTGGAGAATGAATATTGTAGAAGCCGGAGTACATCTAAAATTAAAACTTGCCTTTCACGAGGGAATAATAATTGCAAGGCAAACATGAAAACATGTAGGAGAGTCCGTAGACGTAGTAATTATGTTGCATGGGATGCCTTTTAACGACGATGTATGTGTATATATGGAGTATATATTTACGTATACAGAAAGAGAGAGAGAGAGAGAGAGAGAGAGAGATGAGCAGTGACGGAACTAGAACGGTTTTATAGGGGGGTCAAAATTTTTAAACCAAGCGAGCCGAAATTATTAATATCACCACTTGCAAGTTTAATCCTTTTTCCAAGGTAGATTAGAGAAAAATTATAAATTTCAAATAACTACACCATATTCCAATTATACTGGAATAAGTCCGGTAACATAATGCTTTCTGCCAACAAACTGAAATAGTTAATTTACATCAACAAACTAACACCATTAACTTTGACATAAACCATTCACAAATATGAAAATACAAGCCAAGACACAAAGAAGAAGAAAAAGAATCAAATAAGTAGACGTGGCAAAGATGGCCCAGGCCCATGGGCCGGGCCGGCCCGCCCGCCCGCCAAAATCCGGGCCTTTTTGGCCCGGCCTGTTTTTAGCCCGGCCAGTGGAGGCCCGGCCCTCCTAAGTGGCCCGTGAACTTTTTTTTTTTTTTTTAAATAAAATTTTACTACTTGTGAGTTGTGAGGCTTGAACACAAGACTTGTAAGTAAATAAATAAGAGTTCAAACCAACTAAGTTACAACAACTATTTTTTTTAAATACAATTTTTAATATATTTTAACTATAATTAAAAATTACAATTAAGATATGTAGTTAATGTAGGTAATTAATTAATAATACTAATTTATAATACTATTAAAATTTTAATTGATTGAGATATGTAGTTAATAATTTCAAAGTATAAAACTATTAAACTAACAATTATTAGTTTAAGTTAGATAATATAATTATAAAAATTTAAATTATCTATATATTAGTATTAATTACAGTATTTATTATTTTTAAAAGTTAAATAAATTATATTAATTTTAAAGAATCAAATTTGATTATATACTTTGAATTACTAGCAATATATAATCCGAATCAACCACTAATTTTTTAGATTGCAAGTCTAAAATCTTTACACAATAATATAGATAATTTTATCCCTTAATTATGCAATCCCCCTACTTATTGTAGTACATTTGGAAAGTAAATCAATCATTATCCCTTAATTATGCATTCCCCCTACTTATTTGGAAAGTAAATCAATCATTATCCCAAATCATGCCTTTAGAATAATATCTAAAATTATAATACTATTAAAATTTTAATTGATTGAGATATGTAGTTAATTTAAGTAATTCGAATGATTGTTTATTAAAAATTATTTTATTATTTTTAATATTTATTATTATTACTATTTTTGGTGTAGCAAAATTTTGGAAAAAAAAATAGGGGAAGAAGTCGGCCCAACCCGGGCCACGGGCCTCAAATTTTCAGCCCGCCAAAACTCGGGCCTTTTTAACCCGGCCCGGGCCCGCCCGCCCGTTTGCCACCTCTACAAATAAGTATACAAATTATAGAGTAAGTTGAAAATCTCGTGTGGTAAGTGCTGCTCACTACACCAATTATGATGCTGCTTATGCACAATGATTTAATCATTCTAACTGTAAATTGAACATATTCCCAATAGTTTTATATAAGCACCTAAGTATAAACACATTCCTACTCGTTTACATGTTTGTGACCAAAATGGGAGATCAAGTCCCCTACCAAAACAAAAGCATTCCTAGTTAGGAATAATTTGAGAAGGTAATCCTGGAGTACAAACAACTCAACCCCTTTTCAAATTGTCAAAGTCAGTCTAGTTCCCATCTTATTTCATATTTTTTTTTAATGTCTTTCTAATTGAAAGTATTATGTGAACTTCAACCAATCAAATTGTCAAAGTAAGTATACATTTACAAAATTCTAAAAACAACTTGCATCATCAAAATTATTTTTATTCTTTAGATAAGAAAAAGAAATAAAGAAAATTCTATGGAAATAATTCTATATTTATTTTTATTCTTTTTCTTATATTCCTAAATTTATTTGTCATCATCAAAATTACATAAAACGTGGAGACCTAATTAACAGAAAACATTAATAGTATGTATGTTTAGGCTAAATTAAAATTAATAGTACCAAATTTGAAAGACATTTAGGCTAAATTAAAATTAAAAATTAGTTAAATTACTTACCAAAAGTCCAAAGCAGACAAGCAGTGGAGGCGTGGAGCAGACAGCGGCGGCGGACGGAGTAGTGGCGACAGAGGCAGTCGGCAGGAGGAGGCAGACGCAGACACGCAGTGGAGCTGTGGATGCGAAGAGGGAATAGATGAAGAGAGCCAGAGAGGGAAGTCTGTAAAGATAAAGAGGGAGAGGCGGAAGACCAAAGGTCCTAATAAAAAAAAATTATTTTTTTTTAATTTTTTAATGAAACTACGTCGTTTCATGTTACTTTAAAAAAAAATCAAAATAGATCGCGTGTGTTGGTTCGCCTGTTGCAGTCGGAGTCTCGGAGTCGGAGAAGAAGAATAAGCTCGCTGCTCGCCAGCGCCTGCCTGCCGGCTGCCCCTTCCCCCTCGCGCCCGCCCCTGCCCCCTCCTCCGCCTAGTTCCGCCTCTAGGGATGGGGGAGCGAAATTGATTGGGTGTGTGAGTGGGATCAGAGCAAATTATGCTCTCATTCAATACGATCAACTATATATGATAATGAATTAATGATCCGAGTCATTATGTAATAGATCATTGATCTATTTAATTTAATCTACGAATCATGATTCAAATTCATCTATTTAAAAAGTTAAAATTATTGATATAATTATATTAATTTATAAAATATTATTATTTATAAATTATAATAGCTTATGAAATAATTAATTCCACTTAATCTCTCTGAACTTTTTTCTTCCTCACTTAATTTTTTTTGAACTTTCTCTCACTAAGTTTTACCACTTTAATTTCTGTATCTAAAAGATTCATCAATTTTTTCATGTTCAAAAATCACTCTCCAAAAACTTCATTTAATATAAATACAACTTACCTATATAAAAAACCAGGATATATACAAATATATATTTTATCAAAAAATGAAATAGTTAAAAACAAACTCATGTCATTCATGATTCATTATCGACTTTTTAAGTTTAATCTTTTTTGTTCGGTTGTACTCTTTATGTTCTAAATTATAGGTACATTTTAACTTTTGATGTTAATTTACAAAATCTTAATTAATTATAATAAATCGAGACAAACTTATTTAGTTTTAATATAAACAAATATAATTAGTAGTATATACTAGCTAAAAAGTACTAATGACTAATATTTGTTACTTGTAAAACTTAAAATAAAATCAAATTAATTTTAAAATTTTAGGAGTACTATCTCTAATTTTTTAATAGATGTTCTAACATAAATTTTCCAAATAAACATCCACATGAGAATATCAAGAATCCTTAAATTTAGAAGAAGTAGATATATAACTAATAAATTTTGAAAATAAGTCACTTAATTATTTATGGTTTCTAATTAATGATGTATACAATGCAATTTTTTCAGGAATATACTCGGTAAATGTGAATTTTATAGTCTACATCTCGTCTCTGTATATGAAAATTTTGCATGACTTGTGTAATTGCTGGCTTGTTAAATTGAACAGCTATGACTTGAAGAAAAAAATCGAGGGATAGAAGGAGCGGGCAGATGGAGGGAAGGTTTTTTTTTGTTTTGGTGGATCAAATCAGATACATGATTTGACTCATTTAAAATATTAATTTAATAGATTAATTTATCACAAATTAATAAATAAATGAGTTGGAATTTTGATTCAATAAATTATATTGGAGTAGGTCAAATCAGGATCAAAATTTAACTTATTGATAGCCCTAGCTAATTGAATACTAGTTGGAAGCAATCGGAAATATATATATATATATATATATATATATATATATATATATATATATATATATGACGATTCATAACATGTATTTGATATAAATTAAAAATGAGCGCTTATATACCATCTCTATCGTTCAATATAAGAACTACGTTCATACATCATCTCTATCGTTCAATATAAGAACTAACAGACGGGATTAGATAAATTGAAAAATTCATGTCCGTTACTATTTTCAGTGTCATCCGCTACTATTAGTCCGTTGCGTAACCCGTCGTCCTATATTAAATAATATAAATGATGTATACTTATTTTTAATTCATCACAAATATATAGTATGAATATATCATTTATATATATATATATATATATATATATACATATATTATCTCTCTCTGTTAGTTGTGGCCTGTGGGAGGCTCGCCAGTTAGGCGTGGTGCATTCTTAATCGTCACCCTACCGTCATGGATTCCATCATCATCCTCCGTAATCCGTATGCATGTTTATTCATGTATGTATGTATGTATATCATATTGCATTGCCAATTTTACGATTAAGGGATTGATATTTTCACTAGACTAAATCAAATTAAGTGATAAGAAATCAAATTTCCACATGTAAAGCACAAATGACGAGCGAGTGTTAGGCCTCATTAAGTGTCCTTAATTGTAGAGTGAGATACTCCTACTAGGTAGGTATATATGTGCGTGGTGGGGTTGGGATGTTTGACTCCCTACTAGTAGTAGTACTCCCAAAAAACAAAAACATACTTGCTATATTTTCACACGACACTACTTTAATTTTAAATGAAAATTTTTACTTGTAAAAGTAATATAGTATTTTCTTCTAAACATGCATCCTCTCTCTTGTAATATACATACTCCCTTCATTTCAAAATTAAAAATAGGTCCTTTAAAAAATAATTAAAAATATAAATTTTAAGTGAAAGTTAACTAAATTATTTATTGAAATCTATTAATATAAGAAAATAAAAGTACCTCATCACCTTATATAATCTTATAGGGTCACATAGACAAATTTGAAAAAAAAAGTTATTCTCCTCTATTTTTATTTTTCATAATATGTATGCAAATTTTATTTTGCTCATTTTTTTAGAACGGATGAAATATATATATATTTTTTTGTTATGCATATATTTTTTTTATATATCATATGTAAAGTGAGATAAAATTCTTTATTCGTTAATATTTTTGTTCGAATACTATCTTGTCAATACAACTGTATATAGTTTTAATTAATATATATTTTGGATAAATTTAAATAAATAAAATATTTTTAAAAAAATTATAGTTATACAAATGTAGAGAACCGAATAAATACGTAGTGACTAAGTAAGTAGGAGAGAGGGAGAGATTGACCGATTACTGGACGAAACCTATAGTGTATATATATATATACTATTCTCTTCGTCCCAAATTAATTGCTCAGTTTTGACTTTATAAAATTAAATTGACCATTTTTAAAACTAATATTTTTACTATTTTTACTAAAATATAGGTGAAGTGATTATAACCAAAAGAAAGTATATACAATTTATTACTAATCCCAATTTTTATAATTTTAGAAATATATTTATATATGCTTAATTATTAATTCTAAAAATAGTCAATTTGACTTAAAAAAGTCAAAACTGAACAATTAATTTGGGACGGAGGGAGTAGTAATTATTTGTGTCTATAGACACGGCGTAATAAAATTTTTTTTTTCTCTTCGTTAATAATGTGACAATCTTAAAATAGGTCCATTTCACCCAACCTATTTTGAGTCGTCAAATACATGGTACAGAAAATAACTACAACTTTATTACAACAATTGTCGTGTAAAATACAACAACACATATGTTGTGAGTTTGGATACAAATATATACTAAATGTGACTCATGTCTCAACCGTAGACAACACCTCACAATGACATCTTACATAAAGGTATAGTCAACAACTGTTTTAGAAATTAGAATCTTTGGGAAATACTCAAGGAAACCTTCGTACATGGGAGACCATGCTTCTAGGTTATGATAGATATCATATGGTCACAGAATTATCATTGGTTGACCCAATAGACCCCAAAGAAAAACGAGAAGATTACTATCATATTCTTCCCAATGGTGAGTCTTCTCTTGACATATCATTATCTCCACTGTCTCTAACTGAGAATTATACTTCAAACAAACACCAAGATTATATAGGTAGTGCTCGTAGATATACTTAGCAAGTAGATGTGCACAACACTGTCTTATGATAACACGAGGTTGTATGTTGTTAGACATCTTGTATGATAGTGACAAAACACCCTTCCAACGTTGGGTACACCTTACCCTATTGGATTCACCAAATATAACTACTAAATGAACTTTTTAATACTGTTTCGGGAGAACCTCCACAGCTAGAGACCACCGTTCTATTTTCCTGTTACCCTCGCTCGACCCAACTACACTCTTATTACCTGAAAAAAATTATGAAGCAAAAGGGTGAGCACAACTAACTCAGTAAAGAATATCATGACTAAAGATAATTAAATTATCAATAGCCTTCATCAGTAATAAATCAGAGATTTAGAACATATGGTAGATGATAAAAATTTTAACCATAATTGCAGCGGAACGAGCAATCTATTAGAAGAGTCAAATAGACAATAAAGTCTATTATCTTCTCCATGTTAAAAATTTACCAACAATATTTTATCCCTGTAACATCAATCAACAATTCTGGTCCACAATCATATGAATAACTCATAATCATAATTGTAGTTCTAAATTCCTCTTCTCATCCAGGACGAAGATAATTTTCATCACCTATCTTTACCTGAAACATCAAATATCATGGTTACACCAAATCACATTTCCTGCTCATAATCATACTAATAAATTCATCTTTGCACTACGGCCAAAGATATTCGCCAACAGTTTATCTTTGCACTACTGGCCAAAGATATTCAACAATATGCCATCTTTGCACTACGACCAAAAATATTCATCAACAATTCATCTTTGCACTACAGGCCAAATATGTGACGCCCCCAAAATTAGGTATACATCACCCATCTTGGGTCGTCAGATACATAGTACAGAATACAAATACAACTCAATAATACAACTGTCGTGTACAATACGACAAAACATAAACTGTGAGTTTGAATACAAATATTATCTTCTAGAGAGTATTCATACTCAAAAGGAGTCCTCATTACATTTATTAACACACCATTACATAGAATAGTGAGGACTACTAACTAATACTATCATTCGGACCATCACTCCGTACCCCGACTTGTCCCAGCTACGTTCTCATTTCCTGAAGAGAACAGTGAAAGAAAGGGTGAGCTCAACTAGCCCAGTAAGAAATATTATGACTAAGATAATGCAGAATAAATTATCATTAGCCTTCAACAATGTTAAACTGATAAAATATAATAGACATCAAGTTTAACTGTAGCGGAACAAGCAATCCATTAAAAGAGTCAAGTAGAAAATAAACTCTACTATCTTTTATGATTTAAAAGGTTTTTCAACACTGTGATCGCTGGGACTCAGCTTAATAAAATAATCCACATCATCGAATCACCCCTGCACTACGGCCAAGGATATTCGTATATTCATTAATGGTCATGATCATGCCAACAACTGTCCATCAATGCACTACGGGCCAATGAGGACTTTTACCACATCATTTGTAACATTACGGTCATGATTATACCGAATAATCCCTGGTCATAATCATACCAAGTCCATCTATGCACTACATGCCACAGATGACTTTCAACATTTTATAAACATGAGGATGATGACAATGATATAAGAATTCAATAAAACAAGTTCAAGAATTAATTTATCCAGGAATTAACAACGTCCAAATTGTCAACATGATACTGCATTGTGGAGTAAAATTCAAGAATGCTTAGAAGAATATTTTCATGAAAAGATACTGGATGAAACGCAATATCAAGGATATTCCACAAATTTCATGGAGTATAGAAGTCAAAACTTAACCAACTGAGTATAATAAAGAATGGAATAACAAAAGAAATCACCATGCATGCGATAGACCGCACAGACAGGTTATTCCAACAGAATAATAAATAATGGAACCAGGTCCGGCGTAAACGCACAGACAGGATATTCCGACAGAATAATAAATAATGGAACCAGGTCCGGCGTAAACGCACAGACAGGATATTTCGACAGAATAATAAATAATGGAACCAGGTCCGGTGTAAAACACACAGACAGGATATTCCAACAGAATAATAAATAACGGAACCAGGTCCGGTGTAAAACACACAGACAGGATGTTCCAAGAATAATAATAAAACGGAACCAGGTCCGGTGTAAACACACAGACAGGATGTTCCAACAGAATAATAGAAGAATGTCACCAAGTATAGGGTAGACCGCGTATACAGGTTATTCCAACAGAATAATAAAGAAATGGAATAACAGAAGTTCTCTTCATGAATATAAAAGAATAATATCCCTTACCTTAAAAGAACTGGATATTGGAAAAGTGATGTAGCAGAATACTTTTATTCTCTCTCTCTTATTCTCTCTATACTTTCTCTCTCTATAGCTTGAATGAATTCGTGAAAAATAATGAAGCCCTAGGCCTCTATTTATAGAAAAACTGAGGGTGGCTCTTGGTCTTAACGAAGGGTCAAATGACTCTTGGTCTTAACGAAGGGTCAAATGACTCTTGGTAATATTGAAGGGACAACTACTATTGACGAAAGTAATTACTATTGACCAAGGTAAATACTATTGACGAAGGTAATTACTATTGACCAAGGTAAATACTATTGACGACGGTAATTACTATTGACGACGGTAATTACTATTGACGACGGTAATTACTATTGACGAAGAGACTCTTAGATGATGACATATGGCCCCCCATAAAATAACCAAACTTACCACAACGTCTCAATTATTGATTTAATAATATAACATATTATACAGATGATACTATGACCATAATTTAAGAGATATGATGCAGCAATTACTGTAGCAATAATTGAGTATAGCTGAGTGACTTCTCACGTAAGCATCAATAATCAATACCGTGTGCTACTATGCAACCACGCGTATTACTGTACTTTTACTACCGAGTAGTTCAACAGTTTTAACGGTTTTAACGGTAACACCTCAGCCGTTATTTTTATAGAAAGATAATTCTGTCGTTTTCTCAATCCGACAATAATTCCGTTGTGGGGTCCACCAATGATTGTGCCGTCGTACGAATATTCCCGACAAAAAGAATATTCTCCGACCAAACGAATATTTTATAACAACTTGCTTACTTTGCAAAATTTATAAATATTACCCACAACTATAACATTATATCAAATTAACTCCATAATATTCAAAAATGATATTTATAGAAAATTCATCTTTATTTATAAAAATTGGGGTCTTACAACCTCCCCTTCTTATGAAATTTCGCCCTCGAAATTAGGGTACGTACCTGGTATGTCGAAGAGGTAAGGATACCTTGATTTCATTTCTGATTCTAACTCCCAAGTCATTTCCTCAACATCGTGGTTTCTCCACAAAACTTTAACTTGAGGTATAACCTTGGAGCGTAGAATATGTTCCTTCTTATCCAAGATTTGAACAGGAACTTCTTCATACGTCAAATCCTCCGCTATTTCGTCCGGTTCTAACTCAATAATGTGGTTCGGGTCTTCCACATATTTGCGTAACATGGATATGTGGAAAACGTTATGAACACGAGACATACTTGGCGGTAAAGCGAGTCTATAAGCCACAGTTCCTACTCGATCGAGGATTAAAAATGGACCGATGAATCGAGGATTTAGCTTTCCTCTCTTTCCAAATCTCGTAACTCCTTTCCATGGAGCAACACGTAAGAACACATGATCTCCTACATCAAATTCCACGTCCTTTCGATGAAGATCAGCATAACTCTTTTGTCGATCTTGTGAGGTTTTTATACGTTGTCGGATCGTTTGAATCTTTTCTGTAGTCATACGTACCAACTCCGGTCCCAACAACGTTGCTTCGCCCACCTCATCCCAGCATACTGGAGAACGACATTTTCTTCCATACAATGCTTCGAATGGAGCCATGCCAATACTTGCTTGATAACTGTTGTTGTAGGAAAACTCCACCAATGGTAAGAACTTGTCCCAACTTCCCTTGAAGTCAAAGACACAGAGTCTTAATAGATCTTCAAGAGTTTGAATAGTCCTCTCTGATTGTCCGTCCGTCTGAGGATGATATGCTGAACTAAATCGTAACTCCGTGCCCATAGCTTTTTGTAAACTAACCCAAAATCGTGAAGTGAATCTTGGGTCTCGATCAGAAACTATGGATACTGGCATACCATGCAGTCTTACAATCTCGTTTATGTACATACGAGCAAGACGTTCAAGTGTATAAGTTTCTCGTATCGGTAAGAAATGAGCAGACTTGGTCAATCTATCAACAATGACCCAAATCGCATCAATACCTTGAGAAACCCTAGGAAGACCGGTAACGAAATCCATGGTAATGTGCTCCCACTTCCATTCTGGAATTTCAAGTGGTTGCAATGGACCTTTTGGTACTTGATGCTCCGCTTTGACTCGTTGACAAGTTAGACACCTTGAGATAAACAACGCTATCTCTCTCTTCATATTGCTCCACCAAAATGTATGACGAAGATCATGATACATTTTGGTACTTCCAGGATGGATTGCAAACGGTGTGTTGTGCGCCTCCATCATGATTTCATACTTTAAATCAGGGTTGTTAGGAACACAAAGTCTGGAGTTGACTCGAAGTATTCCTTCTTCATCGATTCTTGCTTCCGGCATAGAACCTTCTTGCACTTTCTTCCTCATACGCATCAGCTCCAGGTCTGTAGCTTGAGCAGCTTTAACTTTATCGATTAAAGTCGGTTCTACTCGTATATTCGCCATCATCACATGGGTCCCTGGAGTCTTTAACTCTATCTCCATCCTTTGCAAGTCACACAAAATGGGCCTTTGCGTTGTTAATATTGCACTTGTACCCGCATATGATCTTCTACTCAATGCGTCAGCTACCACGTTCGCTTTTCCAGGATGGTATTGAATGGTATGATCATAATCTTTCAACAGTTCAAGCCAACGTCGTTGTCGCATGTTGAGTTCCTTTTGAGTGAAGAAATATTTGAGGCTTTTATGATCCGTAAAGATCTCCACTTTCTCCCCATACAAGTAATGCCTCCAAATTTTAAGTGCAAAGACAACAGCTGCCAACTCTAGATCATGAGTAGGATAATTCCTCTCATATTCCTTGAGTTGTCTTGATGCATAGGCTATGACTTTTCCATGTTGCATGAGAACGCATCCCAACCCTTTGCTCGAAGCATCACTGTAGATGACAAATCCCTCCGAGCCAGATGGTATTGTTAGAACAGGTGCTGAAATGAGTCTCCTCTTGAGTTCTTGAAAACTCTGCTCACATTCTTCGCTCCAACCAAACTTTGTATCTTTCCGAGTCAGCTGAGTTAATGGAGTAGCGATTCGAGAAAATCCTTCCACGAATCTCCGATAATAACCAGCTAAACCAAGAAAGCTACGTACCTCGGTCACTGATTTAGGTTGCTCCCAGCTTTGAATAGCTTCAATCTTTGCCGGGTCAACCGATATTCCACGACTTGATACTACGTGCCCAAGGAATGCTACCTCCTCCAGCCAGAACTCGCATTTCTTCAACTTGGCATAAAGCTTGTATTCACGAAGCTTTTGGAGTACCAGCCTCAAGTGTTGCTCATGATCTTCACGGCTTTTGGAATAAATAAGGATGTCATCAATAAAGACGACCACAAAGTGATCCAAATATTCCTTGAATACCCGGTTCATCATATCCATGAAGGCAGCAGGAGCATTAGTCAATCCAAAGGACATGACTAGGAATTCATAATGCCCGTACCGAGTTCTAAAAGCCGTCTTTGGAATATCCTCAGTTCTAACCTTCAGCTGATGATATCCAGAACGAAGATCGATCTTTGAAAAGAATTGTGCTCCTTGCAACTGGTCAAACAGGTCATCAATACGTGGCAATGGGTACCTGTTTTTGATGGTGACATGATTCAACTCCCGATAATCAATACAAAGTCGCATACTTCCATCTTTCTTCTTCACGAACAGAACAGGAGCACCCCAAGGAGAAGTACTAGGACGAATAAAACCAATGTCTAACAATTCCTGCAGTTGGATCTTTAACTCCTGAAGTTCAATAGGAGCCATTCGATATGGGGCTTTGGAAATGGGTTTTGTACCGGGTTCAAGGTCGATACAAAATTCAATTTCACGCTCTGGGGGTAGGCCAGGAAGTTCTTCAGGGAATACGTCAGGGAATTTATTAACAATAGAAATATCATTCAAAACTGACGTATTTTTGTTTAGATCTGTGACATGAGCTAAGAAAGCTTGACATCCGTTTTTCAATAAACGAATAGCTTTATGGCTTGAGATGACAGCGATTGATTTTAATGGTTTGGTTGCTTGAATTCGCATAATAGGTCGATTAGGAATATGAAAGCTAACAACCTTACGAAAACAATCAATTTTTGCATAATGAGTAGTTAACCAATCAATCCCTAGAATCACGTCAAATGCAAGTATTTTTAATGAAATCAGATCGATAGGTAATGTGTGGGTACCAACTTGAACCAAACAAGACTTATAAACAGTGGAGGTAATGAAGGTTTCTCCCAATGGAGTTTCCACAGATAAGTCAAAGTCTAATTTCTCCGGAATCAAATTTAATCGATGAGCGCAAGTAGGAGAAATAAAAGAATGGGTTGAACCGGTATCAAATAAAGTATAAACTTCTTTAGAGTTTATGATAAGCTTACCCGTGATGACCTCATTCGGGTTCCTTGCTCTCTGGGAGTTCACAACAAACGCTCTCCCTTGCACAACCGGTTTTGACTTTTCTGGGACGGCTTTTGGTGCCTCCATCCTAGCTGAATTTGTCTTCGGTAAACGACAAAATCGGGCTAAATGACCTTCTCTTCCACAATTATAACATGCTTTGGACGGCATCGCGCAGTTTGGACTGATGTGCCCCTCCCCTCCGCATTTGAAACATATGATAGGTGGTCGTTCTCCTTCCTTAACGACAGGTGCTGGTGCTGACGTCTTTCCATCATTGTTGAATCTCCTCTTCTTGAAATGTCCATTCTTATTGTTTTGGCCCTGATTACCACCGAAGTGGTTACCATTTCTGGCCTGTTGATTCCCTCCACGCTTGTTGTCACCGCTTCGATGACTGCTCTCACTGGTATTATCATTTTGCCGGCTGCTCTCTTTTGGTTGCGTTGTCTCGTTATCGCGCTCCACCAACTGAGCCCTATTTACAACATCTGAATACAAACACAGTTTATGAGAAACAAGATGTTGACGTATCTCCGGCTTCAAACCTCTTAAAAACATCCGCGTCATTCTTTCTTCATTATCCACCAGGTGGGACGCAAACCGGGATAACTCCGCAAATTTTGCCTCGTACTGCGACACGGTCATATTATTCTGCTCCAATTTGATGAACTCCACCTCCTTCATGTGACGAATACTCTCGGGAAAGTATTTGTCGTTAAACAGCTCTTGGAACTTCTCCCAAGACATCTTCAGTGCGGCAGGTTGAGTACGCTTTATCGATTCCCACCAGTAATCTGCCTCTCCTCGCAACATAAAGGCGGCAAAGGGAACCTTTTGCTCCTCGGAGCAACCCAAGACATCAAATATCTTGGTGATCTGCTTTATCCATGTTTCAGCTACAAGTGGTTTGGGTTCTCCCTTAAACTCCGGTGGTCCCAGCTCCTTAAACTGTTTAGCGGTGACCGCCTGAGAGTTTCCAGTATTTCCACCTACGTTGTGGACAGGAGCCGCTTTCACCTGTTGTTGCATGAATTGCATAAAGCCTCTGAACATTTGATCATTCATCATTTGGTCAGTGTTGTTGTTTGCATGAGGATTGACACCTTCCTGATGCACATTATCCTGATTATTGATATGTGGTGAATCAACAGTCGTCTGTGCTCCATTGCTATTCTCAACATTCTCAGATGCCATTTTCAGATACTGCCACAAAATAAAAATTAATTGATATGTCATATATTATCCTTATATTATGACCGACCAATTAAATACCATGCAAATAAACTTAGGTATGTCATACTAGCGAAGGAATTCCCCGTCTCTCCCCTCCTAGTTCTATTCTCACATCTTAGCCAGGGATCATATCCCTAAGCTCTGATACCAACTGTGACGCCCCCAAAATTAGGTATACATCACCCATCTTGGGTCGTCAGATACATAGTACAGAATACAAATACAACTTAATAATACAACTGTCGTGTACAATACGACAAAACATAAACTGTGAGTTTGAATACAAATATTATCTTCTAGAGAGTATTCATACTCAAAAGGAGTCCTCATTACATTTATTAACACACCATTACATAGAATAGTGAGGACTACTAACTAATACTATCATTCGGACCATCACTCCGTACCCCGACTTGTCCCAGCTACGTTCTCATTTCCTGAAGAGAACAGTGAAAGAAAGGGTGAGCTCAACTAGCCCAGTAAGAAATATTATGACTAAGATAATGCAGAATAAATTATCATTAGCCTTCAACAATGTTAAACTGATAAAATATAATAGACATCAAGTTTAACTGTAGCGGAACAAGCAATCCATTAAAAGAGTCAAGTAGAAAATAAACTCTACTATCTTTTATGATTTAAAAAGTTTTTCAACACTGTGATCGCTGAGACTCAGCTTAATAAAATAATCCACATCATCGAATCACCCCTGCACTACGGCCAAGGATATTCGTGTATTCATTAATGGTCATGATCATGCCAACAACTGTCCATCAATGCACTACGGGCCAATGAGGACTTTTACCACATCATTTGTAACATTACGGTCATGATTATACCGAATAATCCCTGGTCATAATCATACCAAGTCCATCTATGCACTACAGGCCACAGATGACTTTCAACATTTTATAAACATGAGGATGATGACAATGATATAAGAATTCAATAAAACAAGTTCAAGAATTAATTTATCCAGGAATTAACAACGTCCAAATTGTCAACATGATACTGCATTGTGGAGTAAAATTCAAGAATGCTTAGAAGAATATTTTCTTGAAAAGATACTGGATGAAACGCAACTATCAAGGATATTCCACAAATTTCATGGAGTATAGAAGTCAAAACTTAACCAACTGAGTACAATAAAGAATGGAATAACAAAAGAAATCACCATGCATGCGATAGACCGCACAGACAGGTTATTCCAACAGAATAATAAATAATGGAACCAGGTCCGGCGTAAACGCACAGACAGGATATTCCGACAGAATAATAAATAATGGAACCAGGTCCGGTGTAAAACACACAGACAGGATATTCCACAGAATAAAAAAATGGAACCAGGTCCGGTGTAAAACACACAGACAGGATGTTCCAACAGAATAATAAAAACGGAACCAGGTCCGGTGTAAAACACACAGACAGGATGTTCCAACAGAATAATAATAAAACGGAACCAGGTCCGGTGTAAAACACACAGACAGGATGTTCCCAACAAAATAATAGAAGAATGTCACCAAGTATAGGGTAGACCGCGTATACAGGTTATTCCAACAGAATAATAAAGAAATGGAATAACAGAAGTTCTCTTCATGAATATAAAAGAAATAATATTCCCTTACCTTAAAAGAACTGGATATTGGAAAAGTGATGTAGCAGAATACTTTTATTCTCTCTCTCTTATTCTCTCTATACTTTCTCTCTCTATAGCTTGAATGAATTCGTGAAAAATAATGAAGCCCTAGGCCTCTATTTATAGAAAAACTGAGGGTGGCTCTTGGTCTTAACGAAGGGTCAAATGACTCTTGGTCTTAACGAAGGGTCAAATGACTCTTGGTAATATTGAAGGGACAACTACTATTGACGAAAGTAATTACTATTGACCAAGGTAAATACTATTGACGAAGGTAATTACTATTGACCAAGGTAAATACTATTGACGAGGTAATTACTATTGACGACGGTAATTACTATTGACGACGGTAATTACTATTGACGAAGAGACTCTTAGATGATGACATATGGCCCCCCATAAAATAACCAAACTTACCACAACGTCTCAATTATTGATTTAATAATATAACATATTATACAGATGATACTATGACAATAATTTAAGAGATATGATGCAGCAATTACTGTAGCAATAATTGAGTATAGCTGAGTGACTTCTCACGTAAGCATCAATAATCAATACCGTGTGCTACTATGCAACCACGCGTATTACTGTACTTTTACTACCGAGTAGTTCAACAGTTTTAACGGTTTTAACGGTAACACCTCAGCCGTTATTTTTATAGAAAGATAATTCTGTCGTTTTCTCAATCCGACAATAATTCCGTTGTGGGGTCCACCAATGATTGTGCCGTCGTACGAATATTCCCCGACAAAAAGAATATTCTCCGACCAAACGAATATTTTATAACAACTTGCTTACTTTGCAAAATTTATAAATATTACCCACAACTATAACATTATATCAAATTAACTCCATAATATTCAAAAATGATATTTATAGAAAATTCATCTTTATTTATAAAAGTTGGGGTCTTACAAAATTATTC
>CM029022.1:3572861-4006182 GCA_016801055.1 Panax notoginseng
GATGTCTATTATGGGTTACTATCTTTGATTGTATCCTTGTTTTGATCTTTTTTTTTGAATCAGCTTCACATTTTATTATTATGTATGTATTATGATCTTGGATTAATCGTTTTAGAATCCTACTATTTGTCCTTCTGTCTCACTGGATTCGTTCTATTTAAGATATTTTTCATGCATACTCAGTCCTAAATGATGTTATACTGAATATCTTTGGACTGTTGTGCACAAAGATGTATGATTACTTGATGAATATCTTTGGCCTGTAGTGCAAAGATGAACAGGTGTTGAGATGAACTTGACGATAGGTGATACAATTGAATATCTTTGGCCCTGTAGTGCAAAGATGAATATTTGGAATAAAGATGATTATTAATTGATGTTACAGGGATAAAATTTTTGTTGATGGACTTTTAAATCTTAGAAGATAGTAGAATTCTTTCTCTACTTGACTCTTCTATATGGTTTGCTTTTTCCGCTGCAGTTGTTGATCTAAAACTTGTTGTCGATTATTTTCTATCAGATTTTTCCCTGTTGAAGACTAACGATAATTTGTTTGTATATTATCTTAGTCATAATATCTTTACTGGGCTAGTTGAGCTCACCTTTTCCTTTTGTGTTCCTTTTTTTATTTCAGGAGGTGAGAACATAGCAGGATCTAGTCGGGGTACGGAGTGGAGTGATGGTTCTAGAAAGATGTTTTAGCAGTCCTCACTATTTCTGTTAAAATAGTGTTTGAATAATTGTAATGAGGACTTATTTGAGTGTGGATATTGTCTAGAAGACAATATTTGTATTTTAACTCACAGTATGTGTTGTCGTATTTTGCACGACAATTGTATTATTGAAGTTGTTGTTTGTTTTCTGTACCATGTATTTGGCGACTCAGAATGGGTGTTGTATACCTATTTTGGGGGCGTCACAGTTGGTATCAGAGCTTAGGGATATGATCCCTGGCTGAGATGTGAGACAAGAACTAGGAGGGGAGAGACGGGGAATTCCTTCGCTAGTATGACCTGACTAAGTTTATTTTGGTGTTTATTTGGTCGGTCAGAGTATAGGGATAATATATGACATGACTATTAACCCTTGTTTTATGGCAGTATTTAAGAATGGCAGCTGAGAACATTAATAATGGAGTAAATCAGACCGTGGAGACACCTTTGATCACTACCCAGGGGAACGTGCAACAGGAAGGCAATATTCCTCCTGTAAACAACGTTACCGAGCAAACGATGAATGATGGAATGTTTAGGAGCTTTTTGCAGTTCATGCAAAATCAGACGAGGGAGACTCGTGTGCAGAATACGGGTGGAAATGATAACAACGCGCGGTTTGTCACAGCTAAGCAGTTCAAAGAATTGGGACCACCAGAATTTTAAGGGAAAGCCGGATCCGATCATGGCGGAAACGTGGGTCAAGCAAATTACCAAGATATTTGATGTCTTGGGATGCACGGAGGAACAGAAGGTTCCATTCGCCACATTTATGTTCCGCGGTGAGGCAGACTACTGGTGGGAGTCTGTGAAGCGTACCCAGCCTGACGCACTCAACATGTCCTGGGAAACATTTCAAAAACTGTTCAATGACAAGTACTTTCCTGATCTGAAAGTTTCGTCATATGAAGGAGGTGAGTTTATTAGACTGGAACAAAACAACATGACGGTGTCCCAGTACGAGGCGAAGTTTGCAGAGTTATCCAGGTTTGCACCTCATTTGGTCGAAAATGAGGAACGAATGACAAGGATGTTTCTGAGAGGTCTAAAACCCGAGATTCGGCAATATCTTATCTCTCATAAATTTTCTTTATATTCAGATGTTGTAAACAGGGCTCAATTATTAGAGCGAGATAATGAGTATGTGCAACCGAGGGACCACAACCAGGGTCATACCGGTGGCGGCAGTCATCGAAGCAATGAAAACCAGCAGGGAGGAAAACATTCGGACAAAAGCGGTAACCACTCTGGTGGTAATCGTGTGGTCGTGATAATAGAAGGAGCGAGTCGGGAGGAGATTTCAAGAAGAGAAGGTACAACAATGATACGTGAAGACGTCAGCACAAACATCAACTGTTTCTAGGGGAGGAGAACGACCACCGGTCGTATGTTACAAATGTGGGAAAGAGGGACATATCAGCCCAAACTGCCCACAACAATCCAAGGTATGTTATAACTGTGGAAAGGAAGGTCATATAGCTCGAGAGTGTTCTGTAGCAAAACCAAGTTCAGCGGGGATGGTGACTCCAAAAGTTATCCCGGATAAGTCGAAATCAGCGGTTCCTGGAAGGGCGTTTGTCGTTACTGGCCAAAACGCGAGAAACCCGAACGAGGTGATCACGGGTAAGCTAATCTTGAATTCTTGCGAAGTTTATACTTTACTAGATACCGGTTCTACCCATTCTTTTATCTCTCCTGCTTGTGCTCAACGTTTTAAACTTGACTCGGAGAGAAATTGGACTTTAACTTATCTGTTGAAACTCCGTTGGGTGAAACCTTCGTTACATCTACAGTTTATAAATCTTGCATGATCCAAGTTGGCACTATCACATTACCTGTTGATCTTATCTCTTTAAAGATACTTGCTTTTGATGTGATTTTAGGAATTGATTGGTTAACCACTCATCATGCTAAAATTGATTGTTTTCGTAAGGTTGTTAGTTTTCATATTCCTAACCAACCTGTCATACGAATTCAAACTACTAAACCACTAAAATCAGTCACTGTCATATCAAGCCACAAAGCTATTCGTTTATTGAAAAACGGATGTCAAGCTTTCTTAGCCCATGTTATGGATTTGAACAAAGACAGTCAGATTTGAATAATATTTCTATTGTTAGAGAATTTTCCGATGTATTTCCTGAAGAACTTCCTGGTCTACCCCCAGAACGTGAAATTGAATTCTTTATTGACCTTGAACCCGGTACAAAGCCCATTTCTAAAACCCATATCGAATGGCTCCTATTGAACTTCAGGAGTTAAAAGTCCAACTACAGGAGTTGTTGGACATCGGTTTTATTCGTCCTAGTACGTCTCCTTGGGGTGCTCCTGTTTTATTCGTAAAGAAGAAAGACGGGAGTATGCGACTTTGTATCGACTATCGAGAATTGAATCATGTCACTATCAAGAATAGGTATCCGCTACCTCGCATTGATGACCTGTTTGACCAGTTGCAAGGAGCACAATTCTTTTCAAAGATCGATCTTCGTTCTGGATATCATCAGCTGAAGATTAAAACTGAGGATATTCCAAAGACTGCCTTCAGAACTCGGTACGGGCATTATGAATTCTTAGTAATGTCTTTTGGATTGACTAATGCTCCTGCTGCCTTCATGGATATGATGAACCGTGTATTCAAAGAATATTTGGATCAGTTCGTTGTTGTCTTTATTGATGACATCCTCATCTATTCCAAAAGCCGTGAAGATCATGAGCGCCATTTGAAGCTGGTACTGCAAAGGCTTCGTGAAAATAAGCTATATGCCAAACTGAAGAAATGCGAGTTCTGGCTTGAGGAAGTAGCATTCCTTGGGCACGTGGTGTCAAAACATGGAGTATCTGTCGACCCGGCGAAGATTGAAGCCATACAAAGTTGGGAGCAACCGAAGTCGGTAACCGAAGTACGTAGCTTTCTGGGCTTAGCTGGTTATTATCGGAGATTTGTGGAAGGATTTTCTCGAATCGCTACTCCGTTAACTCAGCTGACTCGGAAAGATACAAAATTCGTATGGAGTGAGGAATGCGAGAAGAGTTTCCAAGAACTCAAGAGGAGACTCATTTCGGCACCTGTTTTGACAATACCATCTGGTTCGGATGGATTTGTTATCTACAGCGATGCTTCAGGCAAAGGGTTAGGATGTGTTCTCATGCAACATGGGAAAGTCATAGCCTATGCCTCACGACAACTCAAAGAATATGAGAGGAATTATCCTACTCATGATTTGGAGTTGGCAGCAGTCGTTTTTGCGTTGAAGATCTGGAGACACTACCTGTATGGGGAGAAAGTGGAGATCTATACAGATCATAAAAGCCTCAAATATTTCTTCACCCAAAAGGAACTCAACATGCGGCAGCGACGTTGGCTCGAGCTGTTGAAAGATTACGATCATACCATCCAATATCATCCTGGAAAAGCAAACGTAGTAGCTGACGCATTGAGTAGAAGATCATATGCGGGTACGAGTGCAATGTTTTTAACACAAAGGCCCATTTTGTATGACTTGCAAAGGATGGAGATAGAGATGAAGGCTCCAAGTACCCACATGATGATATCAAATATACGAGTAGAACCGACTTTAATCGATAAAGTTAAAGCTGCTCAAGCTACGGACATGGAGCTGATGCGTATGAAGAAGAAAGTGCAAGAAGGTGCTATTCCAGAAGCAAGAATCGATGAAGAAGGAATACTTCGAGTCAACTCCAGACTTTGTGTTCCTAACGATTTTGACTTGAAGCATAGAATAATGATGGAGGCACACAACACACCGTTTGCAATCCATCCTGGGAGTACCAAAATGTATCACGATCTTCGACATACATTTTGGTGGAGCAATATGAAAAGAGAGATCGCGGAGTTTATCTCGAGGTGTTTAACTTGTCAACGTGTAAAGGCGGAGCATCAAGTGCCAAAGGGTCCATTGCAACCACTTGAGATCCCGAAATGGAAGTGGGAACACATTACTATGGATTTTGTTACGGGTCTTCCCAAGGTTTCTCAAGGCATAGATGCGATTTGGGTTATTGTTGATAGATTAACCAAGTCCGCTCATTTCTTACCGATACGTGAGACTTATTCCCTTGAACGTCTTGCTAGTATGTACGTGAACGAGATTGTGAGATTGCATGGCATGCCAGTATCCATAGTTTCGGATCGTGACCCAAGATTCACTTCACGATTTTGGGTTAGCTTGCAGAAAGCTATGGGCACGGATTTACGATTCAGTTCAGCATACCATCCTCAAACGGACGGACAATCAGAGAGGACTATTCAAACTCTTGAAGATCTATTAAGACTTTGTGTCTTAGATCTCAAAGGGAGTTGGGATAAGTACCTACCATTGGTGGAATTCTCCTACAACAACAGTTATCAGGCGAGCATAGGTATGGCTCCATTTGAGGCGTTGTATGGAAGAAAATGTCGTTCTCCAGTATGCTGGGACGAGGTGGGTGAAGCAACATTGTTGGGACCAGAATTGGTACGCATTACTACAGAGAAGATCCAAACGATTCGACAACGTATACAAACGGCACAGGATCGACAAAAGAGTTATGCGGATCTTCATCGGAAGGACGTGGAATTTAATATTGGGGATCATGTATTGTTACGTGTTGCACCATGGAAGGGAGTTACAAGATTTGGGAAGAGAGGAAAGCTCAATCCAAGATTTGTTGGTCCATTTGAGATTCTTGAGCGAATAGGAAATGTGGCATATAGACTCGCATTACCTCCAAGCATGTCTCGTGTTCATAATGTTTTTCACATATCTATGCTTCGTAAATATGTTAAAGACCCGAACCACATTATTGAGTTAGAACCAGACGAGATAGCTGAAGATTTAACGTACGAGGAGGTACCTGTTAAGATCTTGGATAGGAAAGAGCATGTCCTACGCACGAAGGTTATACCACAAGTTAAGGTTTTGTGGAGAAACCATGCTATTGAAGAAATGACCTGGGAGTTGGAATCAGAAATGAAAGCGAGGTATCCTCACCTTTTTGAAACATCAGGTACGTACGTCAATTTCGAGGACGAAATTTCATAAGGAGGGAGGTTGTAAGACCCCAACTTATTAATGAATAAAATCAAATTTTCTTTAAATATTATTGTGAATAATAAGGGGTTAATTTGATATAATACTTTGGTTATGGGTGAAATGTGCAAATTTTACAAAATAAGCAAGTGGTTATAAAATATTCATTTTGTCGGGGAATATTCGTTTGGTCGTGGAATATTCTTGCTGTCGGGGAATATTCGTACGACGGCGCAGCCTTGTGTGGGCCCCATAACGGAAAGCGATTGGATGAAGAAAACGACAAGTATAAGTTGTTTATAAATAACGACGTAGTTGTTACCGTTAATACTGTTGGAATACCCGGTGGTTAAAATACAGTAGCACACGGTATTGTACCAATTATTGATTCTTACGTAAGAAGGCACTACTCAATAATTGTTACAGTAGTTATTATTCAATATTTTATTTTATTGATTCAATAATTGCTGCGTTGATATTTTATATTATTGTTGTTTCAATAATTGTTGCTGCACAGTATTTTCCATTATCAGATCAATAATTCATATTATTTGAATAATATTATTAGATAACATTATTGGCAATGTCTAGAAAGTTCTGTCTAAGGAGAGGTTTGGTCATCTAATTGCGCGCCAGTAAGGAAAAATCCTTATTGGAAAGCCCCCTCTTTCCTGGGAACGGCCTGGTTGTCATAAATGTGATTCTGTAATATTATTTGTGAATAATTAATTATTGATTCATATGATAAGAAAATATTTATTTTATGTGGATATAAATGAGGAATATATTTCTGTGGTTAAAAATGAAGGAGTTAATGTTGAGATTTTTATCCGTATTTTTGTCAGAATGGAGGTATTAAAAATCAGGGTTTTTGAGATATTTTGCGGGGGTTATAATTTTTAATCCGACCGTTGGATCGTGGTAATTTTTGGATATGTTATACATATATAAGTTGAGTATATGCCCACAAATTTTGAACCGTTAAAAATGAACGTATGATTTATTATGAATTTTACAAGATGACTGGTTCAGAAATTGTTGAATTTTCGGAGTTTATCATTTTGATGGAAAATTCTAGAATTGGTGGGCCCCACTTGTGGTTGGTGAAGAAATGTGCTGAATTATATTTCAAATGTGGTGGGTGGGAATAGTAGCAGGTAAAGCCATCAGGTTGTAGGTCAAACCTACCAAAATTTTCCTATAAATAGAGGGCTAAGTTAGAATTGAAAATCACACCAGAAACAAGTTTTCTCTCTTTCTCTCTCTAGATTATTGAGTGTATTTTGTGAGTATTTAGATACTTTGAGAGTTTCTATTCATCAGAGCAAGTTTCTTTCAGCCTTATACCGGTATTCCGACCAGAAGTACTGATATTTTGAGGTAAGGGATATTATTTTCTTCTTAATGATATTATTTTCTTCAATATCATTATGCTGAAATATTGATATGAGTTTTTATCAAATTTGGAACTTTTTGTGTCGGGGTTACTATTTACGTATACGGCACTATTCACGTATACGGTACTATTCACGAATACGGCACTATTCACCGAAAAATAAAATTTTCCCTTTTTGTCCAAGATGTCTATTATGGTTACTATCTTTGATTGTATCCATGTTTTGATCTTTATTTTTGAATTCTGCTTCACAATTTATTATTATGAAGTATTATTGATCTTGGATAAACTGTTATACGAATCCCTACTATTTGTCCTTCTGTCTCACTGGATTCGTTCTCTTTAAGATATTTTTCATCATCCTCAGTCCTAAATGATGATATTACTGAATATCTTTGGCCTGTAGTGCAAAGATGTATGATTACTTGATGAATATCTTTGGCCTGTAGTGCAAAGATGAACAGGTGTTGAGGTGAACATGACCGACGGGTGATACAAATGAATATCTTTGGCCTGTAGTGCAAAGATGAATATTTGGATAAAGATGATTATTAATTGATGTTACAGGGATAAAATATTGATGATGGACTTTTAAATCTTAGAAGATAGTAGAATTCTTTCTCTACTTGACTCTTCTAATGGTTTGCTGTTTCCGCTGCAGTTGTTGATCTAAAACTTGTTGTCGATTATATTCTATCAGATTTTTCCCTGTTGAAGACTAACGATAATTTGTTTGTATATTATCTTAGTCATAATATTCTTTACTGGGCTAGTTGAGCTCACCCTTTTCCTTTTTGTTCCATTTTTCTTCTCAGGAGGTGAGAACATAGCAGGAACTAGTCGGGGTACGGAGTGATGGTTCTAGAAAGATGTTTTAGCAGTCCTCACTATTTCTATAAAATAGTGTTTGAATAATTGTAACGAGGACTTATTTGAGTGTGGATATTGTCTAGAAGACAATATTTGTATTTAAACTCACAGTATGTGTTGTCGTATTTTGCACGACAATTGTATTATTGAAGTTGTAGTTTGTTTTCTGTACCATGTATTTGGCGACTCAGAATGGGTGTTGTATACCTATTTTGGGGGCGTCACATCCACTTTCTCCCCATACAAGTAATGCCTCCAAATTTTAAGTGCAAAGACAACAGCTGCCAACTCTAGATCATGAGTAGGATAATTCCTCTCATATTCCTTGAGTTGTCTTGATGCATAGGCTATGACTTTTCCATGTTGCATGAGAACGCATCCCAACCCTTTGCTCGAAGCATCACTGTAGATGACAAATCCCTCTGAGCCAGATGGTATTGTTAGAACAGGTGCTGAAATGAGTCTCCTCTTGAGTTCTTGAAAACTCTGCTCACATTCTTCGCTCCAACCAAACTTTGCATCTTTCCGAGTCAGCTGAGTTAATGGAGTAGCGATTCGAGAAAATCTTTCCACGAATCTCCGATAATAACCAGCTAAACCAAGAAAGCTACGTACTTCGGTCACTGATTTAGGTTGCTCCCAGCTTTGAATAGCTTCAATCTTTGTCGGGTCAACCGATATTCCACGACTTGATACTACGTGCCCAAGGAATGCTACCTCCTCCAACCAGAACTCGCATTTCTTCAACTTGGCATAAAGTTTGTATTCACGAAGCTTTTGGAGTACCAACCTCAAGTGTTGCTCATGATCTTCACGGCTTTTGGAATAAACAAGGATGTCATCGATAAAGACGACCACAAAGTGATCCAAATATTCCTTGAATACCCTGTTCATCATATCCATGAAGGCAGCAGGAGCATTAGTCAATCCAAAAGACATAACTAAGAATTCATAATGCCCATACCGAGTTCTGAAGGCAGTCTTTGGAATATCCTCAGTTCTAACCTTCAGCTGATGATATCCAGAACGAAGATCGATCTTTGAAAAGAATTGTGCTCCTTGCAACTGGTCAAACAGGTCATCAATACGTGGCAATGGGTACCTATTTTTGATGGTGACATGATTCAACTCCCGATAATCAATACAAAGTCGCATACTCCCATCTTTCTTCTTCACGAACAGAACAGGAGCACCCCAAGGAGAAGTACTAGGACGAATAAAACTAATGTCTAACAATTCCTGCAGTTGGATCTTTAACTCCTGAAGTTCAATAGGAGCCATTCGATATGGGGCTTTGGAAATGGATTTTGTACCGGGTTCAAGGTCGATACAAAATTCAATTTCACGCTCTGGGGGTAGGCCAGGAAGTTCTTCGGGAAATACGTCAGGAAATTTATTAACAACAGAAATATCATTCAAAATTGACGTATTTTTGTTTAGATCCGTGACATGAGCTAAGAAAGCTTGACATCCGTTTTTCAATAAACGAATAGCTTTATGGCTTGAGATGACAACGATTGATTTTAATGGTTTGGTTGCTTGAATTCGCATAATAGGTCGATTAGGAATATGAAGGCTAACAACCTTATGAAAACAATCAATTTTTGCATGATGAGTAGTTAACCAATCAATCCCTAGAATCACGTCAAATGCAAGTATTTTTAATGAAATCAGATCGACAGGTAATGTGTGGGTACCAACTTGAACCAAACAAGACTTATAAACCGTGGATGTAATGAAGGTTTCTCCCAATGGAGTTTCAACTGCTAAGTCAAAGTCTAATTTCTCCGGAATCAAATTTAATCGATGAGCGCAAGTAGGAGAAATAAAAGAATGGGTAGAACCGGTATCAAATAAAGTATAGACTTCGTTAGAGTTTATGATAAGCTTACCCATGATGACCTCATTCGGGTTCCTTGCTCTCTGGGAGTTCACAACAAACGCTCTCCCTTGCACAACCTGTTTTGACTTTTCTGGGACGGCCTTTGGTGCCTCCATCCTAGCTGAATTTGTCTTCGGTAAACGATAAAATCGGGCTAAATGACCTTCTCTTCCACAATTATAACATGCTTTGGACGGCATCGCGCAGTTTGGACTGATGTGCCCCTCCCCTCCGCATTTGAAACATATGATAGGTGGTCGTTCTCCTTCCTTAACGACAGGTGCTGGTGCTGACGTCTTTCCATCATTGTTGAATCTCCTCTTCTTGAAATGCCCATTCTTATTGTTTTGGCCCTGATTACCACCGAAGTGGTTACCATTTCTGGCCTGTTGATTCCCTCCACGCTTGTTGTCACTGCTTCGATGACTGCTCTCACTGGTATTATCATTTTGCCGGCTGCTCTCTTTTGGTTGCGTTGTCTCGTTATCGCGCTCCACCAACTGAGCCCTATTTACAACATCTGAATACAAACACAGTTTATGAGAAACAAGATGTTGACGTATCTCCGGCTTCAAACCTCTTAAAAACATCCGCGTCATTTTTTCTTCATTATCCACCAGGTGGGACGCAAACCGGGATAACTCCGCAAATTTTGCCTCGTACTGCGACACGGTCATATTATTCTGCTCCAATTTGATGAACTCCACCTCCTTCATGTGACGAATACTCTCGGGAAAGTATTTGTCGTTAATTAGCTCTTGGAACTTCTTCCAGGTCATCTTCAGTGCGGCAGGTTGAGTACGCTTTATCGATTCCCACCAGTAATCTGCCTCTCCTCGCAACATAAAGGGAACCTTTTGCTCCTCGGAGCAACCCAAGACATCAAATATCTTGGTGATCTGCTTTATCCATGTTTCAGCTACAAGTGGTTTGGGTTCTCCCTTAAACTCCGGTGGTCCCAGCTCCTTAAACTGTTTAGCGGTGACCGCCTGAGAGTTTCCAGTATTTCCACCTACGTTGTGGACAGGAGCCGCTTTCACCTGTTGTTGCATGAATTGCATAAAACCTCTGAACATTCCATCATTCATCATCTGGTCAGTGTTGTTGTTTGCATGAGGATTGTCACCTTCCTGATGAACATTATCCTGATTATTGATATGTGGTGAATCAATAATCGCCTGTGCTCCATTGCTATTCTCAACATTCTCAGATGCCATTTTCAGATACTGCCACAAAATAAAAGTTAATTGATATGTCATATATTATCCTTATATTATGACCGACCAATTAAATACCATGCAAATAAACTTAGGTAGGTCATACTAGCGAAGGAATTCCCCGTCTCTCCCCTCCTAGTTCTATTCTCACATCTTAGCCAGGGATCATATCCCTAAGCTCTGATACCAACTGTGACGCCCCCAAAATTAGGTATACATCACCCATCTTGGGTCGTCAGATGCATAGTACAGAATACAAATACAACTTACTAATACAACTGTCGTGTACAATACGACAAAACATAAGCTGTGAGTTTGAATACAAATATTATCTTCTAGAGAGTATTCATACTCAAAAGGAGTTCTCGTTACATTTATTAACACACCATTACATAGAATAGTGAGGACTACTAACTAATACTATCATTCGGACCATCACTCCGTTCTCCGACTTGCCCCAGTTACGTTCTCATTTCCTGAAGAGAACAGTGAAAGAAAGGGTGAGCTCAACTAGCCCAGTAAGAAAATATTATGACTAAGATAATGCAGAATAAATTATCATTAGCCTTCAACAATATTAAACTGATAAAATATAATAGACATCAAGTTTAACTGTAGCGGAACAAGCAATCCATTAAGAGAGTCAAGTAGAAAATAAACTCTACTATCTTTTATGATTTAAAAGATTTTCCAACACTGTGATCGCTGGGACTCAGCTTAATAAAATAATCCACATCATCGAATCACCCCTGCACTACGGCCAAGGATATTCGTATATTCATTAATGGTCATGATCATGCCAACAACTGTCCATCAATGCACTACGGGCCAATGAGGACTTTTACCACATCATTTGTAATATTACGGTTATGATTACACCGAATAATCCCTGGTCATAATCATACCAAGTCCATCTGTGCACTACAGGCCATAGATGACTTTCAACAGAATATAAACATGAGGATGATGACAATGATATAAGAATTCAATAAAACAAGTTCAAGAATTAATTTATCCAGGAATTAATAACGTCCAAATTGTCAACATGATACTGCTTTGTGGAGTAACTTCAAGAATGCTTAGAAGAATATTTTCATGAAAAGATACTGGATGAAACGCAATTATCAAGGATATTCCACAAATTTCATAGAGTATAGAAGTCAAAACTTAACCAACTGAGTACAATAAAGAATGGAATAACAAAAGAAATCACCATGCATACGATAGACCGCACAGACAGGTTATTCCAACAGAATAATAAATAATGGAACCAGGTCCGGCGTAAACGCACAGACAGGATATTCCGACAGAATAATAAATAATGGAATCAGGTCCGGCGTAAACGCACAGACAGGATATTCCGACAGAATAATAAATAATGGAACCAGGTCCGGTGTAAAACACACAGACAGGATGTTCCAACAGAATAATAACAAGACGGAACCAGGTCCGGTGTAAAACACACAGACGGGATGTTCCAACAGAATAATAGAAGAATGTCACCAAGTATAGGGTAGACCGCGTATACAGGTTATTCCAACAGAATAATAAGAAATGGAATAACAACAGTTCTCTTCATGAATAAGAAAGAATAACACCCCTTACCGTTTTAAAGAAGAGCTGAAGTAAGGAAGTTGTTAAGTAGCAGAATACTCTTCTTCTCTCTCTCTATAGTTTCTCTCTATAGTTTCTCTCTCTAGAGTTCAGTGAATTCGTAAGAAATAATGAAGGAATGAGCTGCTATTTATAGAAAAATAGAATGCATAGTAACTAATCCATGAACGGTCCAGATTGATTACTTTAATCTGACGGTCCATATTTAAAGAAAAATCTTTTAAATAAAATATAATATATTCTATTTATAGAATAACTTTAATAAAGTATTCTGTTTTATATAAAAAGATGTTTCTGTTTTATTACGTTAATAATACGAATAAAACAAAACGTCATTATCGCTAAATAATTCATATTATTAACTGACAATAATGGAATCAAACTGAGTGACTTCTCACATAAGCATTAATAATTAATACCGTGTGCTACTATGCAACCACACGTATTACTGTACTTTTACTACCGAGTAGTTCAACAGTAACAATGGTAAAACTTCCGCCGTTATTTTTAATAAAATATTTTTGTCGTTTTTTCAATCCGACAATAATTCCGTTGTGGGGTCCACCAATGATTGTGTCGTTGTACGAATATTCCCTGTTAAAACGAATATTCCCCGACCAATCGAATATTATATAACAACTTGCGTACTTTACAAAATTTATAAATATTACCCACAACTATAACATTATATCAAATTAACTCCATAATATTCAAAAATGATATTTATAAAAAATTCATCTTTATTTATAAAAGTTGGGGTCTTACAATTTGACGTATGAAGAAGTTCCTGTTCAAATCTTGGATAAGAAGGAACATATTCTACGCTCCAAGGTTATACCTCAAGTCAAAGTTTTGTGGAGAAACCACGATGTTGAGGAAATGACTTGGGAGTTAGAATCTGAAATGAAATCAAGGTATCCTTACCTCTTCGACATACCAGGTACGTACCCTAATTTCGAGGGCGAAATTTCATAAGAAGGGGAGGTTGTAAGACCCCAACTTTTATAAATAAAGATAAATTTTCTATAAATATCATTTTTGAATATTATGGAGTTAATTTGATATAATGTTATAGTTGTGGGTAATATTTATAAATTTTGCAAAGTACGCAAGTTGTTATATAATATTCGATTGGTCGGGAAATATTCGTTTTAACAGGGAATATTCGTACAACGACACAATCATTGGTGGACCGCACAACGGAATTATTGTCGGATTGAGAAAACGACAAAAATATTTTATTAAAAATAACGGCAGAAGTTTTACTATTGATACTGTTGAACTACTCAGTAGTAAAAGTACAGTAATACGTGTGGTTGCATAGTAGCACACGGTATTGATTATTAATGCTTATGTGAGAAGTCACTCAGTTTGATTCAATTATTGTCAGTTAATAATATGAATTATTTAGCGATAATGACGTTTTGTTTTATTCGTATTATTAACGTAATAAAACAGAAACATCTTTTAATATAAAACAGAATACTTTCTTAAAGTTATTCTATAAATAGAATATATTATATTTTATTTAAAAGATTTTTCTTTAAATATGGACCGTCGGATTAAAGTAATCAATCTGGACCGTTCATGGATTAGTTACTATGCATTCTATTTTCTATAAATAGCAGCTCATTCCTTCATTATTTTTTACGAATTCACTGAACTCTAGAGAGAGAAGCTATAGAGAGAAACTATAGAGAGAAAGAAGAAGAGTATTCTGCTACTTAACTACTTCCTTACTTCAGCTCTTCTTTAAAACGGTAAGGGGTGTTATTCTTTCTTATTCATGAAGAGAACTGTTGTTATTCTATTTCTTATTATTCTGTTGGAATAACCTGTATACGCGGTCTACCTTATACTTGGTGACATTCTTCTATTATTCTGTTGGAACATCCTGTCTGTGTGTTTTACACCGGACCTGGTTCCGTCTTGTTATTATTCTGTTGGAACATCCTGTCTGTGTGTTTTACACCGGACCTGGTTCCATTATTTATTATTCTGTCGGAATATCATGTCTGTTCGTTTACGCCGGACCTGGTTCCATTATTTATTATTCTGTCGGAATATCATGTCTGTGCGTTTACGCCGGACCTGGTTCCATTATTTATTATTCTGTTGGAATAACCTGTCTGTGCGGTCTATCGCATGCATGGTGATTTCTTTTGTTATCCCATTCTTTATTATACTCAGTTGATTAAAACTTTGACTTCTATACTCCATGAAATTAGTGGAATATCCTTGATAATTGCGTTTCATCCAGTATCTTTTCATGAAAATATTCTTCTAAGCATTCTTGAATTTTACTCCACAATGCAGTATCATGTTGACAATTTGGACGTTGTTAATTCTTGGATAAATTAATTCTTGAACTTGTTTTATTGAATTTTGATATCATTGTCATCATTCTCATGTTTATATTATGTTGAAAGTCATCTGTGGCCTGTAGTGCATAGATGGACTTGGTATGATTATGACCAGGGATTATTCGGTGTAATTATGACCGTAATGTTACAAATGATGTGGTAAAAGTCCTCATTGGCCAGTAGTGCATTGATGGACAGTTGTTGGCATGATCATGACCATTAATGAATATACGAATATCCTTGGCCGTAGTGCAGGGGTGATTCGATGATGTGAATTATTTTATTAAACTGAGTCCCAGCGATCACAGTGTTGGAAAATCTTTTAAATCATAAAAGATAGTAGAGTTTATTTTCTACTTGACTCTCTTAATGGATTGCTTGTTCCGCTACAGTTAAACTTGATGTCTATTTTATTTTATCAGTTTAACATTGTTGAAGGCTAATGATAATTTATTCTGCATTATCTTAGTCATAATATTTCTTACTGGGCTAGTTGAGCTCACCCTTTCTTTCACTGTTCTCTTCAGGAAATGAGAACGTAGCTGGGGCAAGTCGGGGAACGGAGTGATGGTCCGAATGATAGTATTAGTTAGTAGTCCTCACTATTCTATGTAATGGTGTGTTAATAAATGTAACGAGGACTCCTTTTGAGTATGAATACTCTCTAGAAGATAATATTTGTATTCAAACTCACAGCTTATGCTTTGTCGTATTGTACACGACAGTTGTATTAGTAAGTTGTATTTGTATTCTGTACTATGTATCTGACGACCCAAGATAGGTGATGTATACCTAATTTTGGGGGCGTCACAATTAAAGTGTACGTATTGTCCTGCGGGCAACACCACTAATCAGATAGATAGCTAGCTAGGTTTAAAATAATTTTTAATGTTCCCTATATAGCTTGCTCTTGATTCATCAACTTATATATCGCCTAGCTAGGTTTTAGTTAATTGAAACAAACCTTTATTAGTTCTTACTAGCTAGCTAGCTAGCTAGCTAGCTAGCTATTGGTTTTGTATTCTGTCCGGGTGACCAATGTAAGAACATCTGCACATCTCTCGATCTTTTTATCAGAACCCTTACTATTTTTTTTCCCTTAATTAAACATTTCTTTGTTAATTAATTAATTACATGAAATATAAGACTCAAAATTCTCTGATTTGAACTCGATCTTTTAAGGTTCATGCAAATAAGTCATACAAGTATAAAGTATTGCTGACACTACCATTTCTCTCGTTTTTGTACGTACGTCTATTTATCTTCATTGGAATATTGAGACATATCATATGTATGTATTCTCCTGCTACACCTAACTATGGAAAGCTCATTATTAATTAATATATTATTATTATTAGCAGCAGCAGCAGCAGCGTCTGTGCACTAGTAGTTATATATGATGGATTGGATTGGATTGGATGATACGCTAGCTCGATCGCTCAAACATATATATATATATATATATATATATATATATATATATATATATATATATATATATTACATAATATTCCTTCCCTCGCGAAAAGGATGGTTAATTAATTAATTGATTGATAAATTTTTTTTATCAAGATATACACAGAATTGAAAGACTATGCTCATAAAGAATTTACTATTAATGTCAAATATAATTTTAAAAATTATATATAACAATTTTTAATTATGAATTTTAAAAATAATTATTTTGACCGTTAAAATCAAATTGAGACGAGACAGAGAGAGTATTGAAATGGAGTAAGATCCTCAGAAACGAAGAAGATCAAGAGTACATACATGGTTAATAATTCTCAGAAAATCTCAATTTTAAATTTTGGAAGAAGTTCCCTTGATTGGCCCGAGCCCCATAATATCGTGAAAGATTAGAAGGTCATCCCATCGCCAGTTGACACGTAGTACGTAGCGTTGCATTCATATACCGAATGAGTTTTGGGGTTTCCCCCCTCTGTCATTACCCTCCAACTTGCCTGCCTGCCTGCCTGCTTTTTCACCCTCTTCCTCTACCATTTGTCTGCACCTTATCTCTCCTTATTTCTGCACGCAGATGATTATGTTTATTACAAATTATAACTATTTAATCAAGTATTACATATAATTACTGTTTTATACAAAAAAAATTTATAATTATATTTTGTAATCATAACTCCACACTTTTGGCGTTTTAAATAAAAAAAGTGGGAGGGGTTCACTTGTGAAGTAAAACTTACAATTTTCAGTTACTATTAACAAATAAAGGTCTAAATATGAATTAATACTTTAAATTTTTAATTTTATTTTTCACTTTGAGCATTATCTTCTCAATTTTTTAATTAAGAGATTAAAATTTAATTTTTTTATACTTCGGGGATTGTACTTCTTCTTAATTTTTTCAATTAGAGATTAAATTTTTAATTTTTTTCCCACTTTGGGGATTGTCTCCACAATTTTTTCCATTAGAAAATTAAACTTTTTAATTTTTTATGGTTGCAATCTAATTGATATGGTCACATAAGAAAATTGATGAAATGACAGTGACACGTGATTAAAAAATACTTATGTGTAATATTCAGTCTCATTTTAACATTTATTTAATTAATTTTTTATACCAAAAAGGGTAAATATAGGACTATTATTAATTTTAAAGTAATTATTATTATAATTTTAATATAAAACCATTATTAATTTTTTAAATTAAATTTAATGATAATTTTACCCTTTTGGCAAATTATTATTTTTTTAAATTTAATTTTTTGGTAAATTTAATTTTTTTAAATAAAATTAATATTGGTCTTATATTTATCCTTTTTAATACAAAAAAATAATTGAATAAATGTTAAAATGAGACTCAATAATACACATAAGTAATTTGTAGTCATGACGTGTCGTTCCCATGCCATCAATTTTCTGATGTGACACTATCAATTTAGACGTAAACAGAAAATTTTAAAAGTTTAATCCAGTAATGAAAAAAATTGAGAAGACAAACGTCAAAGTGAAAAAAAATTAATAGTTTAATACTCTAATTAAAAAAATTGAGAAAATAATCCCCAAAGTAAAAAAAATTACAAGTTTAAATCCCTAATTGAAAAGACAATCCTTCGTGACTTTTTATGCAAGTAGTATTTTCTCTTAGATAGTTTATCATTTTCATAATTGTGATGTTTTAATTAAATAAATTCATGTTAATTTTATTTTAAAATTTAAAAATATCCAAATTAATTATGAAAAATTAAATTTAATCTTATATATTAGGAAAAGAATATAATCCCTCCGTCCTCAAAATTATGAGCAAAATATAATTTGCACGCGTATTAAGAAAAATAAAAGTAAAAAAATAGAGATTTTTTTTTAAAATTTATTCTTAGTGACCCCATAAGATTATCTAAAGTGATGAATACTTTTATTCTTTTTATACTGATAGATCCCACTAAATGACATATTTACTTTTAATTTTATGTACTTAATCCCATTTCTTTTGGGATAAAAAAATTTGTACCTTCAGTCATCCTTTTGGAGATGGAGGGAGTATATATTCCTTCCGTTATAAAATATATGATTATTATTGACTTTTAAAAATCAATTTAAGAATTTATAAACTCAAAATTGAGATGATTCACTAAAAATTCTAAAATAATAAAACTTACAATAATTAATACTTTTTGAATAATTTATAATTTTTATCATTGTATTAATTAAAATTAAAAAAATTTATATTAATTTTTAGTTTAAAAATATATTAAAGTTGATTTTGAAATATCAATAATATGAAAGGAGAGAGTATTATATATGAGGCGAGGAGTAGGGGTAAGCATAGTGCGGTTTGGTGCGGTTAATTTGAAACCCAAACCCCATACAAAACCACTCAAGTGCAGTTTGACACATTCAAAATCGCACATGAAACCGTTTGTGATTGGTGCGATGTGGTTTTGAATCGTGTGGTGCGATTTCTTTTGGTGCGATTTTGGTTTCAAAACCAATTAAAACAAAAATTTATGCTATTTAAATTAATAATTTAGCATCACACAATATTAAGTATCACTTTGATCAACACACACAACCTTACTTATAATATTTTGTCTAAACAAAGCTAAATATAATAATGTAATATGATGTCAATTATTATAGTAAAATATAGTAAAGTAAACAAAAGCTAATTACAATCTTCGCTACTTAACTCTTAATAACAATATGTTGTAATATTCTTATTAACAATATGTTCTAATAATTTATAGAATATTATAACATATTACAACATATTGTTATGAAGAGTAGCTCAATCATATTACAACATATTGTTAACAAAGATAATATTATAATAATATTATAATCATAATACAAAAGGTCAAAAATATTATAGGCTACTCTACCAACATGGTGCGGTTTCGGTTTTATGCGTGCAATTTTGGCTAGTAACTAAACTGTAACCGTAAATTTGGTTTTTCAACGTACCTATCTAAAATCGCCATATACGCCGGAACTGTTAGTGCGATTTTTTAGTGCGATTTTGGTTCTAATTTGATTACTTGCTCAGCACTACTAGGAGGGAGGGGGAGTTCTATATATGGGCATGTTATATTATGGTAGGGAAAGGTGAGAAGCAGAAAAAGTGGGAGAGCTAGCAAAAATTTGTGTAATCGATCGATCAGAAATGGGGAGAGGTAGGGTTGAGCTGAAGAGGATAGAGAACAAGATCAACAGGCAGGTGACCTTCGCTAAGCGAAGGAATGGACTTTTGAAGAAAGCTTACGAGCTTTCAGTTCTTTGCGATGCCGAGGTCGGTCTAATCATCTTCTCCAATAGAGGAAAACTGTACGAGTTTTGCAGTAGCTCAAGGTAGTAGCATATCTATCTATCTATTAATAAATACTATAAACACAATTCAACTTTTATATTATCTATATATGTGTATATATTGTACTATATATATATATATATATATATATATATATATATATACATACAATTCTTCTCCGTCTTTTTTTTTTCCATCTGCTCCTCCTCCTCTCTATCTCTCTCTAGATTGTGTGTATTTCGCTTTTGACGTTGTAGATCTTAATTGCTTGTTTAGATAATCTTTTGCTTTTTCAAGTGTGCTGAATTTTTGAAGAAACGAAAACATTGCTTTCTCTTTTTTGCTGTTGAGTTTTTCTATTTTTATGAATGTTTTGGTGTTTTTAGAACTTTGTGCTTGTTTTCTTGTTAGATCTGCAAGTGGAAACCTTGAAAAGAAGATCATTTCTAATGGAGAATACCAAAACTTGTCATTTCTTTTATTGATAGTTTTTTTTCCCTGTTACCAAAGTCTCTGCCTTTCCGATCTCTTCTTTCTGATTTGATATTAATTTATATTTATACAACTTTTTATATATACTACTAAAAGAGTTTTAGATTTTGTTCTTTGGTACTGCTTGTTTAATTTCGAGCAGAAATGATCTGATCTAATGCTTTTCCACATCGATCTGTAGGTCCATTTAGGTCTTATTAAGAATTTGTTTATCATTAATTAGTGAGAGAATCATTTAAATGTCTTAATTTCACCTTCAACTCAAGTTAGATCATCGTTTTTCCAATTTCACTCGCCTTTGATGGGAATTTATCAACAGAAAATCTCTCTCTCACTCACACACGCAAAATTACTACCAGCTAGTATTTCAGTGCATGTTCATCAGTAATTCTTAAGTTTTTAGGGGTTTTCTGTAATCTGATTTTTTCCATCCATGAGATAACTGCTTAATTAGTTTAACCTTCTTCTTCTTCTTTTTTTTTTGGAGTTAATGGCTGGTATTTGTGGTTTGTAAGTTCTGATTGGATTTCTGGCAGACCTAGATATGATTCTACTTTTATATATATTTTAAAAGCTAATAAAATTTAGAGTTTTTAATCCTTTAAAAACATCGATCGATCTAAAGGACCTAGGGCTTGACTATGTGAATTTTAGGGTTTCCTATTCTAACAATTTTTATTTTTTTTATATAAATTAATTAAAGACCCGGCCGGAGGCTAATACACATTTCTTTCTCTCTCTTAATCATAAATCTTTCAAATTGATTTCTCATTTGGAGTTCTCAGGTCGGTCTTTCCAGGTTCTTCAAGCTCATGAGGTGTACTCCACCAAAACGTTCTTGTATCCAACGAAACTAAAATGCTATGTTATTTCTTTTGGATGCAAGTTACTCTCCCATTAATATCCAAGGGATATACCACAGCCTTTCTATCTGGCAGCTGCTGTATTAGAGTACACATGCATTTACACGTCTTTCCCGATAACATATATGTTAAAAATTTCTTTTTAATTCCTCCCAGAAACATTGTGAGGATCCCGATTGCTTATCTAGGCTTTATCTTTGTCTAGTTAGTTAGTTAGTATCTTTTGAATTATTTTCATCTTCTTTAAATATTTTATTTATGATTCTAGCAGCATGCTCAAAACCCTCGAGAGGTATCAAAAGTGCAACTACGGAGCACCAGAGACAAATGTATCCACAAGGGAAGCTCTGGTAAATTTATTCTCATCCTGCAATATTATACACCGAGTACTCCAATATTTCTTTGGTTTTAATTATTTTCCCCTAATTTCCTTAAATCTTGAACATGTAAAAGTTATCTTCTACTACTTTTATATTAGTACCATCTGATACATGCTTCTTTGCTAGCAAAGTAAAGTTAGGCCTTTATATTTTTATTCTTCACATATACTATATATAGTATTACAAAACTCACTATAAGAATGCAATAAGAATAGGATGAATGGATGATACCTTAAAAACACTAAGCTGCATTGTACAGACTTTAATTTTATTCAGTACTGTTTCTTATAATATTAAAATTGTAAAGGACTACAAAATTATTAAAACCCATATTAAAATTATACGCTAGCTAATTCTGTTTGCAACAGTTGAAACAAAAATCTTTATGTACAATTGTGGTATAAACCACAATGCTAACACTGAATAACGAACATAAATTACGTTAATGCATTATTACTTGCAATTAATAAATTATATCATCAATAAAAAAAATCCCTTGAATTATTCTGATACCTTACCTTGGAAGGTTCCATTAAGCAAAATGCATGGTAAACGTAATAATAAGAAATTAAGAAGAAAAAGACAGAACACTTAGAAGCAACATCTTTTACTCGGATCATATATTTACATGAAAGTCAAAGAGATTAAAAGTATTTTTCTCCGAGTTGGATCGTGGGCAAAATCAGAGGGAAACTTCGGATCCGAAGTTTAGGTCGATGATCCTACAAATTAGGTCTCTTTTCTCTTCCTTCACTACACCATAATCCATAATAGGAACTACGCCATTAACGATCCACGTCCATTTCTATGCTACAATTGCTTCTTCCCTCTCCACAAACTATTGCAAATTGATTTATGTGTAATATCTCTAGATTAAGTAACATGTTAATTAGACAACTTTCATGCATAATTAATAGGTTCCATTAAGCAACATGCATGCAACATAAACATAATTAAAATTATATCTTAGAAAACATGGAACAACTTAGAAGCAACATCTTATGAGAAATACCAATCATGTGAATGCCAAGAACTTAAAACCTTTTTTCTCCTAATTGTGTGCTGAGCAAAATCTTATGTACAACCGTGACAACAATATTACTTCTTTCCCCTTTAAAGACAACATCAATATCACCAATCAGGTTTAGTTGTGCTTCATGCATAGTAAGTTCCATTAAGCAATATGCAATTAATATAAACTTGAATAAAATAAAAACAGAAAGAACTATCAACAACAACAAAAAATCCTATATTACTTTTGATAGTTGCACTTACTATTCATGTGCTGAAAACCTTGTGAAAATAACTCTTCTATTTGTATGAATGTCGAAGAGCTTAAAACCTTTATTCTCCACAATTGGATGTTGGGCACGGTCCCAAAGAGACCTCCTGTTCCTTAACCAACTAAAAGTACGTAGGTAAGTTGTGCTGAGCTATCCACGTCTACTGTACCACGCCACTATTGCTTCTTCCCCTTTATACACAACATCAATACTATAAAATTTCCCATCTCGGCACTCATTAATTCAGTGAAGAAAACATTGTCATTGCCTTCAGTTCCTTTTCCTTACAAAATCTATCTATTCCAACCTCTTGTTCATATATAACTCAGGCAACTCTTCCAATTAGAATAACGAAATATCCACAAATTATTGTTTATATAATAAAAGCCAAGGTATAACCCATTTTCCTTCCATCCCTTGGCATTTCGTTCCCTATTTTCATCAATATTTGGAAGGTTATGATGGCATGTTTTTTTTTTTGAATGACAAGCTTGTTAAGGTTACCTACATCACTAGTGGTTAGAACCTTTTAGAATAGGAGTACGCTGGAGGAATAATCTCCATCGTTAATCATGATTGGGTTTAGACCCTATCCTTGTTTTCTGTTTTCACTCAAAAAAAAAAAGAGGCAAACTTTATTAGATGGATAGAAGTCATCCTTGATCTTCTCCAAAACTGGTTCCTTGCTGTGTTCGTTTTTAAATTTCCGTTCTTGCATTGTGGTAATTGTTCCAAGGAATGTTTCAGTGGGATTCATCTCTTTGTAACATGATGGCAGTGCTATCATAAGCCATGTCCGCCTCTATCTGATGATGATATTTGTAGATTTGCGAACCCTCAGTGTCCATTGATAGGTGTCGGACTTTGTATTGTGAAGTCACTCATTTGTATTTTGCCAACAAAAAACAACATAATCTTGTTCAACTTTAGACGTTCGACTAGATGAGATGTGAGTAGTCTTGCAGTTGGAATGTACTGCAGATCAAAATTTGCCTTTATAATCATGGTAGCTTATTTCTTCTAGTGACTAGTGATGAAATAACACGAAAAAAAGAAGCATATAGATATAGCTAGGCACGCAACAGACCCAAAACTTGAAAAAGAAACACTACGAATATATTAACTCAACAATGATAAACTGACTAAAAAACAAAAAGTACAAAGAAAGACATTTCTTGCTAGAGAGACAAATATAAGGAATTTGTCTCAGGCTGATTTAATGTATAACCAAAAACAATAACCTAGATATCAGTTAATTAATTAATCTAGACATAGAAAAACATTAACATACAATATAACTAACCAACAATCTGGATCACTGTTGGGACCAGGGTACAGTGAATGCAGACTTTTGTTATGTTATGCTTAAGAGACAGATGCAAGGCTAGGGTTTTAAAATGATCAGTGTTTCAAAAAGGGTTTTAAAATGAGGAAAAAATATATTATATATAGTTGAAAATAGGCTGGAATACAAATATTATTTCTCTGTGTTAAATTTGTCTATTTTATGAGTTTATACAAGTCATTCATTACAAACTTAAGTTAGTGTTTTTTTAGGGGAAAAAATTGATTTTGGCTTTTTTTCAAACTAATTAAATTTTATAATAAACATTGGAAAGGATTTAATTTTGTTAATGAAACAACTCGGGCCAAATCAGGAGGCCGAAACAAATCTTAGGTCAAATTTCAAATCCGAATCGAATCAAATTCATCCAAATAAAGTTTTAAACCACTATCCGCTTAAACGACAACCCGATCGGATGACCCAACCTGAACTCTAAAAAAATCATCCAAATAAGGTCTTAAATCACTTACACAATAATATCTTTCTTGGGTCATCTTAGCCCTCCACATACTCACCCAAAAGGTCATGATTGAAGTTACTATTATTAGTAACTTAGTTCCTTATATATAGATAAATTTTTGTCATATCAAGAGTGTTAGAGCAAATTTGTCCAAATCATCAAAACATTTAGGAATCTGTTTAAATTTTTTTAACTTAACTGTACCTAATAAAATGAAGGACATCAATCTTAAGCATGGTATTAATTTGACATTAACAAACACTAGACTTAATTGAACTTTAATATTAATCCAAGCCAGTTAAACTTTTTTAAATAATTTAATTGACTGAAATATATTAAAACTGTAAACTGTTCAAAATAATGATATTACAGTACAAAAAATTAAAAGGTAATCCTTTCAAACATAATAACAGATAATCTTGAAAATAATCAATCGTAACAATAGCTAGTGGACACTAGATATATTGTTGAAAAACAGACATTTTTCAAAAGTAATAACAGAATATGCAAATCTGAGTTGTTCTTCAATACAAGCAGAGGAAAAACCTACGGTCATGATAATATCACACCCAAATCTGAACAATCTATCATACACTGGAAAAATTCTCATGAACAAAATTTTTTTCCCCTATTAGAGAAAGCAAAGTCTTTCAAGAGAAAGAAATCAGTTATATCATAGTTATATCATGGAGAAAACAAAACTTACAAAAAGGAAAACAAAACTCCACAATAAGGGGAAATTATTAGAACACAATAAAAGAGATCTAAGATAGGGTAACCCTTCTCAAATCTATTATATAGGCTAAAAATTTTGTCTGGAAAGAATAGAGAGAATTAAGAGAAAATTTCATACCGCTGGTTAAACTTTATATATGGTCATCTAAACGAAAAAACTATATATCAATTATATGAATCTAAAAATTTTAAATTTTAAATCAATTAATAAATCCAATAGCGGATTCCAACTTGTTTGCACTTTCGCTTAGATACTTGGCTTATTAGTTTAATATTACAATGCTATTGTTACATAGGGTTTGCAGAATCACTTGTGGGTAGTTTTATATATATATATATATATATATATATATATATAATTCATAGTCCTTTTGTTTTTAAATCTGAATCCATGTCAAATTTATTTGTAGGAGCTAAGTAGTCAGCAGGAGTATTTGAAACTTAAAGCACGTTATGAAGCCCTACAACGATCCCAAAGGTCATCAGACTTCCAATCATATTAAAATTTAAAGTTTCTTAATATATCACTAACTATTTTTGTATGTCTCCCTGTTTAATTCATGAAAATAGGAACCTTCTGGGAGAGGATCTTGGCCCTCTAAATAGCAAGGAACTCGAGCAGCTAGAGAGGCAGCTTGACATGTCATTGAAGCAGATCAGATCAACAAGGGTACTTGATCTTGACATTTCTTTCAATAATATAAAGTCAAGTCTTTAAAAATTAATATTGAGAAAAGATTGTGAAAACATAAGTCTTACAAAACATTAACATATTGAAGAAAAAAAGGATTGAAGTATATATATATAGTTTATGATCGAAGTCCTTCTTTAGGTTAAAAGATATTATTAATTAACTTGCTCATTATATTTCAAATTCCTTGACTCATCAGCATTTAAAAATTTTTGGTGCAAAATACAAGAGCTTAAATATTTACATTTAGACCTTTAAGTTTAAGTTTTTTTATATTTAATTTTAATGCATTTAACGTTCATATTCCTATATTTCTATAAATAACATCTTCTGTCACCTAGGTGTAAATAATTTATCCGAATAAAAGTATTTTGGGTAATATTTTATTCCTAAATATAATTAGAAGTATAGATAAATTGTAGGCACGTATTCGGTGTGTGATAAAGGGTGAGGGGAGGAAAAATAAAAAAATCAAAGTCAATACAAAAAAATATATACCCTTAAAAGATTGAATCGACCTCTTATTTTGAGTCACGCGACTTATTTCATTAAAAAATGCTAAATCCGTTGGCGGAAAGTTTTTATTTGTTCAAAAGCATTAAAATTCAATATCTTAAAACTAAAATACGAAGGATTGAGTTTTTAAAAGTGATTTTTTTTTTTAATTTGAAGTGTATTTAAGTCAAATACATGAAATTATTATTTTCTATACATTACTAATCCACCCCTTTTTTCTCCTTCTGCAGACCCAATACATGCTAGATACACTCACAGATCTACAAAGAAAGGTTCGAAGAAATTTTGATGCATAGTTTGTGATTCAAGTAGTTTATTAACCCTCATCATTCATTTTGAAATTCTTATATATGTTCAGGAACATGCACTAAATGAAGCAAACAGAACCCTCAAACAAAGGGTACGTATTTCTTTAGCTATGCAGTGACTTGTTTTTAAAAACTTAGATAAAAAAGTCTCACATTTACAATCACTTATTTGATTGTAAGTCGACTTCAAAAAGTAAACTGGGTTATAGGGAATTTTTTGTGGAAGATAGAGAGTATTATGTAATAAGCGACTTGAGTATAATTCAATTAATAGCTTATCATGAACAGAAGTAGTGATTAAGCCTTACAAAATGTGCAGAAAATAATGCATGCATGCACGCGTATGACTTTTACCTGATGCTTAATTTGCAGCTGATGGAAGGACACCATGTAAGCTCGCTCCAATGGAATCCAAATGCACAAGATGTGGGGTATGGCCGACAATCTCATGCTCCTCAGGGTGATGACTTCTACCATCCCTTGGTCGACTGTGAACCCACATTACAAATCGGGTAAGCTAGCTCCCTAAAAATATTTCAGGACGAATATATTAATTAATTATTATTTAGCTGTTGATTATCCTCTGAACTGGTATTATATACGAGTGATTTTTTCCCTTGGGAATTGGAAAAAGGTGTCATACAGTTCAGAGTACGTATATATTTGTATAAGCGTAGGATATGTAATGATCCAAGTAAGCAAATGACATATTTTTCAAAGTGAAACTGGAATACTAAAATGAGTTGATGTTAGTATGCTAATTAAAATTTGAAATCATTTTGTTTTAATTGGATTTGTTGATGTAGACAACATCCAACAATATTTCTTAATTCCTTCAGTCTGTACGCATGCATTAGTTGTTCAGATGGTTACAATGGTGAGGGAATTAGAAGAGAAAACGATCGGGAACAAAAACGTATAGTACTCTGGTAACACATTAGTATGGCTTATCAAGCCTAATTAAGGGAAAAGTTGATTTCGTATTAATTGAATTGCTAGTTGAATTTGCAGGTACCAGACTGATCCAATAGCGACAGCGGCAGGCCCCAGCGTGAATAATTACATGGGAGGATGGTTGGCATGATAAGAAGCCGTCATGTCTGCTGTATACAATATAAGTGGTATGCCTGTATTCGATCTTCAATCTCATCAAACCAGAACATTTGTTAAGTTTTGTATGTTATTTGGCAAAAAAACGTACGTGTGGAATGGTATGAATTTGTATAAGAAAATTTTACTCTAATTCCATCTCTTGGAGACGAGTACTCTATGTATAAGCTTTATATATTGAAAGCATGCTCAAGCACTAACTATATCTGCTATTCTCTTCTATATTCACGATGTAAATTTGCACATGATGAGACTGATTTAAAGTTTTACCGTAGATTATATATATATATTAGGTGCATTGAAATTTTGAATCTTAAATATTATAAAAGCGGCGCTATTCTCCTAATCCATCCATTTTCACCCCATCATATAAACTAATTAAATCCCGGATCAAGTTCATCAAAATATAGACAAACAAGTTCTCCTATAACCAATTGAAAGAAGAAATTCCCATTTCAAATATAAGATTGCTTTGTTTATTGATCTTATATTTTGAAAAGGATCGAGTTGTATTAAAAAAAAAATTTGATTATTATGTTTTTCCAAAATTAGAAATACATTATTATAATTATGACTTTTAAGTAAAATTTTAATTTTTTTCAACAAATCAACGTCAATATTTGATAGAAATCTAGTTCAACAAATCAACGTCGATAGTATTCCTCAATATAAGCAATACTTAACATGTTTGAAACTTTATATCATTTTATAATTTAAAATTGATCAACAAGTATAAAACAAATTGCCAAACTTAGCGATGATTTTTTAGAGCTATGGCGCCGGTTCATACAGTTGTCATAGTATAAACCGGATATGGTGACGGTTCATACCGTCGCCATAGCTAAAAAACTTATTATTATAGCTAGTTCGTCAACGGACGAGTCCGTTGGAGATCATCTCTGTATATTTATATATATATATATATATATATATATATATATATATATATATATATATATAGAGCACTGATCAAGTCCGGACTCTCGAATTTTTTTAAAATCCGGACCTTTTTTTTTTTACTTTTTTTTTAAAACAACTAAAAAAAGTACGGATTTTAGTAGCGTGCGGGAGTCCGGACTGGATCCGGACTATATATAGGGGTGATCAAAAATTTAGGTTTTTTCGATTTTTAACCGAACCTGTAAGACCCCAAATTATTAATAAATGAAATTTAATTTCCTCTATTTATTATTCTGAAATAGTAAGGGTTGATTTGATTAATGTGGTTAGTTATGGGTAAAATGCGCAAATATTTTAAATAAGCAAGTGGTTATAAAATATTCATTGTTGTCGGGGAATATTCGCTTGGTCGTGGAATATTCTTACTGTCGGAGAATATTCGTACGACAGCGCAGTCTTTTGTGGGCCCCATAACGGAAAGCGATTGGATGAAGAAAACGACAAAAATAAGTTATTTATAAATAACGGCGTAGTTGTTACCGTTAATACTGTTGGAATACCCGGTGGTTAAAGCACGGTAATACGCGTTGTTGCACAGTAGCACACGGTATTGCACCAATTATTGATTCTTATGTAAGAAGACACTACTCAATAATGATTACAGTAATTACTGCTCAATATTTTATTGATTAAATAATTGCTACGTTGATATTTTATAATTGTCACTACACAGTATTTTTCATTATCGGAGCAATAATTCATATTATCTGAATAATATTATTAAATAACATTATTGGCAATGTCTAGAAAGTTCTGTCTAAGGAGAGGTTTGGTCATCTAATTGCGCGCCAGTAAGGAGAAATCCTTATTGGAAAGCCCCCTCTTTCCTGGGAACGGCCTGGTTGCTAGTACTGTGATTCTGTAATATTATTTGTGTATAATTAATTATTGATTTATATGATGAGGAAAATATTGATTTTATGTGGATATAGATGGAGAAAATTTTTAATGTGACAATTGTTGAAAATTAATATTTTATCTTTTTCTGATAAAATAATTCATTTAAATATATTATTTTAATAATATATTGATGATGGTATTTTTACAATGAATGTGGGATATATGAGTATATGAGGAGGAAGAGTATTTTTGTGGCATTAAATGATTAACACATGTTTTGTGTGTTGGTGGACATAATTCTTGACCGAAAATTTATTATTGACGGTAAAATCGCCCGTTTGTGGATTTCGGTCAATTTCTGTTTGGAATTTGGAAAAACTTTCTTCTGCAAAGTTGTAGAGAATTGAATTTCCTATAAAAACTCGCGAGATTCGAATTTTCTGATAAAAGGGCTATTTTTTTATGAATTATTGAAGTTCCAAAGTTCCGAAATAATTGATTTTTGGAAGTTTTAATTATTTTTTTCAAAGAAAACGTTTTTTGTTTGTTTTGTGGGCTACAACATGTGCATAATGAGCTGAGTTCAGATGGTCTTGAGGTGGGCTTGAAAATTATATATATATTAATATTATATTAAATTTTCTGCTTTGGTGTTCTAAGCATTTTTCTATAAATAGGGTGCTTAGGTTAGAATTAAAAATCACACCAGAAACACAAGTTTCTCTCTATTTCTCTCTCTATATCGAGCGTTTTCTTGTGAGTATTTGATACTTTGAGTGTTGCTATACGGTGCAAGTTCAAGTCATAACATATATCCGGTGTTTCAACTAGAAGTACTGTTTTTGCTGAGGTAAGGGATGTTATTTCTTCTTAAATGATATTATTTTCTTCAATATCATTATGCCAAAGTATTGATCTGAACTTTTTATCAAATTTAGAACTTTTCATGTCGGGGTTACTATTCACGAGTAACTATTCACCGAAAAATGAAATTTTCTTCTTTTTGTCCAAATATCTATTCTGGATACTAGCTTTGATTGTATCCATGTTTTGATCATTCTTGAATTTTACTTCACTATAATTATTTATAAGGTATTTTTGGACATGGATAAATCGAAATACGAATCCTTAATATTTGTTATTTTGTTTCACTGGATTCGTTTTTTTTAAAATATTTTTCATCATCCTCAGTCTTAAATGATGATATAACTGAATATTTTTGGCCTGTAGTGCAAAGATGAATGATTTCTGATGAATATCTTTGGCCCGTAGTGCAAAGATGAACAGATGTTGAGGTGAACATGACCAACCGATGAATATCTTTGGCCTGTAGTGCAAAGATAACTATTTGATTCAAGATATTTATTGATTGATATTACAGGGATAAAATGTGATGATGGGCTTTTAAATTCATAGATAATCGTAGATTTCATTCTCTACGTAACTCTTCTATGAATTATTATTTTCCGCTGCGAATATTGATTTAAAACTTGTTGTCTATTGTATTCTATTAAATTTTTCCCTGTTGAAGACTAACGATAATTTGTTGTATATTATCTTAGTCATAATATTCTTTACTGGGCTAGTTGAGCTCACCCTTTTCCTTGTTGTTCCATTTTCTTCTCAGGAGGCGAGAATGTAGCAAGTACTAGTCGGGGTATGGAATGAAGGTTCTAGGAAGTTGTTTTAGTAGTCCTCACCATTTTTTTTAAAATATTGTACCAATAATTGTAATGAGGACTTATTTGAGTGTGGATATTGTCTAGATGACAATATTTGTATTTACACTCACAGTTTTTATGTTGTATTAATAAAGTTGTAGTTATTTCTGTACCATGTTATTGACGACTCAGAATGGGTATTGTATACCTGTTTTGGGGGCGTCACAGAACCGGTTGGTACCGAAACCGGCGGTACTGGTTTTTTTCGGTACCGATTTTTCGATTTTTTTGGATTTTTCGGTTTCGGTTTCGGAAGCGGTACTAGACTTTTTGAATTCGGTAAGAACCGAAATACCGAAAAAAACCGAAATGTATTCTGTTTGGATGTTGTCAAAAAATTTATGGGCGTTTGCTACTGCTAATGATGTGTGTTTAGACCACAGACCAAATAATTACTCCATTGTCAAAAAAATTCTGGGCGTCTTCTTATGCTGCTATTTAACACATTGGTTCTCTCACTTTTCACTACTACTCTACTAGTGAATGGATTGGTGATGATTTCTAGCCAGGAGCCCAGGAGTCCAAAAGCTCTACCACGTCCATCTTCTTATACTGTTCTTATGCATGCTTTAGAAAAGAAAGAGAGAAAGAGAAATAAGATAACACAATTACACAACATAAGTCTATTGTCTAATAAACTAACAGCAAGCCAACAGTAAACAATAGACAGTAGACAAGCCTTAGCCAACTACAAGACAGTATATGATTTCAATTGATATAACAATAGACAGTAGACAATAAACTTCTATTCAAAAATCAACAACAATTTCAATTGATATAACAAGCAGCCAACTACAGTCTACAAGCCTACAACAACAATTGATATATAATTGTATATGATTTCTTTTTCTTAGTTTAAAAAAAAAATTGTTAATATATTAAAAAAAATTATTTAATTATTAATAATTATATATATCACCATGCATGCGGTATAACCGAAAATTGAACCGAAAAAACTGATACCGATTTTGTACCGAACCGGTACCGAAACCGATAATTCGGTATCGGTTTCGGTTCTTATATTTTCAGTAATTTTGGATCGGTACCGGTTCGATTTTTTCGGTACCGGTTCGGTTTTTTACCGATGAGCACCCCTAACTATATATATATATATATATATATATATATATATATATATATATATATATATATATATATGACGGATCTAAAACATACCTACCTCTCTTAAATAACACATTTTTATTAGAATTACGTCGTTTTGGAGATTTTTTAAAAAACGAGTAGTGCCGCATATAACATTTTTGTAAATAAAAGGAAAATAAGTGACACAACTCTCTTTTAATATTATTTTGTTTTTTTAAAAGAATTTTCAAAATGACGTTATTTTAATAAATATATGCTATTTAAGAGAGGTATGTTTTTGATCCGTTATATATATATATATATATATATATATATATATATATATCTTTAGAGTTATAATTCATCTTTCTTAATATTAATTAGTATTGTTGCTATTTTATGTTCGAGATTAAATGAGAAATTTATGCATTTTTTTCTTAGAAATAGAATTATGATTTAAGCATGAACTATAAGAAGAAAAAGAAATATGAATTTTAATTTCATCATCTTGATATATACTGTGACACCCCTAAAATTAGGTATACATCACCCATCTTGGGTCGTCAGATACATAGTACAAAATACAAATACAACTTACTAATACAATTGTCGTGTACAATATGACAAAATATAAACTGTGAGTTTGAATACAACTATTATCTTCTAGAGAGTATTCATACTCAAAGGGAGTCCTCATTACATTTATTAACACACCATTACATAGAATAGTGAGGACTACTAACTGATACTATCATTCGGACCATCACTCCGTTCCCCGACTTGCCCCAGCTACGTTCTCATTTCCTGAAGAGAACAGTGAAAGAAAGGGTGAGCTCAACTAGCCCAGTAAGAAATATTATGACTAAGATAATGCAGAATAAATTATCATTAGCCTTCAATAAAGTTAAACTGATAAAATATAATAGACATCAAGTTTAACTGCAGCGGAACAAGCAATCCATTAAAAGAGTCAAGTAGAAAATAAACTCTACTATCTTTTATGATTTAAAAAGTTTTTCAACACTGTGATCGCTGAGACTCAGCTTAATAAAATAATCCACATCATCGAATCACCCCTGCACTACGGCCAAGGATATTCGTGTATTCATTAATGGTCATGATCATGCCAACAACTGTCCATCAATGCACTACGGGCCAATGAGGACTTTTACCACATCATTTGTAACATTACGGTCATGATTATACCGAATAATCCCTGGTCATAATCATACCAAGTCCATCTATGCACTACAGGCCACAGATGACTTTCAACAGAATATAAACATGAGGATGATGACAATGATATAAGAATTCAATAAAACAAGTTCAAAAATTAATTTATCTAGGAATTAATAACGTCCAAATTGTCAACATGATACTGCTTTGTGGAGTAAACTTCAAGACTGATCAGGAGAATATTTTCATGAATAGATACTAGATGAAGCGCAAATGTCAAGGATATTCCACTAATTTCATGGAGTATAGAAGTCAAAGTTTTAATCAACTGAGTATAATAAAGAATGGAATAACAAAAGAAATCACCATGCATGCGATAGACCGCACAGACAGGTTATTCTTAACAGAATAATAATAATGGAACCAGGTCCGGCGTAAACGCACAGACAGGATATTCCGACAGAATAATAAATAATGGAACCAGGTCCGGTGTAAAACATACAGACAGGATATTATGACAGAATAATAAATAATGGAACCAGGTCCGGTGTAAAATACACAGACAGGATATTCCGATAGAATAATAATAAAGACGGAACCAGGTCCGGCGTAAAGCACAGACAGGATGTTCCAACGGAATAATAAAGACAGAATAATAGAAGAATGTCACCAAGTATAGGGTATTCCGCATATACAGGTTATTCCAACAGAATAATAAAGAAATGGAATAACAAAAATTCTCTTCTTGGATACAAAAGAATAATATCCCTTACCTTAAAAGAACTGGATATTGAAAAAGTGAAGTAGCAGAATACTTTTATTCTCTCTCTCTTATTCTCTCTATACTTTCTCTCTCTATAGCTTGAATGAATTCGTGAAAAATAATGAAGCCCTAGGCCTCTATTTATAGAAAAACTGAGGGTAGCTCTTGGTCTTAACGAAGGGTCAAATGACTCTTGGTCTTAACGAAAGGGTCAAATGACTCTTGGTAATATTGAAGGGACAACTACTATTGACGAAAGTAATTACTATTGACCAAGGTAAATACTATTGACGAAGGTAATTACTATTGACCATGGTAAATACTATTGACCATGGTAAATACTATTGACGAAGGTAATTACTATTGACCAAGGTAAATACTATTGACCAAGGTAAATACTATTGACGACGGTAATTACTATTGATGACGGTAATTACTATTGACGAAGAGACTCTTAGATGATGACATATGGCCCCCCATAAAAATAATCAAACTTACCACAACGTCTCAATTATTGATTTAATAATATAACATATTATACAGATGATACTATGACAATAATTTAAGAGATATGATGCAGCAATTACTGTAGCAATAATTGAGTATAGCTGAGTGACTTCTCACGTAAGCATCAATAATCAATACCGTGTGCTACTATGCAACCACGCGTATTACTGTACTTTTACTACCGGGTAGTTCAACAGTTTTAACGGTAACACCTCAGCCGTTATTTTTATAGAAAGATAATTTTGTCGTTTTCTAACTACGACTATACTTCTGTTGTGGGGTCCACCAATGATTGTGCCGTCGTACGAATATTTCCTGACAAAAAGAATATTCCCCGACCAAACGAATATAATATGACAACTTGCATACTTTGCAAAATTTATAAATATTACCCACAACTATAACATTATATCAAATTAACTCCATAATATTCAAAAATGATATTTATAAAAAATTCATCTTTATTTATAAAAGTTGGGGTCTTACATATACTCAGTAAACCGACAATATTAATTCAACATTTTATCTTTTTTGACTGGCGTTATTATATATTGTGTTCTTACTTGGAAATCATCGACAATTTGTTGTGCATAAACAACAAATAATTTAAAAATATTATTTTTACTTAGTTAGTTGAACGTTATTTTACTTTTTATTAAATCTGGTATTGACAAGAATAATTAAATCGTTAATTTTGAAAAAGTAATTAAGTTCGGATATACATGCCTCGTACGGGTAAGCAAATATTTTATATAATTATCATATTCAATTTTACTTGACAAATATGAATGTTAATAATTTGCATTGGAATATTATTATCCATCCATCACCTCTTACTAATTTCGTGTCGGCCCCCCCATGCACAACACTAACTTGGTCAAATGGAACGACAACAATAGTAGCGTTTAGTTGGGAGTCATTGTAGATTTACTACTCCTATTACTATTATATTGCGTTTGGATTGAAATAACGAAGGTAGGAATAAAATGACTCATTCATATAGAATGAGAAAAATTATGCTTGATTGCGATTTGAGAAGGGAGAACATATAAAATAATTCATTCCTATTATAATAAAATGAATCATTTTAGTGTTCATTCCATTCCTTCCATCCAAATATAACATTAGTATTATATAACAAAGGCTCAATCGGAATCAATTGTGAGTTGCGGTTTTGTGACCATCGGACCGGGTGGGCGTGGCCCTAAAGAGGGATAATTATGTAATAGTAGTAAAGATTTCTCTACGGTAATTATTTTTTTTTAAGAAAAAACATGCATGTGAATGAATAATATGTGCTCATGTTAATTATAGGTAATAGATAGACAGGCAACGGCCCAAAAGAGGTCATCAAAATAATTACGTACGGTTTAAAGATTTAAATCATTATAACTAGTCGATGTTTGAGTGTGTTTCTCATCCGTTGCCAAAAAAGAAAAAAAAGGAGTATTTGGGATAACATTGTTGCCACCAAAATTGAATGGTCGAGTCAAACGCTTTGGTTCCATCAGAAGAATTCAATTACTAGTGGAGTAATATTTTGTTATAAATATTAGGCTTAAATATGCATGGTTGTTTAATAATCATAAGTTCAGAAAGGGTCAAGAGTAGAACTCTTAAGTAGTAGAACTCCCTTAAATAATAGAATTGTATCAAAACGACGTAGTTTTGATAAGACGCGGTGATATTTTTGTAAATACCATGCCACTGTGTATTTATAAAAATACCACCGCGTCTTATCAAAACTACGTCATTTTGATACAATTCTATTATTTAAAAGAATTTTATTACTTAAGAGTTCTACTTTTGATCCTCTCCCATCGTAATATAATGTGCTTCTTTTACATGCTGTGGCTTATTTAGTTTCTTGTGTTTTGGAGTGTTAAATATAGCGCATTTATATTTATATTTTTTATTTTAATTAAAAATTAAAATATAAATAAAATAAATTATAAAATACTCGTCTTTAATATTCATGTTGACATATTTCACTCGGTTGATTCATTTCTTTATTCACTTCTTTAAGAATTCAATTATGAATGTGTCATAATACAAGTTTCTATCAATCCAAACAGGAAATACGACTATTTTTATGGATGTCGTATAATATTAGTTGTACTCTAATAGTAGTATAATATTCTACGAGAGAGAGAGTCGTATCGTCTCGTCTCTGTCGGGATCGGAATCAGAATCGGAAGTGCACCGCCGCACCTTCATCTTAAATTTTGAGAAATCTGAAGATTACACAACATTTTCCTCTCGCAACTCTCCAGTCTCCACCTACCTGTAAAGAAAAGTTAAAACAAATCTCCAATCAAAGTCCAGATTTCATTTCAAATCAGAGTTTATCCATTTGCCTCGGTTTTAGCAATTCCTTCCACCAATTTATAATTTTTTAGGACTAAAATTATCCCCTGTTTTGTTTTTCCTGTTTTCCGGGGACAACAACAATATGACGAGAAGACAAGATCAACAATCTAGGGTGTTCTACGAGCTCTCTGCTTTGATTTTGAACATCCTTCGTTATCCTCCGTCGCCGATGCAATTCTCAGATCACTCTCAGCTTCTCCCTACCACACCGCCGTCTGTGTCTTCGTCTCGGTGGCAACCGTCGGCTTCGCTACCTCAGATTACGCCGGCGGGATTTGCGTCGCTGCTGTTGGGGATTTCGCTGGCTTTGATGCTCTGTGGTTCACTTACCTTCTTTATTGGATTCATTTTGATGCCTTGGGTTCTCGGTTTTGTTATGGTTTTTTATTTCGTTGGAATTGTGTCCAGCTTGTCGATGCTTGGACGCACAATTCTTTGTCATACTATGTCGCCTCCCTCTCCTCGAAAGGAGCTTCCTGGTACATCTTATTCCTTTTACTTTCTGTTTTCGCTTTACACGAGTCTGCTTTTTCTTCAGTCCATGTAAGTTTCTTCTTAATCCGCAGAATGATCGAATTTCTAGAGGTTTGTAGTCGTTTTATTTGCTAAATTTATGAATATTTGTGGTTATCAACGTTTTGCTGCTTGTTGTAACTGCTTTATGAAATTTCTGCAACTAAATTTAAGTAATCTTCAAGTTTGGTAGTTAGTTTTGTTTGTTTGTCTGTTGATTCTGTGTTTGTTTTTTTATGGCGTCTGGTTTTGGCAGCTAAACTGTGGAAGTTAAATATGCTAGATCTTTGTGATGGCTAGGCATGGGTAAATATTGGTTGCACATGGTACATTTGTAGATTAGGTGGCTACAGTTTTTGACAAAGTTAGGTGGCTTGTTGCAATAGATCAGTGGTGTATTGTTGTCTGGCATTATTCTCTAGATGTTTATTCATAGAATCTTAACTGGAGTTGATTCACAAATGAAGGCTGAAACCAAATATGTAGATCCTAATTTGTTGAAGAACAAGCAAATGGTGTGATGCTTAACGCTTATGATTTGGTTGGACAGACGTGTGGAATCCTTAAAATCATTATGTTAATTATTTGGCTGTAAAAGTATACAGAGGATGAATGAAATTTGGAATTTCTGAAGACTGTATTTTTCTTCTTTGATTTGCTTAATGTATCTGAACATAATGGGACAGTAGAGTGACTTCTGTAACCAAAATATCTTTTTTATTATTGCTCCATTTTAATTCTTGTCTCTCTGCATGTTGGTATAAGGGAGGGAAAAAGTTCCAGCCGAGGGATTGCAAAACTGTTTTTACTCTTTCAGTTTCCTTTTTATCACCGTCTTGATAATTGAACAATTCCTTCACATTTAGAGATCTTGAGGAATGATCTCAAGATCGTTCATTCCAATCCACTTAGCAAAAAGGAAAGAAGTATTGCTGGTTCCAATATCCATAACAGGGTCCAAAATTACCTACCAAAAAGAAATTTCTTTCACTGACATCAAAGATTGGCTTAATATGCAATGCCTTTGTCTCATGATTAGACTCCCACTTTTCCTGTTATCACAATATCTGAGTGCTTTCTGAAAAGATAACGACTGCGATTTTAAACTTGTCTGACTTCTCTCTTTTGAGATGTTCTATTTGGATATTTTTCACATATTTCAATAGGAAGATCTATAATTCGTGCCTTATCTTTTACAAGGCCATGGTTCATTAGATCATGGATTTAGTTTCTGAAACTCATATGTCCAACAAAATGTGAATGCATTTGATACGTATTGCCTTAAAACTTGGCAAATCTAAAGCACTATTAGAACAGAACAGCCAGAAGGAGTATTTTAGTGAAACCTGAGACAATTTTTAATACGCCTTCCGAATTTGAAATTGAGTTTCCTCTTTTCTCTTCTCTCGTCATTTTCTATTTAATATCTCAGTGCTAAAAATTTGAAACCTTGCTCCAAAATCTGGTGAAAAGTCTCAATAAAATTCCTAATTGACGTGGTAAATTTTATGTAGGCTCTATATCTGCTCATAATTTGGCGGCAGGATGGACTGAGTTGCTCATGTCCTCTGTAGCCTCCCCTTGATATATATCTTCGCATATTTTTACTTCATATTAACCTGCTTTTTGGGTTTTGGTCCTTTTGGCAAACGTTATTAATTAGTATCTTTTGGTTGGTTAAATCTTCTTGATACTAGTAAACTTCTATGAGGCATGAACACTTCCGTTAAGAATTTCTGTGCAATGTAAATTGTGGGAAGGCCAAGTAGTTGAAGTTAACAAATCCAGGAATTATGTCTTTATGTCTTAACCGGTGAATGGGGTTAGATTCATGGATAATAATGTATAGGCATATCAAAAAGGACCTTGGACTTTTCATTTGGACTGCCTCTTTTCAGACGTAGAAGGCAGTTGTCAATGCAGAAGTTATAACCAATGCAAAAGTTGTAACCAATGAGCTTTAGCTCAAATGGTATCTACCCTCGCTTTCTAGTGAGAGTGGTGATGATTTCAAGCCTCATTAGAGTTATTTTTTCTATAGTCGTTATGCCTTATTTATAGTCTCGGTGCAAGCACCATCTTATTTATAGTCTCGGTGCAAGCACTATCTTTTAGGGATTCCATTTAGAATCCGTTTACGGGTCTAGTCATTCAATGAGCTGGCTTTGACTAGGTTTGTGCTGCTTAGGCTTGAAACTGCTGCATCAATCGTGCTTGATTGCATTTGTATCACAGTCGGAACCTAACTAGGCAAGGCTAGTCAGGCATAAATTTATGATAAGATGTAACGACTCTACTGGAGAAAATGAAAAAAGAGAATCTCTTGTTGGAAAAGCAAATTGTTGTCCTTAAGGCTCCAGTCTTCCTTTATGAATAATGAAGGCTGGGAAGTGACTAGTTACTTATGGCGAGTGATCTTCTAGAAGGCCAACCATCATATATAGAGATCCATATATACAAGTTTAAGTATGACCAGCTAGCACCTTTAATCATTAGTTACTCTGTGCCTGCTATTTGATAGGAGTATCCCAATTCCCCATTTCTAGTGGGTCAAGATTTTTGTTAACTTGCAAGTAAATGGATGGTTTTGTTGTTTAAATTTTTTCATAGATTTGTTTCTTGATAATTTTATTTTTTAGCTTTTCTTGTTGGGATTAGAGTTCTTGGTTAAGGTTTATATATGCCCAGAAAATAATGGAAAATAAAAATAAAAAATCATATTTGTTTCCATTTCTGAGTTTTCATTTTTCTAGCAATACCTGTTAGGGATTTTCTGGTTTATCCTCCCATGTTAACTTTTGGTTCCTGCAGCCTGGAAACTTATGTGAAGGTGGGAGGTAAAAGTTGGACAATGCATGTGGAATGATGGAGCAGCACAAATAATATTTTGGTAGATGCTGCAAGATGCAAACATAATGGAATTTGCAGAGCTTTATGGAGTAAGCATTAATGGAGTAGATGTGGATATACGTTCTGAAGATATTACTGAAACACGTGGACAGGTCTTCTTTATCAAGTAGAATAGCGAACTGTTGAGGGTTTTATACTTTGAAGGAAGTAATATCTGATTAGTTATCACTCCAAGAAGTGGCTAGGAACTTGATTTTCTTGTATTTCTCTCAAACCTGTTCTTTTGCTTTTGAATATGTACAATTTCCAACTATAATTAGGCATTGAAATTTGAAATGGAATTTTAGGTTTTAAAGGCATCCTCTAATCTTTGAGATTGAAAACACTGAAACATCATAGGGAATACCTTGACCTTGACCTTGTGGTTGGTTGACTTTCTTGTGGAAATGTAGCTAGTGTTATTTTTCTGCAGCAAATATATAGTAATGGAAGTAATAAATAACTATTGTCATGCATTCTCTCATTTTAATTCCTTTGATTCTTTTTTATTTTTATTTTTTTATTTATGCTATCGTGATGTATATAGATTTAAAAGGGTTGTATGATGGGAAAAAAGGGTATGGGCTAAGTATACGGATTGAAATTGTAGGCCCCTGAATAGTGCGCCCAAGCATATCATTAGTTGACCGTGTTACAAAGGCCGATGCTGCTCTCAATGCCATTAATTGTGATGTTGTCTTGTTATATAGTAGTAGTATTTTATTTTTTGTTGGATTAATTTGCTTAAGAAATTGTTTTTTTCACAGGTTATATATATATTGTACACCCTTCCACAAGCTAATCGTGCCACGACTCCACCCTTTATGTTTGTTGTTGTGAATTTTTGCTTGGTGCCTGCATATATATTTGTATTTGTTGCTCTCAAAACTTTGAATATTAGATAATTTTGGAATGGATGGACTATGTTTAGGATAGCTAACAATGCCATAATGTTATAGAAGTCTGCTGAAAATTAGAAAAAAATAGTTGGGCATGAAATAATTCATCCACATATATATGTTGAGTTATATACAGAATAAAACACATTAAATTATATAAAACATGCGATTACATCCCACAAGAACAATGATCCCCCCTTTGCATAACCAACACAAACAATTTTTTTTAAAAACAAAGAAGCAAAAGTAAAATCAAATAAATAATTAATTAATTAAAGAGGACGTAGATGGATGTGGGTAAGCCTAGGTACTAGCCGGTGTGGATGTGAACGCCGACTGCAATGAGGAGGATGGTGATGAGTCCAAAATAGATGATGGTGTGAACAAGGATGGAGAGGCCACTGGTGTGCATATTCCCAAACTCCACCACTCTTCCCCTCCCCGGCAACTGAAACAACAGCCCCGGCGACAATAGCACGAACAGCACCACCGCTATTAGCACTGGACCCCAATCTGCCATCGAACTACCTACCAACCTAGCTCGATCGATCTCTTTCTCTAGCTCTAGATTATTATAACTATTTATTATGTGTCTATATATTTCACCCTTCTAATTCTCTTGTCTAGATCTGGATCGATCGATCCCTATATATGCATATACATATGTGAGAGAGAGAGAAATTAATAAAGTTGTAGCTGCTTTAATTAGCTGGCTATGGGAATATGGAATGCGTCAAGTAAAGAATCATCAACTGAGTGATGAGCAAGGTGTAGTGTTCAGCCACGTACAGCCTATACATATAGAGAGATGATATATCGAGTGGAATAAATAAAGTGACATAATTCTAAACCCAACGTACGTGGCGCCACCATGGACCTTCATGCTGCTAATGATGCATGCACATGCATTCTCAATCTGTCAAAATTCTGATCTATCCCTCTTTTCTTTGTTTTCGTACGAAAATGGAAACCATATTTCAGCATAATTCTCTCACGTGATAAACAAACGGGTCTTACTTTTATGTGTAAATAATATATGAATAATGCTAGAGACACAACTTATTCTACAACTATTTTACAATTTGCTGATGTGGCATACTCCACTTCAGCTTTTATGTGGGACTGAAAACTACATTGTAGCAATTTGTTAATCAATATGCTGAGATGGAATATGTCACATCAGCAAATTGTAAAATAGTTGTAGAATAAGTTGTGTCTCTAGCATTACTCATAATATATATATATATAAATATTGGATCATTTATTACAGGTCAGCGAAAGTGTGTTTGTGTTGCTGTCGCGGAGTAAGTTATTCCGAATTAATCATTTAATTAGTTACTCCATAAGTTAATAAATATTGACAAAGAGTAATGTTAGATATACAAATTATTTTATAAATATTTTATAAATTATTGATGTGACATACTTTAACTCGGTATATCAATCAACAAATTGTTTTAATGTAGTCTTCGGTCCCACACAATATGATGAGGTTGAATATATCACATCAGTAGTTTGTAAAATATTTGTAGAATAATTTGTGTCTCTAGCATTATTCAACTTAAAATTGTGCAATAAAATTTGGTGTTTTAATCAAGACCACTCTTATATGAATGTGAAAATCTTTTACTATCTGTGTGAGAAGGATCTCATTTGTTTATTACTCCCTCCATCCCATTATATCTGACGTTCTAGAAAGTTTTTTTCTTTCCAAAATATTTGACGTTTTACAAAACTAAGAATATTTTGCCTACTTGTTTCCTTTTCTACCCTTCCTTCTCCACCACCATTAATGGTTATTTTCTCTGTTTTCAAAAAAAAGTTCAAATTCTATTCTTTAATTAGGAGAAAAGGTTAGGAGAGAGAGTGAAATCAAGTTTGGTGTTAATGGAGAATTAAATGAGATTAAAGTATTAATTAAGGATAAAATAGTAAAATTATATTTATTCTTAATTTATGTGAAAATCTCTAGAACGTCAGATATAATGGGATGGAGAGGGTAGTATTTTATAGCTGCTCTTATTGTGAAAGCCTTGAAGTTTAATTAACTTGGGCATGTATTTTGTTCGGGGTGTGATTAATTTCACTAAATTAATTTGGGTCACTTTCATGTCACGTTTGCTTTTACAAGATCATGTATTGGCTGCCTCATATTCATCAGCTAGATGTTTTTTTGATCAATAATAAAATCTGAGCTGACATTAAAATAAGGAGGCTGGTTTGTATGACCGACTTGCTGCTGTTGAGGGAGTTGGGCGGGGTTAGGTATGTGGGCAACCAGATATTTATATACTTGTATAGATAAGGACTATTTACTCCGTTCGTAACATTGTTCTCTCTGACAGGCCGTTAACCCACCACGGTAGGGACATGTGTGAAGAGGCTAGGCTAAGCATTACTGGAGATACTGCTTTATTATATATTGATTCAACAATGTAACAAAATTTATTTTTCCCTAGATATGTATTGGATCTAATCAAACATTCCTAATTACTAATCAAACATTCCTTGTGAATCTGTTAGGTAGGGAGAATGCATGTTACTATATTATTTCCATTCAAAAACAAATATCAATAATCATTTTCTTTAAGATAAAACCACGATTGACATTATTAATTAATTAATTTGCATTTATAAAACAAAACTCATCTAGTTTCAACGTACCAAATATCATATTAATTAATTAACCAAGATAGAGGTGAACTTTGATAGCGATAAAGAAGACGCAAAGGAGCGCAAAGTAGAGCAAGGCATGAACCATGATGGCAGCACCGCTGGTGTGGAAGTTGCCAAACTCAACGCATCCATGCCGTCCTGGTACTTGAAATAACAGTCCCGGCGATAACAGCACGAACAACACTGCCGCCACCAATACTGGCCCCCAGTCCGACATCTTCTACTTAATTATTACTAATTTTACCACCGACCGATCACTTCTCTCTCGATCTCTCTCTCTATATTTATATATGTATGTATGATGTATAGCTAGAGAATTACTACAGAAATTGTTGATGAAACGATAAGAGAAGCGAAATGAGAGGTCGAATTTAAAAGGAGATATTAGAAGAGGGGGTAGAATGGGAATTACAAAAAAAAATAAAAATTGACGGAGACTAATTAATTAATTAAACTAATAAAGTATAGCCCCAGCTCGCTAATCGCTATCGATGGATTTGCATGTGCTTAATTTGTTTGTGGGACGGAGTTGAGAAGATGAAGTTACTTGTGGATTCCTCCTTTTCTTCTTCTCTTCTCTTCTCTTCTCTTCCTAATAATTAATTAATTAATGCTCTTCGCTTCCAGCTTTTTGAATTTATTCTCTTGATCGATCAGATCATGCTATGGTTTTGTTTAGCCATGTGGAATTGCTCGATCGCTCATAGTTCTGCAATTATAGTTCACCAATTTAATCCTCTATTAATTACTAAAACCATAGGTGCCCCTTAGTAGTGAGGTCAGCTTTTTTAAAATAAAAATCTACAAACAAATAAAATAAAGGCAAAAGAGAGGATGATGTGACGAAAATTACAAATAATTGTGTCAACAATCCTATAAAACCAATGTCGTTTAATTTATGCACTTTTTCCGGTACAAAATAATGTTTTATAGTTTTTTAAAATATTATTATTAAAAGAGACACCTTGCGTTTCCCTGACCTCCTATGCTTTCTAAAATAAATTATAAAACTAAATTGAAATTGATATTTTTAGAGCATTAATAATAGTTTCCTTAATCAACTCTCTATCTCCAATTTTGAAGAATACATCAACAAATTATTATCCAACAGTTTCTTTATCCTTATTTGACTCTCTGTTTTATTCTCTATATAGGATTTTACTCCCCAGTGTGAATGAATCAAAAGATTGGTCTCTATATATACAAAATGGCATTTCGCACCCTCATTTAAGTGGACAACTCATCAATTGTATACATACATATTGACATTTTTTTAGTACTTCATTTTCAAATTATAAATTTAATATTGACTTTTAAAAAAAAATTAATTTCAAACATATTTAAATTTAAAATTGATATAAATTTATTTAATTTATGTCAATATAATTATAAATATTATAAAAGTACTATTAATTATAAAATTTATTATTTTCAAAATTTAAATGAATCATATTAAATTTAAATTTAAAATTATCACTAATTAACTTTTTAAAAGTTAATATTGATCTTATGTACATTTGTAACTACAATCCATTCAATACTCTCTCCATAAATTACTTAAAATTTAAAATAAAATAAAAATTATTTTACAGTGGGATATAATTGATAAATTATACTATCTCTTTTATAAATTATAAGATTATTATTAATTTGATGTTTTGACGGTTGTAACTTTTAAATTTTAAATTTTATTATTTAAGAAATCAATATAAGGAATCTGTTGGGTACATAGTGAAAAAATTAAATCCCTATTTTGCAGAATGACCTAACAGCACAGTAGAGTAGGGATAAAAATAAGGAAACTATTGTGAATGCTCTTAGTACTTGAAATTGTTGTAATGATAATCACTTTTAAATAGATAATGTTCAATATAAGTTGCTAAATAATATAAAAGAATAGAGTGTTGATATTAGTAAAAAATTAAAACATATAATAGTCTTTTAATTTAAATTTTTTATTTTCACCAAACACGTTATAAATTTAAAAATAATTAAAAAACTAACTCCTGAAAATTCAGCTGGTTCAATTTACCCCTCTGCGGGTCTGCCTCAAGGCTAGATCCATCCATCACTCGCCCACATTCCGTCTGCACCACTGATAAGATATTTAGGGCAGATTCAATAATTACTTTTTAGTTGGTCAGAGTCAGACCACCTTATAAATAAATTTCTTATTGTTTGTGTGTTCTTATGTGATTTATTTTTTAAGTTTAAAATGAACTTATAAGTAGAGTTTAAGAAGTAACAGTCAAATTTTTTTATTTCTCAAAAAATAAATTATACTTTATTTTAAAATAAATAAGTTTAACCAAATATAAGTAATACTCTTTTGCCATCATTTTAATAATTTTTACATTTTATTTTAACTTACAAATCATTTTAACTTTTTGATTTAAAAATTATTTTTAAAAAGTCATGGTGTGCCCTTAATCTCTTAACCATTTCAAAGAGTACTCTTATATGTAAATTATTTGATATTACAAGAAGAGATTTTATTTTATTTTTTGTGAATAATAGTATAACATATTTCAATATCTTTGAATTTATTCTTATTATCATCTCAAACATATTAATTAATAATTTATTTATTATTAAAGATAAATGTAAAATAAAAACAATATCGTTAGTTAATAATTATAAAATTTTAGAAACAAAACTCATTTCGCGGCCCCCACAATTTTCACGTTCTTATAATATGCAGTACATTTTAATATTCATATCAACAAAAGTCCGCTCATATCATATACATGTATGTCATGTCATGTCATGAGTGCGACTTCTTACCAAATGCCATATATTTTACATACATATGCATTTATAAAATACTAGGAGTATTATCAAAATGATTTCTCACCTTTAACACTCTAATATTTGCTACATGTTAAGTCCGGGTAACGTTAAACATTCTAGTTTTTAATTGAATTTTGTTTTGCCGATAACATTTTTGAGTTATATACTCTTCTTTTTTTCTATTTTTTTAAAAAAATATTTATATTTTAAATTATAAAATGACATAAAATGCGCTTACTTTTTATTTTTAGTTATTTTTGAATCTATCATGCGCCAGTATTATATTTTTAACCAATGTTAAAGAATAAATATTTTTAAAAATAAAAGTTTTTGTTTTATCATTAATTATAATAATTCTAATATTACCAATAAGAAATCAGCACTCAATAGTATATCTTGGTCGTATCGGGAGGACTTACGAAGACCCAGCGGTACAAGATAACCGTGTTCTCAACTCAAAACTACGCTCTCCCTCTTTCTCTCTCCCTCCATCCCTCTTTCTGCGTAATTTCGCCGCGCCCTTTGTTCTACCAGCAGAACCTTCGATCCTCCACACTCGTGATTTCTCTGGTGCCACCCAATTATTTGTTAGGTTGCGAGTTGCGACCGTACTCCTGTACAGTAGAGTCCAAAATAAATTCTGATGATCAGAGCACTGAAGAATCAACACCAAATACGGATGAAATCAAGTGAATCGCTTTTTCCACATTTTTTCAAGAGTTTAATTTTGTTTTGATCACCAAAATTATGCAGTCAGGTAAGAGACATTTTTTTATATAAAAAATGTTCAATTCGAAATTTCAACTGCATTGTTTTTGGGCCTGTATAACTAGTGTTTGATTCATATACTTCGTTGATTTTTTAACGAGCAGATGACATTATAAATTTGAGTTTAATTGATTCTATTGAATTAAAAACATTGGATGCATACCTCTGATAATTAACATAACCTTACAGTACGTAGCATTACACAGCAAGCTGACATAAAGGATATGCAGATGATTGAGAGCGGTTGAATTAGTTATGAAATTATTTTGTTAAGAATAAAAGATGGAACAATAAGTTTTTGTAGGAACAGTTCATCCTTAAGATATTGCAGTTAAGAGTCTTGATTTGTAGCCCGATATATGCATATATTTGCATGTAGTTGAGAAAACAAACTTTGTTGTTTATTTGCTAATGATTCTTAGTTCTTACAACTTATATCCGGAAATTCGGAGATAATAAATGGTCAATGTAGCTGCTGCCAAGGTAAAGAGTAATTAGGCATGAGATAGGTAAAACACTCAAAATGGCTAACTGATATGCTTTGGTTGTTAGAATCTTATCTGCTTTGAGCATTCTCCTATTTCTTTTTTATGTCATTTGTTGCAACACTCACTATGAAATCTCAGATCTTTTAATTTTTATCCAATTTCGTTTAGAATTCTTGAGTTATTCTGTGTTTTAGTAGTTGCTAATTAATATTTTAAGAAAAAGGACTGAGCATATTACCGCAAAAGTACAACCATAAAGAGATATAACTCCATCACCAGCTGTACCGAAAAACCTCTTTACTCATCCTAGCTAGAGTAACAAAAGGCAAACTGAGAACGCACTTGACAACTATTTCTTGGTTGCTAGGCACCGCGAAATCCATTCTTACCAGACATTGGAAGCCTCCAATCTGCAAAATTTAGTCTTATATCAAACTTAATGTTCTCAAGGATCATGTTAGGCAGCTTATTCTTCTTTCTAATTATTCTGTTGTTCCTTTCTATCCTTAGACAATAGAAGATAGCAGCAAAACTTGTTCTTGTAGTTGTTGCTGATATGACTTCTTTCAGCTTTTTGGATCTTGATATTCCAGAATTTCATTCCATTCCCTCTTATCCAGATTCAAACAATTCTTCCTTTGAACCTCTATCCTCACTGTTGTTAATGGATCACAGGAAAATAAGAGTTGTTCTAGGTCTCTGGATTATTCTCAGAGAAGCAGAGTCATTCGTCATTTATCTTGGAGGTCTGTCAAGCCCAACCAAGTGCATACTGAAACCATATTCTGTGTTCTGCTTTCACACAGTCAATATTATTAAGCGACTATATATGTATGAATGTAGTCGTATTGGACACGAAATATATTTTTGATCACGAAAATGACTTTGGGACTTCTAGATCTTTGTTAGATCTGTATCGCCTGTTGGAAGGCTTTTGAATCAAGTTAATCTTTGCCTTATATCTGCTTTCGCATTGTTCGGTCCGTGGAAATCCACCAAGTTTTGGCATTAGCCATTTGAAGCAACAAATGTTTTAATGTAGAGTTATCCAGGAGCAAATTTGCTCAAAATTTCAGGTTATAACCTCAGTGATCTAGTTCAAGAAGCTCAAAGCCGGTGGCTGAAGCCGCCAGAGGTTCTCTTTATATTGCAGAATTATGAGGACCACCAGCTCACTGGCAAGCCTCTTCAAAAGCCATCTAGTAATTTTCTAATCTCTGTTTCTTACTGTGCATTTCATTGCAAACCTCCGCATTAGTCTTGTCCACTAAATTTTATGAATGTTGCTTTCCATCTCATTGTATGGATGTTTCTACAGGTGGATCATTGTTTCTTTTTAACAAGAGAGTCCTTCGATTTTTCCGTAAAGATGGTCATAGTTGGCGTAGGAAGAAGGATGGAAAAACCGTTGGAGAAGCACATGAAAGGCTTAAGGTTACTCCATTCTTCGCATTTAGTACTCTGATCTGTTTGTCTTAGGAGTAAATGATGTTTGACTTTGTGTACAGATATAAAAATCATGCTATCCCTTTACTTTTTGTAATTCTATGTTCCCTCCGATATGGATTAATATGACCTCAGATCAGGATTTGGTACATGTTATGATGCTTACTCTGTAAATGATATGATGGGAGCCATGTTAATTGGACTTTACAGATCTATTTTTATATTCAAAACAGTTTCTTTCTGTGTGGAGGGCAAATACTACTATATAAAACAATTTCACATCCGTAATGACTTCTTAATGATTGATATTTTACTCTTCCGATATGAATAATTGTGGAAGGAAGCCTGTGAGCTTCAAGTGAAGTAGATTAGTGTTCTTTTATATTTCATTGGATCACAGTCTTGTTTGGAAAGTGCCTGATAGTCAATGATCTGAAAATGTGCTGTACACTTTGTTCATCATGTCATTGTGGACACAAATATTTCAAACTAATCCACTCAGGATATTGCAAACTACTATACACTTCAGTTAAATATTCAGTGATAGCATGTGCAGAGGCTTTCACGTGCGAACAGAAAAATAACTTGTGACTCCATCATGCTCTGCTAATGTCTGTACTCTGGTGATGCACTTTGATTTTGTACAACTTGGAATGGTCTCCGTATGATGCCTTTTTTAATCCAAATGGGAGGAAATTTCACCAGATATCTTACTTTTTGGCTAGGTTGGAAATGCTGAAGCTTTAAACTGTTATTATGCGCACGGAGATCCCAATCCCAATTTTCAGAGACGAAGTTATTGGATGCTTGATCCGTGAGTTACTTACATCCCTTGGCTGTTTAAGTTTTCCACTAGTTATTGGTGTATGACTTTTCAAGATTTACGTGGCACCTAATTGTTAAGGAAAGGTAGAAAAATACGGCTGTCTATTTGTATCATTCATAAGATGGAGTAAATTGGCTTTTCCATTTTTGTTTCTTTATTTATCAGATCATGCTCATTTACTTATTTTTGTTTTCCATTTGTGGGCAGGGCATATGAGCACATTGTACTCGTTCATTACAGGGATATAACTGAGGTTAGAAACCAAAACTATGATAACTATACTTATTGATACCCTCTTACTACATAACCTCTCATCAACCAATATGCTAGATATTTTTTACATTACTTTCATAATGCTTCAATTGGAATAGTGATATTATATCTTGTTTGGTTGTTCTATTTAGCATTAAACGCCACATAGCTAGAAGTTTTCATGAATGACCCTGACAACCCAAGAGTCTAATATTTCCATGCGCATACTCTTTTGAGAACTCACTGAAATCCCATGTCTGTAAGTAATAAACATATATACCACAAATAATATAAAATTGTTGGTGGACTGCTTATGCTGTAATTTGTCTATAGACTATAATGGTAGACACCTGTTCTTAGATTTTCTAAATTCCACCTAATAAGTGAGTAGGCTTTGAGTTGTGCATATCAATACAATATATAACAAGCCAAGAGGAGAAAAAATAATTTGGCTGGTCATCCTAAGAGTAATTTGGTCATCAACTTATAATTTTCAAAAACAAATTACTTAATAATAATAATACATAATATATGTTCAAATACAATGAATATAATTATAATTAGTTGTCTTGAACAATGTATCAAATATCAATCATACTATCTTCAAGCATATTACCTTTTCATCTTAGTGTATACTACTACTATATCAATCAATATTTATATTGCAAAAGCACTTCAATTTGGAGTTTTTTGATTATCAAAAAATCACATACTCTCTCCGTTCCTAAAAGATTGTAGTTTAAAGTTTTTGCACATGGATTAAGAAAGTATTATTTACCAAGTAAAATTTGTTTGAAATTCCATCACTACCCTTTTGTGGCATCACTACCCCTTTATGGGAAGTTGAAAACTATTAATACAAGGGAGAGAATTTCTTGGGACAATGAGAGAAGGTAGGGGTAATATAGAAAAATAAATAATTTATTCTCCTCGAAAGTTGTAAACGACAAACTTTTTGGAACAAATTTTTTATTCTAAAATGACAATCTTTGAGGAACGGAGGGAGTATAATATTACGATACTTACTGTGAGACAGAGGGATTATAATTAATGATGTTCACATTCTTAGTTTCTATCATATTCGTCTATTAATTTTATCATGAGATCATTTGATAGAGCAACATAAAATATTATAAAATAATAAAAAACAAAAAGATGACAATAATATCATATGTATGTGTGTGGATAATAATCTATACCTATCTATCACAAGCGCAAAGGCGATCCACTAATGATTCGAATGGGTAATTTTTTTTTAAGTTGGCTTGAGTTCTACTGAGTTGGTACCGAGTTATCGATTTAAATGAACTAAATTGGCTTTAGTCTAAATTCACTTGCGTGCAAATACAATCTGAGTTGACTTTGTTTGTACGAGTCACTCTCCAATTTGGATTGTAAAATCGAAGGGTAATTCTTTCCCAAAACTCTTATTTTCCCAATCAACACGTATAATCTCCAATTTAGATTGTAAGAAGGTTGAAAATTACTTAGAGCTGAAGAGGATAAAACAGAGATCAACAAACCAACAACAAACCTTCGGCAATTAGTCTTCTAATCATCTCTTTTCATGAAAACCAGATCAATGGTACGTCCAATTATCCAAATCATGATTATATTAATATACATATATTTATATTCAATTGTTAGCAAATGAATTTATATTGTTTCATTAACTATTATGAATGCTTGCCCGTGCCTTGCACGGGTATCATGCTTGTGCTCATTTAATTCCCAATTGATGTTTTTAAGCAACCTACTTGTTTATCAATAGATACTTCTTTTCATTGGTTCTATTACTACAATTGACAAATGTAGCTTGTGGAGTATTACACAAGCTTCAATTTGAATCATGCATATCAGTTTCAAGGGAGGCACAGTGGAGGATCCAGTTTACTTTTGTCACCTGGTTCTTGTTCTACTTTAACTCAGAGTCTACAGGTTCCAGGCTCTACAGCTGTAGTTAGTCAGTTTCAAGAACCATATCAGAGTATATCTAGTCCTGGCTCCATAGAAGTTAGTTCTGATGTAGTCATCAAGAATGATAGGATAAATCACTCGGTCATAGTAGAAAGAATTGGCGAGGTTGATAATTCATCAGAGCTTGAAATTAATCAAGCATTGCGAAGGCTTGAGGAGCAGTTAAGTTTGGGCGCTGATAGTTTGGAAGAAATTGGTTCATTCTGCTATGAGAATGAAAACTCAAATGATGCAGGATATATTGTACATAATCAAAGTTCTACTAGTTCTGCTGGGATGCAAGATGATTCAAACTATCTTATGCCACAGCGATTTTCAGGTTTTTATCCTTTGTTTGGTGCTCAGAATTGTGAAAGCACGCATGCATTTGTCATTTGCTTTTGTGACGCAAGGTCAGCATAAATGTTGTTTTATCTGGTAGATTCTTAAAACTAATCAAGCTGGTAATGTGTTGTTTCAGTTAAGCTATTTGCTTCTCTTAAATCTCTTTAATATCTGGTGATTAAGGTTGCGAGATCTGTTATGGCGTGCCATGCTTTGGTATGAATGATGATGCTCTCCTGGCATCATCAGTTAGTGTGTGGTATTTTTTTAATTTTTTTTTTCCATTATTTATGTTGCATCATTATATGTGCATTTACTGTAAATTTCCAAAGCATGCTGGGTAAGTGATGCTTAGCATGGATTACATATCTACAGACATCAAGTTTCCCAGTTACAAACTGTTCAATACATTTTTAAATATCTTAGTAGAATCTTTTAAGAAATATTGGAAGACAAACATGCACAATCAGAAAAGTGTGGCCACCATTCATCAGGACTTCGGTTTCCAGCTCACTTATAATAAAGTTTATGGACTTCTTTGACCTTCTAGCAGCGTGCAAGCATTTCTACTGGTATTATGATTCTGCATTTGGAGGACCCTAATCAGTAATTGGAAAGGGAAATGATTGAATGAAATACAAGAAAAAAACTGAAGCTTACAAAGTTCTATCCATTTCTTAACAGAAAGAAACAAAGAGAAAATAATCAGCTTGCCCATTCAAACTCTATATGTGCTTGTGTGTTATGGTTCTATCCTAATTGTTTTATATCACCAAGTTGTAGTATTTAAATGATATTTCTTTTTAATTTCTGTTATCTCTTTCTTTTATTATTAAAATATGAGGCGTGTCATGCTTTCACTAATTCATGGTTATAAATGGTGTGTCATTGTTTCACTAATTTGTGGTCTGCATCAATGATTCATACATGTAGACTAAGGTGTAACCAAGTGTTGAGAATTTTGTGTTACTACTATTATTAATATAATATAATATAACAACAATAATTGTAACAACCTTGGTCGAATTCCGAGTCCAAATCAACTCATAATGTACCAAGGCTCACCCAATAAGTCATGATTGAAGGTACTATTGGTAGTAGTCTGGAACCTTGTATACATATCAATCCCACATGTTTCGATGTGGAAATGAGGTGTTATAATAATAATAATAACTAAAAGAAATGTTCACTACATAATAATTGTAAGCTAGAGATTTATAATTTCTTGTTGCCATATCCTTCTTTATAGTTTCGGATAAAAGACAATGTTGTGATATCCTTTGTTTTTCAGATTTTAAAAAGATAAAAATGAAGTAAACGAGCTAATGGGGACTTTATTGTAGGTGACGACAAAGAACATTACTGCCAACCATTTGTTGATGGTTTTTCAGTTAATAAAGAAACTGCAATTTGGAATGAGATGCTAGACTGCTTTAACAATTCAGCAGGTGTTGAGTCACAAGAGAAGCATGTACACAAGTCGAGTGGAAATGTAAGGAAAATGTTGTTGTATTATTATCTGTGCCTTTTCAATCTGCAATCTGCATATCCTCTGTACCGTGCTTCTACTTAAAGCTGTCCTATCGTGATTACATAGATGATAAGAATTGTTAAACTTGTCTTTGAGATGGCTTTGTGCTGATAGCAGAAAATAAATGAAAAATGCGTGTGTATACAAGCATATTTACAGAAGCACATGCTCCATATTCTCATTTATACTATAATCCTTCTATTTTGTAGCTTCCTATTATTCTAAAGCTTGTCTGGATGCAACTTCTTTACATTGGGATAACATAGGTGTAGATGGGAATGCCTTTCTTGGACAATCCAGACAGGCTCAGTCTCCCTTGGTTGTGATAACATATATGTTCATACAACAGGAAACACCTCTACCTCCATCAAGGAGGGAGCCAGTGGAAGAGCAAGAAAGCTCGCAATGGATAAATTTTGGTGGAAGTAACGCTAATAATTGTAATGTTTCCCAACTCCTAGTGGTAAATCTGAAATTTCCAGTCTTCCGATTCTAAAGCCCTTACATCTTTATCACATTGGCAGCTTCTATGTTACTGCCTCAAGAAGTCGAAGATTTCAGCTTTGCTGCGTATTCACCCGCAAAAAATATCTACGGCACCAATTCTGATCACTATACGGCAATGTTTGAGCAAGATCAGATTGGAATGCCTCTTGAAGCATCTTCAAGTTTAACTGTTGGCCAAAAACAGAAATTTTCAATTCATGAAATATCGCCAGATTGGGGTTATGCCCATGAGGCTACTAAGGTATCATTCTATATAAGTTCAAAAATAATTGATTTTTTTTTATATCTTTGTTACTCATTAAGTTAATAGACAGGGCAGATTTAAATATTACTTTTTGTACACCTGATCAATTACAACTTATAATTAAGGCACGCACAAGTTATCAATAATTATCAACTATCATACCTAGCTCATCAATTCATCCCCTATCCCCTACCACAATAAAAAAGGAAATTAACATGCACATGCTTGCTCTCTCATGATTTGTGCTATAGGTTTATAATAAAAACCTTCCCTTTAGTGGTTTGCAGACTAATCAAATCATCCACTATCCTGTTTCTATCTTATTAATACTTTTTTGTCATTCTGTGAACCTATTCATCTTTCCTGTCGTGTCTTTTTTGGTGAATTGAGCCTTGGGCAACCCTTTAAAGGTGCATTATGTTGTTATGTGCCATTATGTTATTTCGTGTTGTTTCACCAGTTTGTGTTGTTTGGTATTCTTGTTAGGATATAGTTATTCGTCTGGATTCTTGCAACCTTGTTTTAGACCTTTAGAGCATGTTTGGTTGGGTGATTTAGAAAAATAATTTTAACACTACCTATTCTAATTGTATGGGATAATTGATAATTGGTATTATTTGTATGTGATTTTTATATGTCATCGACTCATCGTGTTTGGTTAAGTTATTACGAAAGAGGGTATTACTCAATTTTCTTTGTACTTTAGAACCTTTACAAACTATCATCTCCATTTGATCTGGAGACTTTATCATAGCCTTAATTTTAGTTCTTTAATCCACTTTCAACTTATTTTGTCTTTTCTTATTCTTCAAAAAAAAATTTATCCTTCCTCCAACTGAGAAAGATAACGAATGTTTAAGTGCTAACGCAAAAAGGGTGGATAAAAAAAGGGAGTCAAATGGGCTTTTTGGGATAGAGGGACTTGAACCCTCACAGTTTTAAAGTCGACAGATTTTTCTCTTACTATAAATTTCATTGTTGCCTGCAAACGATCCAATCTGAACTTTGACGAACTTAAACTCGAACCGAACTCGAACACTATTAGTCGAACTCGAACATGTTCGTATAACATGATCGAACCATCACACGTGCTAGTTCGGATCATTAACTATTCGCGAACATGCTCGAGTTTGCGAACATAGTTGAACATCATTATGTTCGCGAACATCTAAAAATTCACGAACACAAACTCGTTTGTGAACAACTCATGAACATATTTGAACTCGATCAAGTTAAAAAACATTTGAATCAACTCATTACATGCACTAAAGCAAAAATTACGTCAAATATTATAATTTATCATTTATCCAAAACCAAAAATGATTGCTTAGAAGAAGTTAAAATTTAACAAGTTTGCACTTTTAATTATATAGTTGATACTTGATAGTTGATGTAATATACAATAACTATTAGTGAAGTCTCGATACATTGATGACTTGACTCCTCTATTCTCTATCTCGATTTGGCAATTTCAATAATTCATGTAAATATAAGCAATTGTATTGTATCATTTTTTAATTAATGTCAAATTTTCATTGCATGATTAATGACTTTATTTATGTGATTATGACATGGGTTATAATTTATTAAATTATTAGTGATGTCAATTGTAATAATCCAACAATCTTACAAATTTTATGAAAATATGAAAATTATTTTAATTAAATTAGAGGTGAAGAAGTATACATTATTATTTAATAAAAATGTTTATTTATAATCAATTATTAAAAAAATAAAAAGATGTTTAAGTAATAAAAAAAGAAAATTACTACAAATTTAACAATTATTGACAAGACAAACTTGAGAATTTAATATGAGATAACCAACTATTTGTATTTAGAATTTAAAAATATTAAACATGTAAGAAATACAATTTGAGCTCGAGTATCTCACGAGCTACTTGTGAAGCAATCGAATGGAACCAAATTGTTCGCGAACAAAGTCGAACCAAATCACATTGTTCGCGAACATGTTCGATTGAACAACAGAGCCGGACCTGGGAAAGGGCCACCAGGGCAACCGCCCAGGGCCCACAGTTGGCGGGGGCCCAAATTTTTTTTATAAGCTTATATATTTATGTGTATAAAAAAAATAAAATAATAAAAAGATTAACGATATTATGCATTAAAAATAATATGTTAGAAAATATTAAATATGATAGTATAATTGATGATTTTGCATCTAAAAGTACAACAAGAAGACATTTTAAATGATGTTTTGTGGTTTAGATTTCATTGGGCAAAACTAAATAAATAGCCACTGTAGTTGGTAGGTTTTACTGATTACAATTGAACTTTTAATTTTTTAAATTACACCACTAAACTAATTATTATTTTAAAATTGGGTCATTCCGTTAAAAAAAATAAACGAACGTTAATTTTTTATCTACAAAACTAATGAATTACCCACTGTAGTTGGCACATTATACTGATTACACTATTGAATTTTTAATTTTTCAAATTACCCCACCAAACTAATTAAAAATAATTATTTTAAATATTTTTAAAAATAATTATTTTAAATATTTTTAAAAATAATTATTATTTTAAGTAAAAATTATTAGAAACTTTTTTTTCTTCATAAAATGAGTAGAGTTTCATAAAATATAGATTCAAAAAAATTAAAGTGATTTCAAATTAAATTAATGTTTAGTTATTTTTTTAACAGAATGACTCATTCTTAATATTAGAGATTTTTAAAAAAAAATAAAAATGGAAATTAAAATAAAAAAACAGTAAAAGATAAATAAAAAAACTGATTCAATTTTTTCAAAAAAGAAATTAATAATTTATATAAATAAATATTATTTTCAAGAAAAAAATTGGAAAATTCTTCATATTTTAAAAAAATGAGTAAAATTTATAAAATATAGATTAAAAAAAATAAACTTTATTTTCAAAAGAATTTTTTTTTTAAAATCAGTAAAGTTTCATAAAACTTTAATTTTTTTAAATTTATATTTTATGAAACTTTACTCATTTTATGAAAAAAATTAAAGTTTCTAATTTTTTTACTGAAAATAATAATTATTTTTAAAAATATTTAAAATAATCATTTTTTAATTAATTTAATAGGATAATCTAAAAAATTAAAAGGTCAATGGTGTAATTAGTAAAACGTGCCAACTACAGTGGGTAATTCATTAGTTTTGTAGATAAAAAATTAACGTCCGTTTATTTTTTTTAACGGAATAACCCAATTTCAAAATAATAATTAGTTTAGTGAGGTAATTTGAAAAATTAAAAGTTCAATTCTGTAATCAGTAAAACTTGTCAACTACAGTGAGTATTTCATTAGTTTTACCGATTTTATTGATATTTTTATTTTATAGGTACATGTGATGATTCTTTGTTTCGATGACATTTTAAAGTGTTCTTCCTTATCTTTTATAAATTCTTATAATTTTAATAAAAATAATTAGTTGATAATTTATTTATTTAATTTGTATAAAGGGGCACACTTAAAAAAATGTCACGGGCCTTAGAAAACCCAGGACCGGCTCTGTTGAGCAATCGAACGTGATATCATGTGCGAACTCGACACGACAAGTTAATCAAATCAAACATACTCGAACCGAATATGTTCTTTTGCAGGCCTAGTATTGACATTTAGAATGAGACTATCTTTATTCTCGTACGATTAATCAGTTCTTCAAGAGAACTGTCAGAGCTAAATAATTTGATCAATAAATATTTGATTCTTTCGTTAACATGGAATCGAGTCACAACAATTCTTCCATTTTCATATAAAGATATTGTGACGCCCCCAAAATAGGTAGACATCACCTATTCTGAGTCGTCAAATACATGGTACAAAATACAAATAAAACTTAATTATACAACTGTTGTGTAAAATACGACAAAATATAAGCTGTGAGTTTAAATACAACACTTTCTTCTAAATAGGATTCAAACTCAAAATAAGTCCTCAATACATTTATTTTCACACTATTTCATATAATAGTGAGGACTACTAATGCTATCCTCTGAACCGTCACTCCGTTCCCCAACTAGTCCCCGCTACGTTCTCATTTCCTGAAGAGAACAATGAAAGCAAAAGGGTGAGCTCAACTAGCCCAGTAAGAAATATTATGACTAAGATAATGCAGAATAAATTATCGTTAGCCTTCAACAGTGTTAAAATATAACAAATATCAAGTTTAACTGCAGCGGAACAAGCAATCCATTAAAAGAGTCAAGTAGAGAATAAAATCTACTATCTTTTATGATTTAAAAGTTTTTCATCACTTTTATCGCTGAGACTCAGCTTAATAAATAATCCACATCATCCCTGCACTACGGCCAAGGATATTCATTAGTATCACAACCACAAATTATCCATGCACTATGGGCCAAGGATATTTGTGTATTCATCAATGGACATTATCATGCCAACAACTGTCCATCAATGCACTACGGCCAATGAGGACTTTTACCACATCATTCGTAACATTACGGTCATGATTACACCGAATAATCTCTGGTTATAATCATACCAAGTCCATCTATGCACTACATGCCACAGATGACTTTTAACAAAATATAAACATGAGGATGATGACAATGATATAAGCATTCAATAAAACAAGTTCAAAAATTAATTTATCCAGGAACTAATAACGTCCAAATTGTCAACATGATACTGCTTTGTGGAGTAAAATTCAAGAATGCTAAAAAAAATATTTTCATAAAAATATACTGGATGAAGCGCAAATATCAAGGATATTTCACTAATTTCATGGAGTATAAAAGTCAAAACTTTAACCAACTGAGTATAATAAAGAATGGAATAACAAAAGAAATCACCAGGCATGCGATAGACCGCACAGACATGTTATTCCAACAGAATAATAAATAACGGAACCAGGTCATGCGTAAGCGCACCGACATGATATTCCAACAGAATAATAAAAACGGAACCAGGTTCGGCGTAAAACGCACAGACATGATATTCCAACAGAATAATAAAGACGGAACCAGGTCCGGCGTAAAATGCACAGACAAGATATTTCAACAGAATAATAAATAATGAAATAACAGAAGAATTTCACCAAGTATAGGGTAGCCCGCGTATACAGGTTATTCCAGCAGAACAATAAATAATGAAATAACAGAAGTTCTCTTCATGAATACAAAAGAAATAATACCCCTTACCTTAAGAAGACGAGTACTGGATATATGACTAGTGCAGTAGTAGAATACTTTTCTTTTCTCTATATAATTTCTCTCTCTATAGTTTCAGTGAATTCGTAAGAAATAATGAAGGAATGAGCTTCTATTTATAGAAGAATGGATTGCATAGTAACTAATTCATGAACGGTCCAGATTGATCTATTTTTAATCGGACGATCCATATTTAAAGCAAAATCTTTTAAATAAAATATAATATATTCTATTTATAATCTAATAAAACGAATAACTTTATAAAAGATTTTACTATGCAAAACATTATGCAGGCACTATACAACACTATGCATAATAAAATATAATATATTCTATTTAAAATCTAATAAAACAGATAACTTTATAAAAGTATTCTGTTTTATATAAAAAGCTTTTCTGTTTTATTACATTAATAATACTAATAAAACAAAATTAAGTGACTTATCACATAAGCATCAATAATCAATACCGTGTGCTACTATGCAAACACGCGTATTACTGTACTTTTAACACCGGGTGTTTCAACAGTTAACGGTAAAACTTTCGTCGTTTTTTTTTCATAAAGTATTTTTGTCGTTTTCTCAATCCGACAATAATTTCGTTGTGGGGTCCACCAATGATTGTGCCGTCGTAAGAATATTCCCTGTTAAAACGAATATTCCCCGACCAATCGAATATTATACAACAACTTGCGTACTTTGTAAAATTTATAAATACTACCCACAACTATAACATTATATCAAATTCATTCATAATATTTAAAAATGATATTTATAGAAAACTCATCTTTATTAAAAATAAATTGGGGTCTTACAGATATAGATTCGATTTGCATAAAGTATTTCAGTACATATACGTATATTTATACATTTATCCTTGATCCTTTTGTTAGTTTCAATGGAAGGATTCCTCTACCAATGTAATATAGTCCACTCCATTTGTAAGAACAACTCCCAACGACTCTATCTTAATTCTCGTTTGATTAAACAGCTCTTCAAAAGAACTATCAGACTATGTATGTGGTGAATGATTTGATTATTTCGTCAATATGGAATCAATTCAAAACAATTCTTCTGATTTCGTATAAAAAATACAGAATTTGGTCGTCATTAATCATTTGATAGAGTATTTTAGTAAATATACATATGTATATACGTTTGTCCTTCATCATTTTGGAATTTTCAACGGAAGGATTCCTCTACCAATGCAACACAATCCAGTCCATTTCTTAGAACAATTACCATTGAGTCTCTGCATCCAGAATCTTAAAACATAATATTACCATTGTCCAACTCATCCCTCACAAACGATGCTGAATCATCCTAGTATCGATTTCAAAATTCTACTTGAAATTGTTTTGTGGTTTCAATCGAAGTCCTCAAAATCCGTCAAAGCTCGCCATTTTTTGCAATGGTACTTGAAAATAAGAGAACCAATTGGTCAACACCCTAAGCACAAATTTTTAGAGAGTTGAGGAGAGTTAAAATCTTATGGATGTCAGCGTATCACATATTGATATTGGTGCCAAAGAGATTAATAGAAATTTCTTTTTTGTCGATTTTGACCGTTATTCTTTGAGTAAGAGAGATAGGTAGAGACAGAGAGGTAGGAGTGTTTGATTATAGGGATGAGGTTGGGTAAGATGGACGTGGTTTCATAATATAGTAAGGTTTTGCGTCCCTAATTTGTTAGCTTGACACAACTTCTAAGTAGAGATATTGAATCAATTTCTTTTTGAAAAATAAATAATTTTCAAGAAGTGCCAAAAATTGAAACCACAAAAATTGTACTAAAATTGTCTTTAACACATGAGGAGATATTATGGAATCTCTATTGACCCTTTTAAGGTCATTTGGTCACTTCTTGGTTGGATGGGATATAGGATTTAAAATTTGTTAAAGAAGAGAAAAGAAAACTCAACTACTATATGCATAACTCTTATTGATTCTTTACCTCCAAAAGAGGGGATTTTTATCCTTTTATATAATAAACAAAATAAACATGTTATTTCTAAATCAACTATGACTCTAATACCCAAATAAAATCAACTAAGGGGGTGTTTGATAAAACTGAATGAAATAGTTCTGAATATTTAAATAATCTGAATGAGCTGAATGAAGCAGAATTCTGAATACTGAATGAAAAAGTTGTTTGATAATTGACATCTGAGTAATAAATTTTTATTATTTTACCCCTCTGAAAAAATTCAAAATTGTTGTAAATTTATTTAATATTACTTAATATAATAGTTAATATTGTAAAAAAAAATTAAATAAAAAATACTTCATTCAGCAATCATTCAGTACATTCAGTCAAAAAAGTTACACTTGGCCATTCAACCTAAAAATATGACCGATTCGGTTATTCAGACAATTTTTATTCAAAACAAACGCACTGAATGACATCCAGCTTCATTCAGTTCTAAACAAATACCCCCTAAACAAATACCCCCAAGTCTTTTATCCCAAACTAGTTAGGATGGCCTGCAAATATATTACTCCATTCGTTCCTAATTATAAGATTAGTATTGACTTTTGAAAATAAATTAGAAACTCAAAACTAATAAGATTCATTAAAAATTACAAAATAATAAATCTTATAACTAGTAGTATTTTTTAGATAATTTGCAATATTCATTATTAAATGAATTCATGCCCAAATTAAATGAGTTTATGTCAGTTTTGAATTTAAAACAATTTCAAGTTGACTTCGAAAAGTCAATAATGATCTTAGAGTCGTAATATAATTTTCCCAATACTTTAATTTTCTCAAATATAGTATGACTATATTTTTTTAAAACAAAAGAAGAATCCGATGTCGGACACTTCTCCGCATTCAACAAGGATCCTGAGTCCATGTAACTGGCTTGCTGGGATATAATTGTTTGTCTGGACTGGTGTAACCATGTTCTAGGCTCTTGATTGCTGCTGGGATATAGTTATTTTTCAAGAATGTTCCAATCTTGTTCTAGACCATTAAATGATATAGATAAGAGCAGAGTCAAAGAGAGGGAGGTACGGGAAGAAATATTAAGTTTTAAAGTTACTTCTTAAAAGAGATGAGTTATTTGCATTAGTTGGGTTCCAGCTAAAAGTGGTTGTGCTATTAACTTACTTATAGATTATATGGCACATATCCTTTTGGTTTTTCGTCTATTGAAATGTTTCACTATGTCCTATGAATAGTTGATTGCAAATTGAGATGAAATCCAAAAATAGAAATATTTCTTGAGGGTTGAGATAGGTCAAATTTGATTACTTACTATACTCCATACTAAATTCAATCCATAGAGAAGAATTTGAAATGGCACTGTGAAGAAAACAATTGCTCACCAAAATCTAATTTAGCCAAGGATGCATAAAACAATATGGGACATATCAACTCATGAGTGTCTCTACAGTTGGAGAACTAGAGATATTATGTCTGTATGTTTTGGGGAATAAGTAATAAGTATAAGACTCCTATCACAGCTTTAGCACAAAATCAGACTTTTAAGCTTTAATACATCACGTCCATACATATCCACAAATATGGTTAGGTACCTTCAGTTTTGGATGAGGGTCCACTTTTGATGATTGCATGTAGCTAGGATTTACCGGGCCAGATGTTTTATTCTAAAATGTATGATAGTAGTCTATTAGAATAAGACAAACATTATGTGTCATTTTCCTTTTAGCAACTTTCTTTGGTCAAACAGTTGTTTCGTGGAAGTCCAAGTTATTTTTCAAAGCTCAAGTTTGTCTTCATCATTGCAGGTTATCATTGTTGGATCATTTTTATGTGATCCATCAGATTGTGAATGGACCTGTATGTTCGGTGACATTGAAGTTCCTATTCAGATTATTCAGAAAGGTGTAATCCGTTGCCATGCCCCACCTAACTTGCCTGGAAAAGTTACGCTGTGTATTACCTCTGGCAATCGGGAATCCTGTAGTGAAGTCAGGGAGTTTGAATACCGTGTCAATCCAAGTAATTGGGCTCATAGCAACTTGCCTGAAACAGAAGAAAGTAAGAATTCAGAAGAACTCTTGTTGCTTGTTCGATTTGTGCAGATGCTTCTATTCGATCCACCAATGCAGAAAAGAGAAAGTTCTGAATCAAGAATTAATCTGTTGGACAAATTCAAAGCTGGTGAAGATTCATGGAGTCAAGTTATTGAGGCTCTTTTAATTGGTACCTGGACGTCATCTAGCACAACAGATTGGCTTCTGCAAGAACTTTTGAAAGACAAGTTGCAACAATGGCTTTCTTCTAGATTGCATGAAGGAATTGATCTTCAAGGTTGTTCCTTGTCCAAGAAAGAGCAAGGTATAATACACATGGTTGCTGGATTGGGGTTTGAATGGGCCTTGAGCCCAATTCTGAATTCTGGACTCAGCGTAGATTTCCGTGACATTAATGGTTTGACTGCTCTCCATTGGGCTGCACGTTTTGGAAGGTAGTAAACATCTGTTGATTTCCTTAAATAAATTGTTCTCTTTTTAATAAACTTTTGCTGCATGTTTTTGCCCGTCATAAAACAAATGTGTGACAACTAGCCGTTTCTAGGAGAGGAGAAAATCGTTGCGTGTTAATATATCTTGTTAAGATCGGAAAATTCTGATGAATGATCCAATTGCATACATATATAAAGACAAAAACACATTCACATGAAGACAAAAAACTATCTACCAGGTAGAATATCTAACATTTGGGCTGCGAGTCCTTCTCGCGCTCAATTTATTAGTTTCACTTTTTTGTACTAATGTTTTGAAAAAGAGGGACGGTAATGCAAAGAGTAATATTTTGAAAGTAGACGTTTGTAGTCTTGTACTTGTACTGCAGTCATAGTAATGACTATTATAAAAGTGACTAGAGCTATTGGATCCTATGAATTATTAGTGTGGTCTTTGTTACCATGATTATAATCCAGAGCTACAATTATAAATTGTGGAGTTTATTCAAAATAATTCTCTCTATGTTTCGTTTGCTATACTGATTGCAAAAACATTGATGTTGTTACTGTTGGTGGTTTTGTTTTCTACCATAGATAAGGTTATCTTCGTGTTGTCGGTGATGCTGATTTTTCACCCTATCAGAGCCATTTGGTGGCTTGGTGCATAGGATAATCATTTATAGTATATTAATCTAGAACACAAGTTTTATAATCTAAGCAATTTAAGTTTTGATGGTTTTAATATTCAATAATGAATACGTCGAATCCTCTTCACCCAAAAAACGATTTATATAAATATATTTATATATATATAGGGTAATAATTCATAACATGTACTTGCTATGGATTCTTATAAGGCATACCTATACCATTGAAAACAAGGGATTAAAAATTGAAAATCGACGTCTGCTACTAGTAGGGTTTGGCTTGACTAATAAATGTTTAGGGTTTAATAATTATGATTTAGGATTTATTAACTAGAGTTTAGAGCTTATTAACTAGGGTTTAGGGTTTATTAGCTAGAATTTTAGGATTTACCCCTAATTAATAAATCCTAAACTCTGGGTAATAAACTTAAACATTTATTGGTAAAGTCAAACTCTTATTCTGATTAGCGTCCACTATTAATAGTAGCGGACGTTAATTGTTTTTTTTACCATCTGCTAGTAATAATAGCGGACGTCGATTTTAAGTTTCTAATCCTGACCGTTCCTTCTTGTTTTCAATAGTATAGATGATATATGCCCTATAAGGATCCATAATAAATACATGCTGTGGATCATTTTATGAACATTATTTCAGCAAATAAATCTTACACCGTTAATCCATAAATGCAACGTCCCAAAATTGATATTTTTTATTGTCTGCCGCTAGAAAGAGTGGCAACAAAAAGAAAATTTTCTTTTCCTACCGCTACTAAGAGTAGCGACAATGAATTTTTTTTACTCACCTCTAGAGGCAAGGAGAAATGTCCTAAATACCCTCACCTTAATTAGATTTAAATAGTTTCAATATATTAATTTTTAATGTAATTTATATTAATTGCATCAAATTGTATTATAATATGGAGTTTAAATTTTAAATAATCAAATTGTCACAATAATTGACAATGTTAAATTATACTCCCTCCGTCCCGGGATAAAATTTTTTATTACTATTTTAGGTAGTCCCAAGTTAAATGTTTACTTACTCTATTTTTTATAATAATTTGCCTATAATACATTTATTATTAATTGTTATATTTCTATTCTCTATGCATATTTATTGAGCATCATTAGTAATATGCAAAAAAAATATGCAATTAAATGAGATTTTAAATATGGATAATTTTGTCATTTTATCCTCTTTTTCTTAATATGCGCAAAAAGTCAACTTTTATCCTGGGACGAAAGGAGTATTACTTAAGAAATTATTTATACAAGTATTTTATACAAATAAATACATTAAATATAATTAACAGTGTTAAACTTTATTATTTAAGAAAATATTTATACAAATAAATACACTGAATATAATTGACAATGTTAAATTTTATTATTTAAGAAAATATTTATAAAAATAAATACATTAAATATAGTTGATAATGTTAAATTTTATTACTTAAGAAACTATTTATTCAAATATTTTATACATTAAAACTATTTAAATTTAACTAAAGTGGGGGTATTTAGGATATTTCTCCTTGCCTCTACTAAGGCTGGTAAAACACTTTTTCCCTTGCCGCTACTAAGAGTAGCGCCAAGTGTGTTTTATGAACGTTAAATATGTGAATTAACGGTGTAAGATCTCTCTCTCTCTCTCTCTCTCTATATATATATATATATATATATATATATATATATATCCATGGAACTGGAGTTGTGTTTTGAAAGGGAAAGGGGATTGTGTGAAGATTACAGGGTACAGATAAAATGAAAAAAATTACATTGTCAATGCTAGTTTCCTGTGAACTAAATAGGCTCTTCCCGTATTAGGGAGAAGATGGTTGCTGCACTCATAGCATGTGGTGCCTCAGCTGGGGCAGTTACTGATCCTACTTCACAAGATTCAACTGGTAAACCGCCGGCATCCATTGCTGCCACCCATGGACACAAGGGGCTCGCAGGTTATCTTTCAGAGGTGTCGCTAACTAGTCATCTTTCATCCCTGAAAATAGCAGAAAGTGAACTGTCTAAAAACATTGCTGATGTAGAAGCAGAAAGAACTGTAAATAGTATCTCAAACACGAGTCTTATTACATCTGAGGATCAGCTTTCTCTTAAAGACACCTTAGCTGCAGTCCGCAATGCAGCTCAGGCTGCTGCACGTATACAATCTGCTTTTCGTGCCCATTCTTTCAGGAGGAGGCAACAGAAAGAAGCTACTGCTTTTACAACTCCTATTGATGGCAGAGATGAGTACAGTTTCCTTTCAAACAACGTTCAGGGGCTTTCAGCTGCATCGAAGTTGGCTTTTTGTAACGCACGTGATTCCAATGCAGCTGCTTTATCTATCCAGAAGAAATATCGTGGTTGGAAAGGCCGGAAGGACTTCCTTGCAATTCGACTGAAGGTCGTGAAGATACAGGTAACCTGCTTCTCAGTCGGTAAATATTGCATATTTGCATATGGAAACCGAAGGTCTTTCAAACATTTTAATATTCATTAACATGCACCATATACTCTGATTCGAAATTTCTTAAGTTTGTGACTTCAAAGTACTTAACCCTTCTAAATGGTGTCTGACGCTAGGCCTCTCAGACCACTTAAGCGGCCAGGCAATATCCCTGATTTGAGAGATTTAAGAACGGATCAAACATTGCATGGCCACCCAAGCGCTCAGTGGTTGCCTAGACAGTCTGGCGCCCTTCCAGTCACCCAATTCTATAACATTAACCTGGAACCTATAGCAACATTCAACTTACAACCTTCTTTAAGCTTAGACTCTCCTTTCTTCTTTCCCGTCAAACCTCCCAACACACCATTAGTGTCAAAAGCCTCGGTAAATTCTGCTACAAACATAGTGTTGGCAATTTAAGCTATTTTACTAGATAATATGGTTTTGGAACTGCAACTTTTATACTGTCATGCGCTAATCTTGTTAGTGGTAGTCCACATAAACTTGGCACAATAGCCAATTTTAATCAAAGATTTCTTAGCTTTTGTTATTTTGCTTCTTTCTTCTTCCCTCCAATCCTAAGTTCTGAACCTTCTTTAGGAACTTGCATCAGAATAGGCAATATTATTTGCATCCCAAGTCCATTAAAATTAATGCTCATAAAAAGACCCTTTTTTTGACAGGCTCATGTGAGAGGCCATCAGGTTCGGAAAAATTACAAGGTAATCTGCTGGGCCGCTAGTGTTCTAGAGAAGGTTGTACTAAGGTGGCGCCGGAGAGGAATTGGTCTCCGAGGATTCCGGCATGAATCAGAATCAATTGATGAAAGTGAAGATGAAGACATTCTAAAGGTGTTTCGTAAACAAAAGGTGGATGTAGCTATTGATGAAGCTGTGTCAAGGGTGCTGTCAATGGTTGAATCTCCAGAGGCACGGCAACAATATCGCCGCATGCTTGAAAAATATCGCCAAGCTAAGGTAATCCTTACATTGGTACTGAACTTTTACTGTACACAATCTTATCTATCGAGTTCAAAACTTAAACTATTCAATTCTAAAACTCAGCGGCTTGTCCATGTTATATGAATTAGTGTTACATATCCATGTGGTACATAGAAGTTGCTTTATGCAGCGAATAAAGAAATATTAGGTACATTCTTGAGATGATGTAGTCTCATACTGAACCAAAGTGAAGTATCTAGCCCAAAATCGACCACCAAACTCCAAAGGTTACAATAAGAATCTTGAATTTACACTGGTCTTTGGGGGATATTAGTCCCCTCAAATGAATCAATGAACACTAGTCAAAGAAATAAACAAATGCTTCTTTGCTTTTCTAAGCAACAACCATATTCATAGTTGTGTGTTTTTAGTTTTGGTGCTTTTTTAATCTCCCGACAATACTACGCTACCGAAGCAATCCCAACCACCAGTGACATAATGTGTTGAAATTGCTCATATGTCCAAGGATTGTGTTAAGGAGGCTTGTCATTTGGTAAATTGTCTGTCATATCCTGCTGCTTGTTGATTGCTCAATGTGGGGGTGTCCCTAGGTTTTGACTCGAGCATTCAAGGGTTCTTAAATTTGAGGTTCTACATTATCAAAACATAAAAGAAGGCATTTGTACATAGCTTCTGGTTGGGATAGGGTGGAGTGCTGTTGAGGCTATTTTTACTGTATATTTTGCTTAATACCACCTTCTTTACTTATATAATCAAACAGTACTTGTATGATTCTTTTGACCAAGTATAAAGATATGTATACCTGCATTGAACTAATACAAATATTTCAGGCTGAACTTGGCATCCCAGCAAGTGAAGCAGCACCGCCACCAACTTCTCAAGGTGACATGTCCTATATGGAAAATGATGGCGTATACCAGTTTGATGTAGATGAGCAATCTGACGATTCTAACTTCTTTATTTAGTAGAATATATTCAAGGTCTATCAATTTCAGTTTTTATAGTCTGTATATTATGGCTTCTGAATCGACAGCGAGTATAACCCTTGTAAGTGAAAGGTTTATTATAAAGTTTCTATTATTAGAATTTTTAAATGTATTTGGTAATGTGTATATATGTAAATGATTGATGATTGAATGAGACTTGGGTGCTAAATAAAACAGTAGGGTAAAGATCCACCCCGTTGGTGGAGATAAGGTTTCAAGTTTGTTTAGTCTTTCCCCTCCTCCATTCACTGATAAAGTGTTGTCAGAATGAAGTACTAGACTAGTTATTCGTGAACCTGTCAAAGCAGCATAGCTAAATCAAAATGTGGCCTGTGTAAGTTTTATAATATTTTTACTTCTAGTTTTATTCTGTCAGAGTTTCATTTTTCCTTTAATTCGTTAAAATCCTGATTCTAAAAAAAAAAAAAAAAGGTCCGGTTTAGGGACCAATAAAAAGTTGTTGACAAAATATTAAACAACTTTAACTGTTTGATTGTAATTTTAATACTGTAATACCATTTTATTTTTTTTATACAACGGGGATATATAGCATAATTTTCTGTAACGTTATTTTAAGGAGATCAGCATTTCCCCCCTAACTGTTAGCAGACCTCCCTAGAGATCAATTGCAAGAAGAAAAGACGAGACGGTTATTGCGGTCGATGATGACAATGAAGAAGAGCAGCGCCTCCTCCTCCTCACTCGATTGCTTTCTCAGGTACCAACCAGGCAATATAAATCTATATATGTAAAGTAGTATTCTAAATAATCCCAAAATCCTCCTTTTATGACTAAATACTAATTTATAAGCTCCTGAAAATGTGTTATTGGCGGTAGCAGCAGAAGTTCGTGCCCTTTATTTTAATTATTCTTCTTAAATTTTTTGGATATGTGAAATGATCCCTTGCAGTTTTCGGACTACTATTTCTCACGATAACGACATTTTGATTTCAATTCAGATCAGAGTATGTTAGCTTCTTCTTCAAGTTGTTATTTCTTCCGTCTTTTTATTGTCTACTTGTTACTACTATTTTCTGCTTCTTCTTGTATTCGTTTCTGTCTACGGCACAATTAGTTAATGCTTGCTAGAATTATCACCAAGGTCCAAGTTGCACAATCAATCTGGTTGCAAAAACATATATGATATATATATATAATCACATCTAAGCTATAAAAACATTGCTTTGGATCATGCATTCTAACCTCCCAACTGCTGTAAGCTACATATACATTACACAGGTGATTTTGGAATAGATGGTGAAGAAATAGAAGGTTAAAAGGCAGAGTTTTATAACACATTGCCTTCTTTCAGTCGGGATATTTATTACCGTTGGATGGCAGCTCTCTGTTGTCTCTCTTTTTCAAAGTTAAAGATGGAGTGAGCCACCCTTTTAGATCTGTTAACGCCAATATCTTCTCCCGCGTCCCAATTACGTAAGACGCTCTGATTCTGCACAGTTCAACAGGTCAATACCAAAAGCTTGACGGCCTGACCGTAGGGGGATAGCTCCGGCGTGAGAGTCAGTACAGGCGATCACAAGGTTAACAATGGAGGAAAAATAATAACTAGTGTCTGAGTGAGTGAAAAATAATAATGTGTGTTGTGTTTTGTTACCTCTTTTCCTTCTGTGATCCTTGCCCCATACGTTCCCAAGACCCGGTTTACTGTGCCACCCACTATCTCCTGACACCTCCTCCCACCCCCGGTCATCTCAGCCGAAAGTATGTAGCTTATTTTTCCACCTGCTGCCACTGTTACCTCCCGCCGGTAATCGGAGTCCCATCCTCATTAATGTCATGCAGAAAAGTGATAGACATAACAGTCAACTACTACCTTTTGTGATGATTATCGGTCAAAGATAGGATAAGTGACAACTTACATAATGGACCAATCCAACGACTAAGCCCAATATTATAATCAAGTAACGAGGCCCAAGTTGTTTGACCCAACACGATAAAAGTGACATAACCGAAAAGACAAGCCCATTCGGCCCGGTCCAGTATGAAAAGTATTATGGCCCAACATTGCCCCCCAGTCTTTTATTAAACAGGATGTATAGTGAAAGACTGTAAATAGTGTGAGTCCATAGTGAAAGAGATTTGTAATAAACTAAAGGGGGAGAAAGGAATCTCACCGAGGCCCAACTGATAAGTAATCAGTCGCTAATTCCAGTGGATCCATAAGCCCAAATGGCACATGTCCAACAGCCTTAAGGACGAAAAATAGAGATCCAATGAACGCCAGCCCAAGATAACCCATTAAAATCAAAATCGGACGTTACCCCTTCCACTCCCGCATCATTATCTCTAATTAATGCGTCGTCCTCGATTTTCGTGCAAAATTTGAAAAGACCACTATAAAAGCCAATTTTCCCCAATTCTGACTACTTTACCAGCTTAATTTGACTTTGATATACAGTGTTTTCTCCTTCTCTCCGATTTCTTTCTTTCCTGCAAGATCTTAGTAGCAATGGCGACCCAAGATTCTGACAATTCCACCCCCATTCTTGCTGTTCAGATTTCCACCACTCCTCCCAGTCACAACCTTACCGAGTCGGTTCCAAACCCCAACCCCTCTGAGTTTTTTGAGAGTGAAGAACAATATCCTCACGCCAATACCCCTTCTATCATCACCAAGATCGAGCTGCGTGCCATCAGAAGTCGTTACCAGATTCCGGACACCCATCTGGTGAGAGCTCCGGAATCATCCGAACGAATGTACCAACGACTGGATGGGTGGACCGCCGTACCGGTAACGATTTTAGAGAAGGGAGTTAGATTCCCTCTCCACTCTTTTCTTGTTACTCTTCTGGGGTTTATCGAAGTGGGATTCGCCCAACTGGTGCCAAATTCGTACATCCACATCCTGGCTTTCATAGCATTTTGTTATGAGTTGGGGATACCCCCAACAGTTGATTCCTTTTTCACTCTCTTCTCTGCTGGGAAGTCTCGGGAACGAGGCTTCAAAGTGCTAAGCAAACAGTCCCCCGAGCCCAACGCCAAGTTCGAGAAGCGACCTTTGATGGATACTCCTTCGAGCAACAAGGAGTGGCACAGAGAATGGTTCTTCGTGAAGGGACCTGAAATTCCGTCTATCCCGAAATGGACCACTTCCGAGCAGATTTCTGCAGACTTCGGGGACATTCCAGAGGAGCGTGTGAAAGAAATGGCGAGCATTCTCGAGAAGATTCCCCTGAAGGAATGGAGCTTCGGACTCCTGAGCAAGCAAGCATGGTTATATGACCATAAATGTAAGTTCTAAACTCTTACTGGTATGTAATTTGCTGAGATTTCTTTTAGTGAATTGGTCTAAAGGGTTACATGATTTGTTAATTTGTAGTGTCTTTGATAAAACCAACATCGATCGACCGAAGGGATTTGGATAAATTCCTTTCGGGTAAATCATCATCATCCCCCACCGACATCCCACAGGAAGAACTTCCAGCTTCGGAAGCCCATGACGCTGAAGTCTTCCATGGATCAGAAACTGCGGAGGAACCTAGCCGACCTCGACAAAAGAAGAGGGCTGTTCGGAAACCAAGATCGGTCCTTCAAGAATCTCAGCAAACTTCTACCACCAGCCTGATTGACATGCCGGCTAAGGAACGAATGCAAGCTCTTCGTACTAAAAAGAGGAAGACCAAAGTGACTCCTTTATCCGCCAATGAGCTTCGGGTTCCCCCTGCTGCAGTTGATCCTCCGATCGTCGTTCTTGTGGAGATCTATGTTTCCGAAGACGAGCTCGAAAACCCAACCGAGTCTCCACTTCTGTCTCGTAAAAGGAAACAACCTTCCGATGATCGACCACCACCGCCTCCCGAACCATCTATGCCTTCTTCGACAAGATCTTCCCCCTCCGCCTTCAAGCGAGAAGCCGCATCTTCTCCCACTATATGGCCGGAGTTTAACGCGAACTTTCCCTTTCAGCTGTTCGATTCTTTTGTTCGGGAGACCGATGATCATCGGTTCGGAAACAGTTCGATTAGGGACTTGATCGAGGAAGGCATGAGTTATCAGGCTAAGGTTAGTTTGTTCATTTGAAATATTTAGGAATTATCTGTTTCTTCTAGTAATTTACCGGCTGCCTTTGAATGTCTGTAGGCCAATGCTGTCTTCGGGAGGCTTCTTCCTCGATACAAAGAGTCCGAAGCTGAAGAAGACGCAGCCAGTCGAGAAAACGCTATTCTGGCGTCGGCTCTGAATAAAGAGAGAAGGGACCATGGTACCGCTCTCTTCAATAACGAATGCCTTCAGAAGGATGTAAATAAGTTGAAAGAAAAACTGGAGACAGCTGAGGCCACCCATCAGATAACTGTTAATACGAACATAGACCTGGTTCGTCGAAACGAGGCCCTTGTGGGGAAGAACGAAACGATGGTGAAAACCAACAAGAGCCTGGCGGTGCAAGTACATGAACTCGAAGCTAGGGACTTGAGACATCTGAAGGAACGTGTAAAGCTCGAAGAGGAGCTTCAAAAACTTCGTGCTTTGAGAAATTTGGGTCCTCCTTTGACCGAAAATCTTCGGAGAAAAGTTCAACAAGAATATCGAAAATCAGCTGAGTTGAACGAGGAGATCATCCAAATGTTCTCGGATGGATACGACGAATGCCGAAGCAAAGACAAGGCAAGACTTGTCACTGCCAAGGTTGATCCGACCATTCTCGACTCTTCGGAAGACGAAGCTGATTCCTGAAGATGATTCTCTTTTCCCTTAGCTGTAGGATTCTTGTAAAAGCTTCTATCGTTTTGTAAACAATGTTATGTAAATGAAATATCAACATTATTCCTTATGACTTCGATGTATTTACTGTTTATCAACACTTCAATATCGATTCCACTTGAGAAATGTACAAGCTCCTTCGTGGACTTAACTCAAACTATTAATCAACAACTAGGCAAGTCGTATAACAGACAAGACGAAGTCAAAGAATGTGGCCTTCCGAACTCAACACTTAGAAAAAATTTGGTAATAATAACAAAGTAAAGGAATACTTATTCGTTACTAAAGTGTGAGGTAGATGCCGTGAAGGGCCTGACGAAGTCTGAATGATGACACTTGTCTACCACGAAGGGCCTGACAAGGTCTAAAGGTCGACAATTGCCTACCACACAGGGCCTGACAATGTCTTAAGGATGACACTTGCCTACCACGAAGGGCCTGACAAGGTCTAAGGATCGACAATTGCCTACCACGCAGGGCCAGACAACGTCTTAAGGATGACACTTGCCTACCACGAAGGGCCTGACAAGCTCATAAGGACCACCTGCCGATGAGGCTACCATCGAATGGTCAGCGAGTCCACCCGAACCTCCTTACACCAATAACGTTCGCCTACCACGCAGGGCCTGACGAACTCATAGGGACCACCTGCCGATGAGGCTACCATCGAATGGTCAGCGAGTCCACCCGAACCTCCTTACTCCGATGACGTTCGCCTACCACGCAGGGCCTGACGAACTCATAGGGACCACCTGCCGATTAGGCTACCATCGAATGGTCAGCGAGTCTACCCGAACCTCCTTACTCCGATGACATTAACAGCAACGAAGACAAGACTTGTTTGAGAAAAAGGGAATTTTTATTGATGATGACTTAAAAACATTTACAGACTTCCGGTGTACTGATATTGTAGCTACTGAAAATACTTTCGAAGCCTGCCTGCATGCCAAGTATTCTTGATCTCTGATCCGTCCAAAGCCCTCAACCGATAAGTCCCCGGCTTCGGTACTTCTATGACTTCATACGGCCCTTCCCAATTTGGCATCAGCTTTCCCAAATTCTGGGGTGTAGATGCTTCGACTTCTCTGAGAACGAAATCCCCTACTTCGAACCTGCGAAGCTTTACCCCTTTGTTATAATGCTTAGTTACTCTTCGCTGATAGGCTGCTAGTTTGACCAAAGTTGTTTCTCTGACTTCTTCAAGTAAATCAAGATTGGCTTTCATCCCTTCGTCATTGTATATTTCTCTGAATTGACCAACTCGAAGACTTGGGAATCCAATTTCAATTGAGACTAAGGCATCAGTACCGTAGGCCAGTCTGAAAGGCAAATCTCCTATTGTGGTCCTCGGGGTGGTCCGATAGGCCCATAACACGCTAAGCAGCTCTTCTGGCCATCTTCCTTTTGCTTCGTCCAATCTGCGCTTGATTCCATTCAGCAGCGTTCTGTTGGTCACTTCGACTTGTCCATTAGACTGAGGATGAGCTACCGAAGTCTTTCTGTGCTGGACCCCCAGCTCTTTCAAAAATGCTTCAAATTTTGATCCCACAAACTGACGTCCATTGTCTGAAATCACCACCTTAGGAATTCTGAACTGAAATACTACCGACTCCTTGATGAACTTTAAGCATTCCTGTTCCGTTATTAACCTAAGCGATTTTGCTTCTACCCACTTGGTCATGTAGTCGATGGCAACTATAACAAAGCTGACCTAACCTTTTGCTTTCGGTAGCGGACCTAGTATATCAACCCCCCAGACAGCAAAGGGTATGGGAGATAAGATCGAGTATAACTCTTCTGGTGGCTGATGTGGGATCGGACTGTTGAGCTGACACTTCTCGCACTTCTTGACGTATTCAGTCGCTTCCTTGAAGATGGTAGGCTAGTAGTATCCCTGACGAAGTACTTTGTAGGCTAATGACTTAACAGCCATATGGTCACCACAGATGCCCTCGTGAACTTCTCGAAGAGCATATTCAGCTTCGGACGGAGTCAAATACTTTAATAGTGGAGACGAGAAGGCCCTTCGAAACAGATCCCCATCTATCAGAACGAAATTAGCACTCTTGTACTTGATTTTCTTGACCAGCATCTGATCCGAAGGTAGAACGCCATCTGCCAGATACTCCAGATACGGAGTCAACCAGCAGTTGGTTCGGTCAACGCACATTACCGATTCATGATGGACATTAGGATGTTGCAAAATTTCCAAGTAAACCGACCCATCAAAAACGTTAACATCCGTAGTGGCTAATTTGGAGAGTGCATCGGCAATGGAATTGTTGTCACGTTCGACCCCCTGAAATTCGTAGAACTGGAAATACTGAAGCCGTTCTTTCAATTCTGCCAAATACTTGATCATTCTATGACCTCGGGCTTCGTATTCCCCGGAGACTTGTTTAACGACTAACTGAGAGTCGCTGAAGATAACTATTCATTGCACTTCGAGACTCTTAGCTAGTCGCAATCCCGCCAACACTGCTTCGTACTCTGCTTCATTGTTCGTCGCTTTAAACTGAAATCTGATGGCCTGTTGTACTTTGAATCTCTCCGGACTGGTCAGAATAATTCCTGCTCTGCTGACGTCCGTGGTAGAGGACCCATCTGCATATAGTGTCCACGAACTCTGCTTCTGCTGAAGAACCGCAACTACACTGTCAGATCCTTCAGCTTCTGCTACAGCCTCATCAGCTTCAGAAAACGAACATTCGACCACAAAATTCGCCAAGGCATGCCCCTTGATGGCAGTTCGGGGATGATATTCAACGAAGAACTGAGATAACTCCATCGTCCATGCAGCTAATCTCCCCGATACCTCAGGTTTGCCCATAATTTTCTTCAAAGGCTGATCTGTGTAGACTATTACCAACCTACCCTGGAAGTACTGCCTGAGCTTCCGACTAGCAGTTATTAAAGTAAAAACAAACTTCTCAATGTTCGGGTACCTTGTTTCAGCATCCCGAAGGACATGACTTACATAATAAATCGGGTGCTGCTTACCCCCAACTTCTCGCACCAAAACTGCTCCTACTGCCAATGAACTAACTGCTAAGTACAAATACAAAGGCTCAGCAGGAGCGGGCTTTACCAACAAAGGCGCCGAAGATAAGTAGGACTTGATGCTCTGAAAAGCGTCTTCGCATTCCGAAGTCCATTGGAACGTCTTGGCATTCTTCGGCCCTTTCAACGTGTCAAAAAACGGCAAACACCTTTCAGCCGATTTGGACATAAACCTCCTCAACGCTGCAATCCTTCCCGTCAGACGCTGAACATCTTTAAATGACTGAGGAGTCTTCATGTTCAGGATCGCTTGAATCTTTTCTGGATTAGCTTCAATTCCCCTCTGACTGACCAGATAACCCAGAAATTTTTCAGCCCCTAATCCGAAGGTGCACTTGGCAGGATTCAGTCTCAATTTGTGGTGACGGACTGTCTGAAAGCATTCCTCCAGGTCATCCAGATGTTTGTGCACCAACATACTCTTAACAATCATGTCATCCACATATACTTCCATATTCTTGCCCAACTGACGCCTGAAAACATAGTTCATCATCCTCTGGTAAGTGGCCCCGGCGTTGATGAGGCCGAAGGTCATTTTCTTGTAGGCATATACCGAACGATGCGTAATGAACGCCGTCTTCGGTATATCCTCTTTACACATGGAGATTTGATGATAGCCAGAGAATGCATCCATAAAGCTCAACAAGGCATACCCCGAAGTTGCATCGATGAGCTGGTCAATGTGGGGTAACGGGTAGAAATCCTTTGGACAAGCTTTATTCAGATCCGTATAGTCGATGCAAACCCGTCATTTCCCATTCTGCTTCTGGACCAGCACCACATTTGCCATCCACTGCGGATAGTCGATCTCGAATATGAAGTCAGCAGCTAGCAGCTTCGCAATTTCTTCATCGATGATTCTTTGGCGCTAGGGCGCAAAGATCCTCCTCTTTTGCCGAACTGGCTTCTTCGACGGGTCCACTTCTAATCGATGCTCTGCGATATCCCTGCTCACTCCCGGCATATCCTGAGGTTTCTAGGCGAAGATGTCAACATAACACTGCAGGAGTTCAATGAGGTTCGTCTTGAGAGGTTCTGGTAGACCCAAACCTATTTTCACCGTCTTGTTAGCCTTGCCCGGGATGAGCTCTATCTCTTCTGTCTCTTCAGCTGGCATGACCAACGGCTCTGAGCTGCTTTTCGTGAAGGGTTCGATCTCTATTACCATGGTCTGTTTTTGCTTTGACACCCCTACCCCCGAAGTGATCACAGCATTTCTGTAACATCTTCTGGCCAGATCTAGATCCCCTCTCACTTTCCCAACCCCATGAGCCGTAGGAAATTTGATTTTGAAATGAGGGATTGAGGTTACAGCTTGTAAAGCAGTTAAAGTGGGCCTCCCCAAAATAGTATTATAAACGAAATCTACATGTACAACATAAAATTTGCAAATAATTTCTACCTGTTGGGGGGCCGTTCCGAAGATAACCGGCAGTTCAATGGTTCCAGCCACTTTGATCGGATCGTTGCTGAAGCCATATAAAGGGGCCTCCTGTCCGATCTCCATCTTCTGTCCATCAAGATGCATCCTCTGGTAAGCATGAGCATATAAGATATCTACAGAAGACCCGTTGTCGATCATCATACGCTTCATATCCACCGAACCCACTTGTGCCGTCACGACCAATGATCCCTCATGCGGATCGATGGTTTTCGAAGGGTAATCCTTATCTGTAAAGGAAATTACCGTACCCGGGAAGGGTCTGTCAGTCTTCGAGAGGGTACCTGCCACTGACATGACCGAATCCAGATAACTTCGGCGCTTCTTTCCAACAAGCTTGCCCGAAGTGCCCCCAGTGATGACATCTATCACTTGCCTTGCGGGCGGTTCAGGAGCGGGGAACACTTGCTGAACTGGTTGGGCTGCCTGAACAGGTCCTCATTCGTCCTGGCAGCCACATAATGAACTAAATCCCCGTCTTGCACCTTTCTCTCAATAAAATCTTTCAGACTAGCACAGTCGTTCGTATCGTGGCCCGAGGCTTGATGATAGTCATAATACTTACGAGAATTCCCTTTCTCGGGCTTAATGTTATCTCGAGGTGGCTTGAAAATAGGTTGATTCTTAATCTGCTCCAAGATAACAACCCTATCAGCATTGAGTGCAGTATATGTCCTGTTTACCCTCTGAGCGGGAGCGGACGAGCGTTCTCCACCCTGTCTCCAATTATTGTTGTATTTCTTTGACCTGCCGTCATGACGACCTTTATCTCCTTCATTCTTACTCTGGTCCCCCTCTGCTCTATCCCGATCTGTCTCCTTAAGCCGATCTGAAGAAGGGCGCTTGAGGCTATTCATGGCTTCTTCTATCACAATATAACCTTCCGCTTTGTCGAAGGCTTCTGCGAGACTCTTCGGGTGATGAAACATCAACTTCTTCACCAACTTTTCTGATTTGACCAGATCTAACCCATTCTGAAACAGTCCCACGGCTTGTAGATCGTTCAGGTCTGTCACTTGGCCGACTGCTTCACGGAATCGCTTTACATATTGGCCCAAAGACTCATTCGAATACTATCGAACCTGAGCCAACGAGCCAGTTGGTTTCCCCCTCCTTTTGTTGCTCCCGAAGCGAGCGTGGAACTTACTGCACATATCCGCCTAAGATGAAATCGAATCAGAAGGCAAAGTCCCCATCCATTGCCTGGCATCCTTTCGGAGTGTCGTGACAAAAGTATGATACTTAGCAGCATCGCTAAAGTCGTAATAATCCATCAGTCGGTCAAACGCCTGACTATGGTCATAGGGATCCCCCGATCCGTCATAACTTTCAATGTGAGGCAACTTCTTGGTGGGGTCAGCTTTTTCTTTCAGAATCTCCGCGGAAAAAGGAGATGCCTTCTTTCCCGAAGTATCTTTTACTTTCTGTACCTCGGCAAGCTGCCTCCGAAGCTCCTTCACCTCTTTTACCAGATACTCCACGCCCTCGGGTTGGGACGATGCTTCTTTTTTCGGTGACTCCTCCCTCTTCTGAGTGGACCGGTTCCTTACAATAGAACCCCCAACTTTCGAAGGGCTTTTATGACGATGATGGTCCACAGAGCGGAATGCCCTCAGTGGACTTTCGGGTGTACGACCCCTAGATCTGCTTCGTCTCTGAATCCGGCTGCCGTGGTGGGAACGCGCAACAACGAGCGCCTTCTTAGTATTCTTCGGAGTACGATCCCTGGATCGACCTCTTCGTTCGCTTCGACCCTGCTCCTTAGAACCGACAGGGTGATGTGCCCTCTTTGATCTTTAAGGAGTAGGGCTTCTGGACCTTCTCCTTTCCCGAGGTTGACCCCGAGACTCACGCCCTGAATGAACAGGTTCTTTCCCACTCTGATGCCCACGTTCTTCAGATTGGACATAGCTGGACGCTTCGTCCCTCAACTCTGCCATTTGAGACATCTGCTCAGCTATATCCTGCCGTTGCTTCACCAGTGCCTCCATGGCCCTATCAGCTTCGTCTGTCATCTTAGCCAAGCGGGCAGCCTTTTCGTCTTGGTCGTCCCGGTATCGAGTTCTAGGCGAGGTGCCTTCTACTCGTTTCCGGCCATGACCGGACCCTTTCTTTGCTGTAAAAACTAACTGTCTCTTGGCTTTGCTCACAGCTCTCGGATGAGAATCTCCATGCAATCGTTTGGACGCTGTGCTGGCATGAACACTTAGTGCAGGTCCCAAACGGTCCTTTACAGATACTCGCGGTATTGATTCACTGGCAGCCATCGGTTGCCCCTCAGGTGTAGGTGTCCTACTCTTCCCCATAAATACCGACGTAGAACGACCACGATGTGATTGAAAAATACTCAGGACACTAGAACTCAGCCCTCCTTCTAGCGCCAATGTTAACGCCAAGATCTTCTCCCGCGTCCCAATCACGTAAGACGCCCTGATCCTGCACAGTTCAACAGGTCAACACCAAAAGCTTGACGGCCTGACCGTCGGGGGATAGCTCCGGCGTGAGAGTCAGTACAGGCGATCACAAGGTTAACAATGGAGGAAAAATAATGACCAGTGTCTGAGTGAGTGAAAAATAATAATGTGTGTTGTGTTTTGTTACCTCTTTTCCTTCTGTGATCCTTGCCCCATACGTTCCCAAGACCCGGTTTACTGTGCCACCCACTATCTCCTGACACCTCCTCCCACCCCCGGTCATCTCAGCCGAAAGTATGTAGCTTATTTTCCCACCTGCTACCACTGTTACCTCCCGCCGGTAATCGAAGTCCCATCCTCATTAATGCCATGCAGAAAGGTGGCAGACATAACAGTCAACTACTACCTTTTGTGATGATTACCGGTCAAAGACAAGATAAGTGACAACTTACATAATGGACCAATCCAATGACTAAGCCAAATATTATAATCAAGTAACGAGGCCCAAGTTGTTTAACCCAACACGATAAAAGTGACATAACCGAAAGGACAAGCCCATTCGGCCCAGTCCAATATGAAAAGTATTATGGCCCAACAAGATCTATGGCACAAAAGTGCTAAAAGGCCCTGATATCAAGGCCAATGATGGGGAAAAATATCCCTCTACAAAGGAAAATCCTATTCAACCTTCTTCCCTCCCAGGTCTTAAGATTCCCCGTATGGAACTGCCAGCTTTTGATTTCAGCAATGATGAAAACTAAAGCTATTCAATCTCTGATCACTCATGCAAGTATATTTGTTGCTATTCAAATATACACGGAGATGATGAATTTTTTTTTTAATCTCCACCACTTATGCTCAAACTACTCTTTTCACATTTGCAGTTATGTACTGTTGGGTCCCGATATTTCCTCTACTGGGCCGGACGGATTGGGCCTCCCCATTTACTTAGCCTAGTGGACCTTTACTATTAAGTCCTCTAGCCATTGGGCTTAACCTTTACCCTGTCTTTATTGTCTCTCCTTAAACATTGGGCTGGATCAAGCGGCCGGTCCATAAAATCTTTTAATATCTAAGACTTTGACTGGTAATGATGAAAAAAGAGAGCAGTTGACCAAAAGTCTGCAGATCATTAATGTGGATGGGATTTTATCCGGCCGATGGCAGAAACAGTAGAAAAAAGGTGACAACCTGCATGCACACGGCAAGGACCAGAGAGAAGCAGGGGGCTGTGTCAGATCGTGGTTGGTGGCACAAAAAACCGAGTATGAGAGTATAACCGAGCAAGGGGGTCTCTTAACGAGAGGTACGCATACACTTTCTATTTAGCTCAACACACTAGACATTTTTTTTACACCCTCCATTGTTAAACCTTGAACGCCTGTATTGACTCTCACGCCGGAGCTATCCCCCGACGGTCCAGCCGTCAAGCTTTTGGTGTTGATCGTGTTTTCTGTGCAGGATTAGGACGTCTTACGTGATTGGGACGTCATCAAAGATCTTGGCGTTAACATTGGCGCTAGAAGGAGGGCTGAGTTCTAGTGTTCCAGAGCTTTCAATCACAAATATTCATTTGTTCCACGCTTTCAAGGATGGGGAAGAGCAGAGCAGACACGCCTGAGGGACAACCGATGACTGTTGGTGATTCACCACCGCGAGTTTCTATTAGAGATCGTTTGGGGCACACACTAAGTGCTCATGCTAGCACAGCCTCCAAGCGGTCGCATGGAGATTCTCGTCCAAGGGCCGTGGGCAAAGCTAAGAGAAAGTTAATCTTCACGACGGATAAAGAGTCCGGTCGCGGCCGGAAACAGCTAGACCACGACGAGAAGACCTCCCGATTGGCTAAGATGGCAGAAGAGGCAGATAGGGCCATGGAGTCACTCATGAAGCAGAGGCAGGATATAGCCGAGCAGATGTCCCGGATGGAAGAGTTGAGGGATGAAGCGTCCAGTTATGTCCAGTCCGAAAGGCGTGTGCATCGCAGCGGGAAAGAGCCGGTTCATTCAGAACATGGGATTCAAAGCCAGCATCGGGAGAGAAAAAGATTGAGGAGCCCCGCTCCTCGAAGATCGAAGGAAGCACTCCGTCGTGACGTCCCTATGGAGCAGATCCGAAGTGATAGGAAAGGCCGGTCCAGAGAACGAACTCCAAAAAGCATGAAGAGGGCACTCATTGTCGCGCACTCTCACCATAGTCGTCGGACCTAGGGGCAAAGCAGATCTCGGGGCCTTACACCCGAAAGTCGGGTGCTTCGGTCAGAGGGTCGCCGTCGTGAGAGTCCTTCGAAGATTGGGGGTATTATGGTTAACGACCGATCTACTCAAAAAAGGAGAGAGCCGCCGGAGAAGGAGGTGTCGTCACAGCCAGAAGGAGTAGAATACCTCGTAAAAGAGCTGAAGGCTCTTCAGAAGCAGTTATCCGAGGTCCAGCAAGTAAAGGATACTCCGGGAAAGAAAGCATCCCCATTTTCCTCGGATATTCTTAAGGAGAAGGCGGACACCTCTAAGAAGTTGCCTCACATGGAAAGTTACGATGGTTCGGGAGATCCTTACGACCATAGCCAAGCATTCGACCGGTTAATGGACTACTATGATTTCACTGACGCTGCTAAATGTCACGTGTTCGTTACGACATTGAGAAAGGATGCGAGGCAGTGGATGGGGACTTTACCAGCAGATTCAATTTCATCATGGTCCAAACTCTGCGACAAGTTCCACGCTCGTTTTGGGAGTAACCGAAGGAGAGGGAAGCCCACGGGCTCCCTGGCACAGGTCAGGCAGTACACCAACGAATCTTTGGGTCAGTATGTGAAACGGTTCTGAGAGGCCGTTGGTCAGGTATCTGATTTGAACGATCTCCAAGCTGTGGGATTATTTCAAAACGGTTTGGACTTAGTGAAGTCGGAGAAGCTGGTGAGGAAGCTGATGTTCAATCATCCGAAGAGCCTAGCAGAGGCATTCGATAAGGCAGAAGGTTATATCGTTGTGGAGGAGGCCATGAGTAGCTTGAGACGTTCCTCTTCGGAGCAGGTGAAGGAGGCAGATGTCCCTAAAACCTTGCTTGATCAGAAGAAGACGGGGGGGGGGTATAATGATAGATCGGAGAGCCGTTCCAAGAAGTTCAACAACTCATGGCGACAAGGAGATGCTCGTCCGCCTGTTTCTGCCCCGAAGGTGAACAAGGTTTATACCAAACTGAACACAGACAGGTTAGTGATTCTAGACCAAATCTGGAACCAGCCGTTCTTTGAGCCACCGAGGGACAATTATAGGACAGGGCAGGGCAACTCTCGAAAATATTGTAACTATCATCAAGCTGCAGGCCATGGCACCAACGAATGTTGTAATCTGAAGGATTTCGTGGAAAGAAAGATCCAGAGCGGTCTGTTAGTCCAATATGTGGCCGAAAAGAACGAACAAAGTGCCGACCGCACCGTTCAGACAGTTCAAACGAATCCTCCTGTACAGCCCGCCCCGAACCCGCCACCAAGGCATGTCATTGACGTAATAACAGGGGGAACGTCGGGGAAATTGGTAGGAAGAAAGAGAAGGGGGTATCTAGATTCGGTTATGTCCATATCAGGTGCCTCTCCAAAGATGGATAGACCCTTTCCCGGAACTATTATATCCTTTACGGATGCAGACTATCCTTTGGAGCCCATTGATCCACATGAGGGGGCGTTAGTGATCACCGCGCAAGTAGGCTCGGTGGACATGAAACGTATGATGATAGATAACAGGTCTTCAGTGGATATTCTGTACGCCCACGCATATCAAAGAATGCATCTTGAAGGGCGAAAAATGGAAGTTGGGCAGGAGGCTCCTCTGTATGGCTTCAGCAACGATCCAGTCAAAGTTGCTGGCACTATCGAGCTCCCGGTGGTCTTCGGCACAGCCCCGCAACAGACAGAAATAATGTGTAAATTCTATGTTGTGCATGTAGATTCGGCTTACAACGCCATACTGGGAAGACCTACGCTGACGGCTCTCCAAGCCGTGACTTCTATCCCCCATTTCAAAATCAAATTCCCTACAGCGCACGGGGTCGGAGAGGTGTCTGGAGACTTGGATCTAGCCCGACGCTGTTATCGGAATGCGTGCATCTCTTCCGGGGTAGGGGTCAGCAAGCAGAAACAAACCCTGGCAATCGAGATTGAGCCCTTCACGGAAGGCAGTTCCGAGCCATTGGTAACACCTGCAGGGGAGACGGAGGAGATTGAGTTGATCTTTGGGAAAGCAGACAAGACGGTGAAAATCGGTTTGGGTCTACCAGAACCTCTTCGGACAAATCTTACGGAACTCCTTCGCTGCTATGCGGACATTTTTGCATGGGAACCAAAGGACATGCCTGGGATTAGCAGAAAGGTCGCTGAGCACCGATTGGAGGTAGATCCCTCGAAGAAGCCTGTTCGGCAAAAGTGACGGATCTTCGCACCCGAGCAACAGAAGATAATTGACGAAGAGATCGCCAAGCTGTTGGCCGCTGATTTTATTTTTGAGATCGACTACCCACAGTGGATGGCCAATGTAGTATTGGTGCAGAAGCAGAACCAGAAATGGCGAGTTTGCATTGATTACACCGACCTAAATAAAGCTTGTCCGAAGGACTTTTATCCTTTGCCCCATATTGATCAACTTATTGATGCGACTTCAGGATATGCTCTACTAAGCTTTATGGATGCTTTTTCAGGTTATCATCAAATATCCATGTGCAGGGAAGATATCCCGAAGACAGCATTCATTACACACCGTTCGGTATACGCCTATAAGAAGATGACTTTTGGCCTTAAAAATGCTGGAGCAACCTACCAAAGAATGATGAATCTTATCTTCCACAAGCAGCTGGGAAAGAATATGGAGGTTTATGTGGACGACATGATCGTTAAAAGCATGCAGATTCAGAAACATTTGGATGATCTGGAGGAATGTTTTCAGACTGTCCGACATCACAAATTGAGGCTTAATCCCGCAAAGTGTACCTTCGGCCTCGGTGCGGGAAATTTCTTGGGGTATCTAGTCAGTCAGAGGGGCATCGAAGCCAATCCAGAGAAAATTCAGGTCGTCCTTGACATGAAGACTCCTCAATCGTTTAAAGACGTCCAACGTCTGACCGGTAGGATCGCAACTCTGAGGAGGTTCATGTCCAGATCCGCAGAAAGGTGTCTACCATTCTTCGACACACTGAGGGGGCCGAAGAATGCGAAGACTTTCCAATGGACTTCGCTCTGTGAAGAAGCCTTCCAAGGCATAAAGACCTATCTGTCCTCTGCTCCCCTATTGGTAAAACCCACCCCGAAAGAGACCTTGTATCTCTATCTTGCAGCGAGTTCCTTAGTCGTTGGAGCGGTGCTGATTCGGGAGATCAGTGGAAAGCAGTACCCGGTCTATTACGTCAGTCACGTCCTGCGAGATGCCGAAACCAGGTATCCAAATATTGAAAAAATTGCCTTTGCTTTAGTAATTGCTAGCCGAAAGCTTCGGCAGTACTTTCAGGGTAGGCTCCTGATCGTCTACACAGATCAACCACTGAAGAAGGTAATGGGTAAACCGGAGGTTTCGGGGAGATTGGCAGCATGGACCATGGAACTGTCCCAGTTTTTCCTTGAGTACCATCCCCGAACCGCTATCAAGGGACAAGCTTTGGCCGATTTTGTGGTAGAGTGTTCTTTCACCGAAGCAGATGCCGAGTTACAGGAAGCGGGGACATCTGATCGAACTGTTACACTTCTTCAACACGGTCAGAATGCATGGACACTGTATGTAGATGGGTCTTCCACGGTAAATGTCAGTGGAGCAGGAATTATTCTGACCAGTCCGGAGGGGTTCAAGGTACAACAAGCCATTAGATTCGGGTTTAAGGCGACTAACAACGAGGCCGAGTATGAAGCCGTTCTAGTTGGGGTTCGGCTGGCGAAGAGCCTAGAAGTCCAGAAGTTGATCATTTATAGTGACTCTCAGCTGGTCGTCAAGCAGTTATCAGGAGAATATGAAGCCCGTGGGACGAGGATGATCAGGTATTTGGCAGAGTTGAAAGACAGGCTTCGATACTTTACTTCTCACGAATTTCAAGCCATAGAGCGTAACGGTAATTCCATTGCCGATGCCTTATCAAAGTTGGTCACTACAGATGCCGTCGTTTTCAATGGATCAGTCTATTTGGAGGTCCTACAACAGCCGAGTATTCAACATGACTCGATGATGTGTATCGAGCGATCTGACTGCTGGATGACTCCTTACATCAATTATTTGGCAGATGGCGTCCTTCCTTCGGATCAGATGTTAGCAAAAAAGGTCAAGTACAAAAGTGCCAACTTCGTTCTTATTGATGGAGATCTTTATCGGAGGGCATTTTCGTCACCATTATTGAAGTGTCTGGTCCCGTCCGAAGCAGAATACACCCTTCGGGAAGTTCATGAGGGCATCTGCGGTGACCACATGGCAGCTAAGTCGCTGGCATACAAAGTTCTTTGGCAGGGGTACTACTGGCCAACGATCTTCAAGGAAGCTTCAGAATACATGAAAAAGTGTGATAAATGTCAGCTCAACAGTCCGATTCCACATCAGCCACCGGAAGAGCTATACTCGATTCTATTTCCTATACCCTTCGCTGTCTGGGGGGTTGATATACTGGGCCCGTTACCGAAAGCTAAAGGGCAGGTCAGTTTCGTCATAGTTGCTATTGATTATATGACCAAATGGGTCGAGGCGAAACCGCTCCGACTAATAACGGAACAGGAATGTCTAAAATTTATGAAAGAATCCGTAGTGTTTCGCTTCGGGATCCCTCAAGTGGTGATATCAGATAACGGACGCTAGTTTGTGGGATCTAAATTTGAAGGATTTCTGAGGGAACTAGGAGTCCAGCACAGGAAGACTTCGGTAGCTCATCCTCAGTCTAACGGACAAGTCGAAGTGACCAACAGGACGCTGCTGAATGGAATCAAGCGCAGATTGGACGAAGCTAAAGGAAGATGGCCAGAAGAGCTGCTCAGCGTGTTGTGGGCCTACAGGACTACGCCGAGGACAACAACAGGAGACTCGCCTTTCAGACTGGCCTACGGCACTGATGCCTTAGTCCCAGTTGAGATTGGATCTCCAAGTCTTCGAGTTAGTCAGTTCAGAGAGATCTACAATGACGAGGGACTAAAGGCCAACTTGGACCTATTAGAGGAAGTCAGAGAAGTGGCTTTGATCAAGTTAGCAGCCTACCAGAGGAGAGTTGCCAAGCATTACAACAAAGGGGTAAAGCTCCGAAGATTCGAGGTGGGAGACCTCGTTCTCAGAGAGGCCGAAGCGTCTACACCGCAGAACACTGGAAAGTTGATGCCGAACTGGGAAGGACCGTATGAAGTGGCCGAAGTACCAAAGCCCGGGACGTATCGGCTGAAGGCTTTGGATGGATCCGAAATTCAGAACACATGGCACGCAGGCAGGCTTCGAAAGTACTTTCAGTAGAAACCAAGTCAGTCCACTGGGAGTCTGTACATAACCGTTCATCATCAATAAAAAGTCACTTTTTTCACAACTGATCTTCGCATTTGTCCCAATGTCACAGTGGAGTAAGGAGGTATGGTAGGACTCGCTGGCCATTCGATGGCAGCCAATTTATTTGATACCCCGCGTGGTAGTCAAATCCTGGATCCTATATTATTTTTTACCAAGGGTGGTAAAATCAATGGTCACCGAAGTAAGGAGGTATGGTAGGACTCGCTGACCATTCGATGGCAGCCAATTTATTTGATACCCCGCGTGGTAGTCAAATCCTGGATCCTATATTATTTTTTACCAAGGGTGGTAAAATCAATGGTCACTGAAGTAAGGAGGTATGGTAGGACTCGCTGGCCATTCGATGGCAGCCAAATTATTTGATACCCCGCGTGGTAGTCAAACCCTGGATCCTATATTGTTTTTTACCAAGGGTGGTAAAATCAATGGTCACCGAAGTAAGGAGGTATGGTAGGACTCGCTGGCCATTCGATGGCAGCCAAATTATTTGATACCCCGCGTGGTAGTCAAATCCTGGATCCTATATTGTTTTCCACCAAGGGTGGTAAATTCGATGGTCACCGGTGTAAGGAGGCTCGGGCGGACTCGCCAACCATTCGATGGTAGCCTCATCGGCAGGTGATCCTGAGGACCTTGTTAGGCCCTTCGGGGTAGGCAAGTATCGTCATTCAGACTTCGTCAGATCCCTCACGGCACCTACCTCACACTTTGGTAACGAATAAGTATTCCTTTACTTTGTTATTATTGCTTAAATTTTTCTAAGTGTTGAGTTCGGAATGCCACGTTATTTAGCTTCATCTTATCTGTTATACGACTTGCTTAGTTGTTGATTAACAGTTTAAAGTTAAGTCCACGGAGGAGCTTGTACATTTTTTAAATTAAATCCATATTGAAGTGTTGGTAAACAGTGAAAAAACCGAAGTCATAAAGGATAATGCTGATATTTTATTTACATAATGATGTTTACAAAGCGATAGAAGCTTTACAAGAATCCTACAGCTAAGGGAAAAGAGAATCATCTTCAGGGGTCAGCTTCGTCTTCCGAAGAGTCCAGAATGGTCAGGTCAACCTTGACAGCGACAAGTCTTGTCTTGTCTTTGCTTCGGCATTCATCGTATCTATCCGAGAACATTTGGACGATCTCCTCGTTCAACTCGGCTGATTTCCGGTATTCCTGTTGAATTTCCCTCCGAAGATTTCCGGTTAGAGGGGGACCCAAATCCCTCAAGGCCCGAAGTTCACGGAGCTCCTCTTCAAGTTTTGCCCGCTCCTTCAGATGTCTCAAGTCCCTAGCTTCGAGTTCATGTACTTGCACCGCCAGACTTTTATTGGTCTTTACCATCGTCTCATTCTTCCCAACAAGGACCTCGTTTCGACGAACCAGGTCTATGTTAGTGGAAACAGTTATCTGGTGGGTGGCCTCGGCTGTCTCCAACTTCTCTTTTAAATTATTCATGTAAGACCCCGAATTTTATGAAATAAAAGTATTCAATTTTTCTTATAATTACAATTTAGTAAATGGTTAAATTGATAAAAAAAAATTAAAGTTATGGGTGAAATGTGAATATTTTTTCAAAATAAGCAAGTGGTTATAAAATAATCATTGTTGTCGGGGAATATTCGTTTGGTCGTAGAATATTCTTTCTGTCGGGGAATATTCGTACGACGGCGTAGCTATTTGTGGGCCCCATAACGAATAACTGTCGGATGACGATAACGACAAAAATTTAAGTTTTTACAAATAACGGCGTAGTTGTTACCGTTAACACTGTTGGAATACCCGGTGGTTAAAATACAGTAATACGCGTTATTGCACAGTAGCACACGGTATTGCACAGTATTTTTGAAATTATTGATTCTTACGTAAGAAGGCACTACTCAATAATTGTTACAGTAATTACTGTTCAATATTTTATTTTATTGATTCAATAATTGCTGCGTTGATATTTTATATTATTGTTGTTTCAATAATTGTTGCTGCACAGTATTTTCTATTATCAGATCAATAATTCATATTATTTGAATAATATTATTAGATAGCATTATTGGCAATGTCTAGAAAGTTCTGTCTAAGGAGAGGTTTGGTCATCTAATTGCGCGCCAGTAAGGAGAAATTCTTATTGGAAAGCCCCCTCTTTCCTGGGAACGGCCTGGTTGTCATAAATGTGATTCTGTAGTATTATTTGTGAATAATTAATTATTGATCCATATGATAAGGAAATATTTATTTTATGTGGATATAAATGAGGGATATATTTTTGTGGTTAAAAAATGAAGGAGTTAATGTTGAGGTTTTTATCCGTATTTTTGTCGGAATGAAAGTATTAAAAATCAGGATTTTTGAGATATTTTGCGGGGGTTATAATTTTTAATCCGACCGTTGGATCGTGGTAATTTTTGGATATGTTATACATATATAAGTTGAGTATATGTCCACAAATTTTGAACCGTTAAAAATGAACGTATGATTTATTATGAATTTTACGAGATGACTAGCTCAGAAATTGTTAAATTTTCGGAGTTTATCATTTTGGTGGAAAGTTCTAGAATTGGTGGGCCCCACTTGTGGTTGGTGAAGAAATGTGCTGAATTATATTTCAAATGTGGTGGGTGGGAATAGTAGCAGGTAAAGCCATCAGGTTGCAGGTCAAACCTACCAAAATTTTCCTATAAATAGAGGGCTAAGTTAGAATTGAAAATCACACCAGAAACATAAGCTTTCTCTCTTTCTCTCTCTATATTATGAAGCATATTTTGTGAGTATTTAGATACTTTGAGAGTTGCTATTCAGTGCAAGTTTTCTTCGGCTTTACATTCCGGTCAGAAGTACTGCTGTTTTGAGGTAAGGGATAGTAAGGGATAGTAAGGGATAGTAAGGGATTTTAAGGGTTGTTATGATTTTCAGTTTCGTAATTTTTCTGAACTTCAAAAATTCTGGAAAAATTTGAAATGATAATTTGATGAGTTTTCTTGATTGTGTCCAAAAATGGTGATTTTTGGATGTATAGATTGAGAGTTGTGAATTTTATGAGAAAAGACTATTTTAAAAGTAATCGCTTATAATTCCTTGTGGTTAACTCTAAAATTGATGAAATTTTTATTGGGAGTACATGTATATGATAGGAGTATACTCTGTGAATTTCAGAATTTTTAGATAAAAGTACAATTTTTGATAAATGTCTAAATATTCGGCTGTTTTGGCCATATGAAAAATAGTAAATGACTTTTAAAAATTTTGAGAAAAATATATGTTCACTATGGGACTATATTATGCTAAATCCCAGAAAAGAAATATTTTTGGAACTGATTTGGTATTTTTCATGAAAATAGTCTAGTTATGAGTAAATGAATTAAATATGTTTTGTGAAGAAAGAAAATTGGAAAATAGGATTTTATGGCTTGAGAATCCTATATGAGGTATATGCAGATTTTTGATGAGGGTTTTGGTTATTGATGATGAAATTGTAAGAGTTGGCATTTTATGATGATTAAATGCATTAATTAGTAAAGTGTAAACAATTTAAATAAATTGTTTATAAGCTTAAGAAATGTTATTCTTTCAATATCATTATACCGAAGTATTGGTATGAATTTTATTGTGGAATTTCTACCTTTTTGAGTCGGTGTTACTATTCACGAGTTACTATTCACGACAAAATTGGTTTCTTTTACTAACCAAATTATAGTTGATTTATGAATATTACTCTTGAGATTAAATCTATATGTTGATTATATTGATTTTATTATCATATATAACATTTTTATAACTCTGACGTTGAATTTCTCTTTCACTGGAGTGTAAAGATGGGTAGATTATTGGTATGATCATGACTAGGGTTCTCTTTGGCCTGTAGTGCAAAGTTGAATTGTGACTGGTATGATCATGACCATTGAATTTACAATTGAATATCTTTAGCTTAAGTGTAAAGATGAATTGATTAACATGGTTATAATTATGGTGTATATAAATTCTGAAATGATTATATATTTCTTTGAGATATGAATATATTTGGCCTGTAGTGCAAATATGAATTGTTGAGGAATATCTTTGGCCTGTAGTGCAAAGATGAATTGTAGAGGAATATCTTTGGCCTGTAGTGCAAAGATGAATTGTAGATGAATATCTTTGGCCTGTAGTGCAAAGATGGTCTGTTGATGAATATCTTTGGCCCGTAGTGCAAAGATAAACTGTTGTTGAATATCTTTGGTCGTAGTGCAAAGATGGATTTATTAGTATGATTATGAACAGGAACTGTGATTTGGTATAACCATGATCTTTGATGTTTCAGGTAAAGACATGTGATGAAAATATTCTTCGTCCTGGGTGTGAAGAAAAATTTAGAATCACAATTATGATTATGAGTTATTCATATGATTGTGGAAAGGAACTGTTGATTGATGTTACAGGGATAAAACATTGTTGATGGATTTTTAACATGGAGAAGATAATAGACTTTATAGTCTATTTGACTCTTCTAATGGATTGCTCGTTCCGCTGCAACTATGGTTGAAATTTTTACCATTTACCATATGTTCTAAATCTCTGATTTATTATTGATGAAGGCTACTGATAATTTAATTATCTTTAGTCATGATATTCTTTACTGAGCTAGTTGTGCTCACCCTTTTGCTTCACAATTCCTTTCAGGTAATAAGAGTGTAGCTGGGTCGAGCGAGGGTAACGGGGAAATAGAACGGTGGTTTCTAGCTGTGGATGTTCTCCCGAAGCAGTATAGAAAAGTTCATTTAGTAGTTATATTTGGTGAATCCAATAGGGTAAGGTGTACCCAACGTTGGAAGGGTGGTTTGCCACTATCATACAAGATGTCTAACGACATACAACCTCGTGTCATCATAAGACAGGGATGTGCTCATCCACTTGCTGAGTATATATACGAGCACTATCTATATAATCTTGGTGTTTGTTTGAAGTATAATTCTCAATTAGAGATGATATGTCAAGAGAAGACTCACCATTGGGAAGAATATGATAGTAATCTTCTCGTTTTTCTTTGGGGTCTATTGGGTCAACCAAGGATAATTCTGTGGCCATATGATATCTATCATAACCTAGACGCGTGGCCTCCCATGTACGAAGGTTTCCTTGAGCACTTCCCAAAGATTCTAATTTCTAAAACAGTTTTTGACTATACCTTTATGTAAGGTGTTATTGTGAGGTGATGTCCACGGTTGGAACATAAGTCACATTTGGTATATATTTGTATCCAAACTCACAGCGTATGTGTTGTTGTATTTTGCACGACAATTGTTGTAATAAAGTTGTAGTTGTTTTCTGTACCATGTATTTGACGACTCAGAATGGGTTGGATGGAATGGACCTATTTTGGGGTTGTCACAGGTGGTATCAGAGCTTAGGGATATGATCTCTGGTGGAGATCGGGGAATAGGACTAGGAGGGGAGAGATGAGTAAATCCTTCGCTAGTGTGTCCTACCTAAGCTTATTTGTTGGTCAGTCATAATATCGAGATATTATGTGATATGTTAATTTGTTAAATTAACCCTTGTTTTGAAGCTGTATTCTAGAAAGATATCTGAAATACAGGAGATGAGCAATGGAGAAATCATGATGATAAGGAAGATGGAATCTAAAATGAAAGCAAGGTATTCTCAACTCTTTGAAATACCAGGTACGTAAATTTCGGGGACGAAATTTCATAAGGAGGGGAGATTGTAAGACCCCGAATTTTATGAAATAAAAGTATTCAATTTTTCTTATAATTACAATTTAGTAAATGGTTAAATTGATAAAAAAAAATTAAAGTTATGGGTGAAATGTGAATATTTTTTCAAAATAAGCAAGTGGTTATAAAATAATCATTGTTGTCGGGGAATATTCGTTTGGTCGTAGAATATTCTTTCTGTCGGGGAATATTCGTACGACGGCGTAGCTATTTGTGGGCCCCATAACGAATAACTGTCGGATGACGATAACGACAAAAATTTAAGTTTTTACAAATAACGGCGTAGTTGTTACCGTTAACACTGTTGGAATACCCGGTGGTTAAAATACAGTAATACGCGTTATTGCACAGTAGCACACGGTATTGCACAGTATTTTTGAAATTATTGATTCTTACGTAAGAAGGCACTACTCAATAATTGTTACAGTAATTACTGTTCAATATTTTATTTTATTGATTCAATAATTGCTGCGTTGATATTTTATATTATTGTTGTTTCAATAATTGTTGCTGCACAGTATTTTCTATTATCAGATCAATAATTCATATTATTTGAATAATATTATTAGATAGCATTATTGGCAATGTCTAGAAAGTTCTGTCTAAGGAGAGGTTTGGTCATCTAATTGCGCGCCAGTAAGGAGAAATTCTTATTGGAAAGCCCCCTCTTTCCTGGGAACGGCCTGGTTGTCATAAATGTAATTCTGTAGTATTATTTGTGAATAATTAATTATTGATCCATATGATAAGGAAATATTTATTTTATGTGGATATAAATGAGGGATATATTTTTGTGGTTAAAAAATGAAGGAGTTAATGTTGAGGTTTTTATCCGTATTTTTGTCGGAATGAAAGTATTAAAAATCAGGATTTTTGAGATATTTTGCGGGGGTTATAATTTTTAATCCGACCGTTGGATCGTGGTAATTTTTGGATATGTTATACATATATAAGTTGAGTATATGTCCACAAATTTTGAACCGTTAAAAATGAACGTATGATTTATTATGAATTTTACGAGATGACTAGCTCAGAAATTGTTAAATTTTCGGAGTTTATCATTTTGGTGGAAAGTTCTAGAATTGGTGGGCCCCACTTGTGGTTGGTGAAGAAATGTGCTGAATTATATTTCAAATGTGGTGGGTGGGAATAGTAGCAGGTAAAGCCATCAGGTTGCAGGTCAAACCTACCAAAATTTTCCTATAAATAGAGGGCTAAGTTAGAATTGAAAATCACACCAGAAACATAAGCTTTCTCTCTTTCTCTCTCTATATTATGAAGCATATTTTGTGAGTATTTAGATACTTTGAGAGTTGCTATTCAGTGCAAGTTTTATTCGGCTTTACATTCCGGTCAGAAGTACTGCTGTTTTGAGGTAAGGGATAGTAAGGGATAGTAAGGGATAGTAAGGGATTTTAAGGGTTGTTATGATTTTCAGTTTCGTAATTTTTCTGAACTTCAAAAATTCTGGAAAAATTTGAAATGATAATTTGATGAGTTTTCTTGATTGTGTCCAAAAATGGTGATTTTTGGATGTATAGATTGAGAGTTGTGAATTTTATGAGAAAAGACTATTTTAAAAGTAATCGCTTATAATTCCTTGTGGTTAACTCTAAAATTGATGAAATTTTTATTGGGAGTACATGTATATGATAGGAGTATACTCTGTGAATTTCAGAATTTTTAGATAAAAGTACAATTTTTGATAAATGTCTAAATATTCGGCTGTTTTGGCCATATGAAAAATAGTAAATGACTTTTAAAAATTTTGAGAAAAATATATGTTCACTATGGGACTATATTATGCTAAATCCCAGAAAAGAAATATTTTTGGAACTGATTTGGTATTTTTCATGAAAATAGTCTAGTTATGAGTAAATGAATTAAATATGTTTTGTGAAGAAAGAAAATTGGAAAATAGGATTTTATGGCTTGAGAATCCTATATGAGGTATATGCAGATTTTTGATGAGGGTTTTGGTTATTGATGATGAAATTGTAAGAGTTGGCATTTTATGATGATTAAATGCATTAATTAGTAAAGTGTAAACAATTTAAATAAATTGTTTATAAGCTTAAGAAATGTTATTCTTTCAATATCATTATACCGAAGTATTGGTATGAATTTTATTGTGGAATTTCTACCTTTTTGAGTCGGTGTTACTATTCACGAGTTACTATTCACGACAAAATTGGTTTCTTTTACTAACCAAATTATAGTTGATTTATGAATATTACTCTTGAGATTAAATCTATATGTTGATTATATTGATTTTATTATCATATATAACATTTTTATAACTCTGACGTTGAATTTCTCTTTCACTGGAGTGTAAAGATGGGTAGATTATTGGTATGATCATGACTAGGGTTCTCTTTGGCCTGTAGTGCAAAGTTGAATTGTGACTGGTATGATCATGACCATTGAATTTACAATTGAATATCTTTAGCTTAAGTGTAAAGATGAATTGATTAACATGGTTATAATTATGGTGTATATAAATTCTGAAATGATTATATATTTCTTTGAGATATGAATATATTTGGCCTGTAGTGCAAATATGAATTGTTGAGGAATATCTTTGGCCTGTAGTGCAAAGATGAATTGTAGAGGAATATCTTTGGCCTGTAGTGCAAAGATGAATTGTAGATGAATATCTTTGGCCTGTAGTGCAAAGATGGTCTGTTGATGAATATCTTTGGCCCGTAGTGCAAAGATAAACTGTTGTTGAATATCTTTGGTCGTAGTGCAAAGATGGATTTATTAGTATGATTATGAACAGGAACTGTGATTTGGTATAACCATGATCTTTGATGTTTCAGGTAAAGACATGTGATGAAAATATTCTTCGTCCTGGGTGTGAAGAAAAATTTAGAATCACAATTATGATTATGAGTTATTCATATGATTGTGGAAAGGAACTGTTGATTGATGTTACAGGGATAAAACATTGTTGATGGATTTTTAACATGGAGAAGATAATAGACTTTATAGTCTATTTGACTCTTCTAATGGATTGCTCGTTCCGCTGCAACTATGGTTGAAATTTTTACCATTTACCATATGTTCTAAATCTCTGATTTATTATTGATGAAGGCTACTGATAATTTAATTATCTTTAGTCATGATATTCTTTACTGAGCTAGTTGTGCTCACCCTTTTGCTTCACAATTCCTTTCAGGTAATAAGAGTGTAGCTGGGTCGAGCGAGGGTAACGGGGAAATAGAACGGTGGTTTCTAGCTGTGGATGTTCTCCCGAAACAGTATAGAAAAGTTCATTTAGTAGTTATATTTGGTGAATCCAATAGGGTAAGGTGTACCCAACGTTGGAAGGGTGGTTTGCCACTATCATACAAGATGTCTAACGACATACAACCTCGTGTCATCATAAGACAGGGATGTGCTCATCCACTTGCTGAGTATATATACGAGCACTATCTATATAATCTTGGTGTTTGTTTGAAGTATAATTCTCAATTAGAGATGATATGTCAAGAGAAGACTCACCATTGGGAAGAATATGATAGTAATCTTCTCGTTTTTCTTTGGGGTCTATTGGGTCAACCAAGGATAATTCTGTGGCCATATGATATCTATCATAACCTAGACGCGTGGCCTCCCATGTACGAAGGTTTCCTTGAGCACTTCCCAAAGATTCTAATTTCTAAAACAGTTTTTGACTATACCTTTATGTAAGGTGTTATTGTGAGGTGATGTCCACGGTTGGAACATAAGTCACATTTGGTATATATTTGTATCCAAACTCACAGCGTATGTGTTGTTGTATTTTGCACGACAATTGTTGTAATAAAGTTGTAGTTGTTTTCTGTACCATGTATTTGACGACTCAGAATGGGTTGGATGGAATGGACCTATTTTGGGGTTGTCACAATTCACGTCTTTCTGGAGGCCTTCATTATTGAGGAGAGTAGCACCGTGGGCCCTTCTCTCCCTTTCCAGAGCCGAAGCCAGACTGGCCTTCTCCCGCCTAGCCGCATCTTCTTCGGCTTCAGACTCTCTGTACAGGGGAAGAAGTCTCCCGAAGACAGCATTTGCCTACAGACGGGTAAAGAAAGTCGGTTAATTAGTAGAAGGAACAGATAAAACAGATGATTTTCAAATATTTCAAACTGAACAAACTCACCTTAGCCTGGTAGCTCATGCCCTCTTCGATTAGATCCCTGATCAAGCTGTTCCCGAACCGGTGATCGTCTGTCTCCCGGACGAAGGATTCAAACAGCTAGAAGGGGAAGTTGGCATTGAACTCCGGCCACACAGTGGGAGAAGATGCAGCTTCTCGCCTGAAGGCGGAGGGGGAGGATCTTGTCGGGGAAGGCACTGATGGTTCGGGAGGCGGTGGTGGTTGATCCTCGGAAGGCTGCTTCCTTTTACGAGACAGAATAAGAGACTCGGTCGGGTCTTCGAGCTCGTCTTCTAAAACGTGGATCTCCGTAGGGATAATGGTAGGCGGATCGGCTGCAGGAGGAGGAGCCCGAAGCTCGTCGGCAGACAGAGGAGTCACCATGGTCTTCCTCTTCTTAATCCGAAGAGCTTGCATTCGCTCGTTCGCAGGCATATCAATCAAACTCGCTGCAGAAGCGGATTGAAATCCTTGGGGGTTTACCCGGATTTTCTGAACTGCCCTCTTCTTATGATGAGGCCGGCTGGGCTCCGCAGCAAGTTCTTCCTGTGGGATGTCGGCGGGGGATGATGATGTTTTACCCGAAAGGAATTCATCCAATTCCCTTCGCTCGGTCGATGTTGGTTTTATCAAAGAAAGTTTATGGTCATATAACCAGGCTTGTTTGCTCAAGAGCCCGAAGCTCCACTCCTTCAGGGGAATCCTCTCGAGAATGCTCGCCATTTCTCTCACGCGCTCCTCTGGAATGTCCCCGAAGTCTGCAGAAATTCGCTCGGAAGTGGTCCATTCCGGGATATACGGAGTTTCAGGCCCCTTCACGAAAAACCATTCTCTGTGCCATCCCTTGTTACTCGAAGGAGTATCCATCAACGGTCGCTTCTCAAACTTGGCGTTGGGCTTGGGGGACTGTTTGCTCAGCACCTTGAAGCCTCGTTCCCGAGACTTCCCGGCCGTGAAGAGAGTGAAGAAAGAATCAACTGTTGGAGGTATCCCCAACTCATAGCAGAACGCGATGAAGGCCAGGATGTGGATGTACGAATTCGGCACCAGTTGGGCGAATCCTACTCCGACAAATCCCAGGAGGGTAACGAGGAAGGAGTGGAGAGGGAATCTAACTCCCTTAACTAGAACAGTTACCGGCACAGCAGTCCACCCGTCCGGCCGTTGATACATCCGCTCATGCGATTCTGGAGCCCTCACCAGATGGGTGTCCGGGATCTGATACCGACTCTTGATGACCCGCAGCTCGATTTCGGTAACGATGGATGGGGTATTGGCGTGAGGATACTGCTCTTCACTCTCGAAGAACTCGAAAGGGTTGGAGTTTGGAACCGACTCAGTAGGGTTGTGGGTAGGAGGAGTGACGGAAATTGGAACAGCAAGGATAGGGGTGGAGTTATCTGAATCTTGGGCCGCCATTGTTACTGAGATCTTGTAGGAGAGAAAGGAATCGGAGAGAAAGAGAAAGCACTGTATATCAAATTCAGATTAAGCTGGTAAAGTCGTCAAATTGGGGAAAATAGGCTTTTATAGCGGTCTTTTCAAATTTTGCACGAAAATCGGGGGCGGCTCATTAATTTGACAGTCATCATTACGAATTTAAAAGGTTACGTCCGGGTTAAGCTCCAAATATTTGGCCCTTTGGATTTTCCTTTTGGGCCTATGCCAACCCTGTTGGGTCTCATGACCTCTTGGGCCGCTTATAGTTCTTTATTGAATATTCTATTTAATAAAAAACTAGAGGGCAATGTTGGGTCCCGATATTTCCTCTACTGGGCCGGACGGATTGGGCCTCCCCATTTACTTAGCCTAGTGGACCTTTACTATTAAGTCCTCTAGCCATTGGGCTTAACCTTTACCCTGTCTTTATTGTCTCTCCTTAAACATTGGGCTGGATCAAGCGGCCGGTCCATAAAATCTTTTAATATCTAAGACTTTGATTGGTAATGATGAAAAAGGAGAGAAGTTGACCAAAAGTCTGCAGATCATTAATGTGGATGAGATTTTATCCGGCCGGCGGCAGAAACAGTAGAAAAAAGGTGACAACCTGCATGCACACGGCAAGGACCAGAGAGAAGCAGGGGGATGTGTCAGATCGTGGTTGGTGGCACAAAAAACCGAGTATGAGAGTATAACCGAGCAAGGGGGTCTCCTAACGAGAGGTACGCATACACTTTCTATCTAGCTCAACACACTAGACATTTTTTTTACACCCTCCATTGTTAAACTTTGAACGCCTGTATTGACTCTCACGCCGGAGCTATCCCCCGACGGTCCAGCCGTCAAGCTTTTGGTGTTGATCGTGTTTTCTGTGCAGGATTAGGACGTCTTACGTGATTGGGACGTCATCAAAGATCTTGGCGTTAACATGTACATTACAAAACAAGAAATTCTTTCTGTGCTTGAAGGTAGATGTATCAAAACAGAAACCATGGTTTGTATGGCAGCCGTTTTCTAACTAATGGCAAGACTGTTTCTGTTGGATATTTTCAAATCTTTTATTTAATTAATTAATTATTTATTTATTATTATTATTTTTATTTATTTAAATAATAATAATAATATTGAGATTGGCATGAAACTGTTGATTAGCCGTTGCAGAAACTGATTTTTTAGTGTTGCGTGAATTTTATTAACTTGGGCAGTTGTAATAATTAAGATGCAATATGTACTTTATTGCAACAGGTGCCTTGCAACATATTCTTTATTAGTCATCAGTATGCATTGGAATATTGCATGACAAGCAAACAGTTAACATGCATGGCATGTCAACATATACTTCAGAAAAGTCACGATTTTTCAACTTGAGCTGCCAACGAAAATGAATCACGGCGATGTCAAAATAATTAATCACTAACTGAAACAATATAATGTTTCGACAAATTACTTCAAAGAGATATTTAGAAAGGTTGTAATTCTATTCAAAAATAAAAATTGAAAATTATTCCAAATCCTCTCTAATTTTAGAAAAATATTAATATTTTACTTGATATAATTTTCTTCTTTCATTTATAACTTAGCACTAGATTTATTTCTATACAATAAATTATAGTACAGAATAAAATTTGGGCCTGTCTTATCTTGAGAGACTAATTCGCAGTAACCCTGTGTAATAAAAATAAGGAGCGAATATAGTCTCAAGGAAAGAGTGGTCAACCATTCGATTCAGGTAGAAATATTGTTGTTCTATATCTTACTACAAAAATAAATTTTGTCAACAGTTTCTCCATTCTTAGTACCTTGAACTGCTTTAGCATATGAAGCTGTATCTGTTATATATATATATATATATATATATATATATATATATATATATATATATATATATATATATATATATATATATGCCACGGATCCAGTCTGGGAATCCAAACTTTCTTAAGTTACGGATTTTTTTATTTATTTTTTTGCTTTTTTTTAAAAAATAACTAAAAAAAAGTTTAATATTTTATGAAATTATAAGTTTTACATAATACAGTGATTTGGATGTAATTTGAATACATATAACAAAAGAGGTCTATACAGACCCAAAACACTGTACAGTAAAACCTCTATTTAAAAATACACTTGGGACCAAACTATTTGTATTCTAATTGAGAGATTATTACTAAATAGAGGTATTGGTATAAAATATTTTTCGCACACCCAAAAATATTCACTTTAACAAAAATATAAATAAAAACTCCCTAATAATTATTATTCAAAAAATATTTATGCAAAGTAATCTTATATATATATATATATATATATATATATATATATATATATATATGTATATATACATTAAATTATTACTATATAGAAGTATTGTTTCTTAATATGGAACTTAAAAAATATATAACATATTATAATTTAGAGGTTATTCCTATTTATAACTGGCCCAAATTGGAAACAAATTTTTTTATAATATTATAGAGATTATTTTTATATAAAGTATTCCTAAATAAGAGTTTTACTGTATTATGTAAAAATTCCAGTTCCATAAAATATTAAACTTTTTTTTAATTATTTAAAAAATAAAAATATATATATAACCGAACCCTATATATATATATATATATATATATATATATATATATATATATATATATATATATATATATAGAACATTGATCAAGTCCAGACTCCCGAATTTTTTAAAAATCCATACCTTTTTTTTTTATTTGCTTTTTTTTTTGTAAAACAATTTGAAAAAAAGTTTAATATTTTATAATTTTTTTTTGATGTTTTAAAAAATAAAAAAAAAATCTAAATTTTAGTAGCGTGAAAGAGTCCGGACTGAATCCGGACTCTATATATATATATAATCCAAGCACTCGTTTGGATGACAAATTGAATGGTGGGACTCTTACGTCTGTAGTTGTTGAAAAAAAATTAATAATTCAAAAATTGACCAGGCTTTGACCGGACGGCGGACACGTCTAAAAGATGAAGTATATAACTATTGATGAACCATCTATATAGGTTTCATCTAGCAAAGCTCCCATGTACAGGTGAAAGTGAAAGTGAACGTCAGCTAAAATGAAACAGACTGATAAACTGAAAGAATTGCCAAAGATCAACAGAAAATAATTGAATAAAATAACTAAAATAGACGGATATAGATGTTGTACTACTTCCATGAACTCTACACTACAGCATGTGGGAAGGAGCCGAGCAACTAATTCAACATTTAGCACCATTAGGGGCAACCAAAAGGAGAGCCGCAGATGGGTTAACAGCAGGACACAGGAATGTCCGCAGTTTCAATGCAAAAGGGCATCCCTAATCCCACCCCTCTTCCCATTTTCTTTTGCCTAGTCTGCAATTTTGAAAATTAATTGCATAACATAATCAAGAAAACTGTGGCCAGATCAGACAATAGAGAAGAGTTAAATTACCCCTCTATGCTTCAGTAAATGTAAAATTTGGAACTAAAAAGAAGTAAATAGGCAAGGTTTTCAAATATCACACCCATTTCATCAGTGACAAAGACACAACAAGTGTCTCTCATCAATTCATCCAATCAATAGCAAATCCATCCATGAACAATAGACAGGAAAATAGAAGGCAGAACTAATCATTAAACACAACCAACTGAAAACCTCACCAGTTCCAATTTCAAAAGTAAAGAACTGAACGAAAATTAAAGTAACATGTGTCCCCCACTCTTTGACTTCCTCTAGTCCGCTAGCTTCAAGCATAGTTCAACCGGAAAATATCATTCAATACATAAAAACTTCCCTGTAGTGTAGGCATCAGATGGAACATCTGGGACACAATGGATGCCAAGAAGCCTAATTAGAAAAGTCAAATAAGACGACAATATACAAATAATCTTTCAAACAAAAATTGAATCTTGAACTATTCTACTTAGAAGAGGGTCAAAAGGTTGATCAACATGAGTAACATTGCTACATATCCCAGACATAATAAACTAGACATACTACCAAAGTTTAAATAAACCAGTACAGGGAAACCACACCCACTCGAAAAATACAAAAATATCGAAGGAGGAACTTATTAAACTCTCTGCAAGATTTCTTTAAGGAGTGGAGTGGATACTATTTTAAATAAAAGGTCTAATCAAAACAAGTCTCCAGTTAAGTGCAGAGCATCAATCAAACTTATTTCACGACACACAAGATCTTAGCTCGTCTTACTAACTACCACTACGTAATGCCTCCTGACCCAAATAATAGCAATTAAGGACCAAGAATGAAAACAGCTGCAAGTAGAGATTGAACTGATAGTAATCAAGAGAAAATATAGGTCTTTACGTATTTATGCACCTATAAACTATATCACAAGTCCCAGTAGATACCATAAATGTAAAACATTAATGGTTGGAGAATTATTTCATGAACCCAACACATATTATTGGTAGATCTGTAAACAAATCGCTAGAATGTCTATAAATCTAGCAAGATTTTCAGTAAACTTTAGAAAATTTACCCACTAAACATGCCTACACTACTAAATATAGTAAAATTTGCAACAAAACTAAATCAAAAATGGACATTAGGAACAAAAGAAGTTTTTATGCATTTGAAATGAAAGAAATGCATCCCTAGTTGTTCCATTATCAAACACCCCCCCCCCCACCATCTTGCTTTGCACAAAATAAGAAGAGGTGACTAAAACTTATTGTTCAAAAATTAGAATGCCAGAGATGTGCAAGGTTACGTTTAGAACTCAGAAAACGTGAGAGAAAAGAAACTGAACTCTTAATGAACAAAAGTCTAACTATATATACTTTTTAAAATAATAATGTAATGATATAATTGAGTTAAACTGAAGGTTGACAAAGCTCTAAACTTATTCTATGTTTCATCAATGAGTTGCCATATACCACATCAAAACCATCAGAAACTTAGCAATATAAGTTACATTTCCAATAGTATAGAGTAAAATTCATTTGCACTCAAATAAAATCATCGCTCCAATTTATACAACAATATTATACGGGTGATACTAGTACACTTTTGCAGAACACAATCAAAAAATTTCAAATGATCAAAATAAGGCAGCTACTAACAAATCAAATTAATCAGATCAATAATTAACAGATCAGCGGGTCAAAAAACCCTAACTAGCAATGAATCACTATAGAAACTTCTGGAGGATTATATACCTGACTAAATTTGAGGCCGTGCTGTTCGCCGGCGAGTTGGAGATTGCCGCTGACGAAGACGAGCATGCCGCCTGCGGGTCCAGAGGGCTGACAGTCGACGGTGGTGATGCTGTGCTGGCACTGCTGGAAGGGAAGGCTGGTGAGCTTAGCAACAATGTTTTGGGAACCTTGAATCTTTTGACCTTCAAAGCTCAACATGGAAGTTTCCTGGTACAAATTCGCCAGTCCGGAACGATTTGCATCGAAGGTGGTGTAGTAGTGCTCCACGAACGCCTTCGCCACCGCGTCTGGATCCATCAGATTTTTTTTTCTCCCTCTCTGTCAAAAATGGAGGAGAGGGATAAAAATGGAAAAGAGCGGGTTTTATAAGAAGGACCTATAGCCTGAAATTAAAGCTACTTGTAATTCTATTGAATTTTCAAATTTCAATACTCCATATTTTATGCTGTGGCCACCTAAATGGGACCCAAAGGTGTCAAAAGACTTTACCGCCTTTCAGTTTACATATCTCCTTTCCTAACTATTTTTATTGTTATATTTTTTTATAAAAAAAATGAGAAGTAGGTTAGGTATTTTAAATTTTCGATAACACAACATATTACTACGCCAACAACAATCAAGTTCAGCTAATGCGTTTTCAATATATCTTTTAATTTTGTTATCATTCTTATGAAACCTTATATATATATATATATTTCAAACAAAACAAAACAAAAAAAAATAGAGAGATTATCTGACTGTTAATATATTTTCATGTGGTGGTGGTAATATATTGGAATCTGTAACAACTAATGTTAATGTCAAAGAGTTTTTTTTACGTGAAAATGAAAATTGGACAGAAAAATTTGATAAATTTCACCTATTTGTATTCTGAGTGGGTCAAAATACAAATAGGTAAATTCAAATACACTCATGTCCAATAAAATGTGGGTTAAAATACAAATATGTAAAATTCAAATACACGTGGTGTTTTTGAATGTCAAAATGCAACAACTTTGTACATATAAAGGTAATACTTTCCTTGTGCTCCCCTCCCATACAAAAGGATAAAGAAGAACAGAAAGAAAAGATTGGAAAGCTGGGAAGACCCTTATACAAGTGCATGTTCAATACTGAATCAGAAAGTATTACACTAGCTAGTGCTCAAAGACCTCAATTAGGTACACCAGAATTTGAGACTACTCATGCTTCACTGTACTAGGTACAAAAATTTAGGCAGGCATTTGGCATTGTCCAAAACAAACACCAATAAATAATTTGAGAATTTTGCTAGTCTACATATTTCCTTAATGAAGTGGTAAGGTAATATACATGCTGCGTGTTATTTCTCTTTGTTGCTAAGATGCTATGTTTCTTAATTTTAACTATATCCATCTCTATGATACAAACACACGACTTTCCTGGGGATGAGGAAGAAACACAGGGAACATGCAAAGAAGAATGCAAACCCTCATTCTCCAATCGAGAGAGAGAGAGGGTATGCGAACAAGCCAACCCCAGAGCTTGTGTGATACCCAAGCCTTTGAATTCTTCTCAGTATTTGTCTGTCAAGATTCTCTTCTAAAAGCTTAGGAGATGATGAGATCAAACCTACATGGAAATCTGAAGTGGTGCTTTTATCTGGCTCACAATCTGTACAAATGATTCCCCACCTATAAATAAATGAGTTGTATAAACACCAAGTCTCAATGGAACAAAATGGTTTCCTGGAGAAACGACAACAACAACAACAACAACAAAAAAAGGGTCAGCCAAAATAATGTTAATATCAAGACTACACAAAAGTCATATGCTCTGGATTAAGCATTGTATTGACGAAAAATAAATTCTCAACTTTAAAGAACTTGGAACTGCCGATAAAGTTTTGATTGATAACGAACTCACTATTGGGAAAACTTATGAATCCTGGTACGCTATCCAACAACATGTCTCGAGGAAAAGAGGCACCATTTCCCTTTTATAGGTTGTCATTGATGCATTATAGGAAAAAGCGTGAAACTTCACGATAAAGTTGTTCGGCTTCAAATGGTTTTGAAACATATCCATCCATTCCATATTTCAAGCATTCTTCGTTTGTAGCGTGAATCACGTCAGCAGTCATGGCCATAATGGGAACATGCCAGCTTGAAACATTTGTGAAAGCTTTTGTCAATAGTTTCCCATTTTGGATATGATCGTTGATATTGTACTCCATGTCTCGGATTCTCTGTGTAGCTTCAAACCTGTGTCAGAGGAAACTCAGTTAAAGTCATTTAAATAGAGTGAACAAACTGATGACATATATAAATAACACAACAGTATAACTAGCAAATACTACTTTAAAGAAGACAGATTACAAAAGCATTCGGGAAAAAGGTTTGGATAACTATTTGTGATTAATTCACAAATGTGATCAGCAACCATCTTCGATGAAGGCAGCTGTGTATCCACCAGCTTAATTTGCTGACTTATAAAAGGCTAAGACTCACATTGTCTAGTAAATGCATCAGGTTATGTTATAAATGAAACTAATATTAATAATTAAAAAACATCATGTTCTTTTTTAAAAATAATAATTTTCAAAACGAACTCAAAAAATACCGACAGTCTTGAGTTAATTCCATTATCATTAAAGTTATTGAACAATATATGTGGTGCATACCCATCCATCTCTGGCATTTGGATATCCATGAAACAGGCATCAAATTGGTGGGGAGGATCCAACAGTGAGATTGCCTTCTTTCCGCTTTCTGCACAGACAACATCAGCTCCATACTTCTTCAGTGCAGCAGCAGCTACTCTGAGGTTCACATTATTATCATCTACAACTAGAATTTTCCTCCCAAGGAGGAGACTGCGAAGAGACAGATTGGGGAGCTCCCCATTGCGGTAATTCCCTCTGTTCCCAACACCCATAGCTCGTTGTAGGGAAGCAGCCAGCATGCTTGCCCTCAGAGGCTTCACGATAACAGAAGGATAAGCAATACCAGAGGTTGCATTAGCTCTGGTAGAGTTTATGGAATTAGCTAAAAGGAATACTTTTGGAGGAACACCATGATCAATACTCCTTAATCTACTAACAAAGAGAGCTGACAAGCCCAAATCCTTATCCCAAACTTCCTGTTCTATAAGGACCATGTCAATAACCTTTTTACCGTTGCTTATGATAGTGAAACTGTGATTCAAACCAGAGACTACTTCAACATTGATTCCAAGCCGCTGAATGTGATATCTTGATGCCTTCGCCCGGACAGGCCTGGTGTCCACAACTATTGCTGTCATGCCTTGAAATTCTAAAGAACCAGAACTAGTCTGCTGGTTGATTTGCTGGCCCTTTTGCAAATTTGATTTCTTGGAGCCGTTTGTGAATACAGCAGTAAATGTAAAGGTGGAGCCTATCTTCGGTATACTTACAAACCCAATTTCACCATTCATAAGGCCAACCAGACACTTGCTAATGCTTAGCCCAATACCTGTGCCCCCATGTGTTCGAGAAATGGAGGGGCCTACCTGCATGAAGGGAGTGAAAACACGGGATCGGGCTTCAAAAGGGATTCCAACACCAGTGTCCTCCACAGATACAATGAGATTGACAGGGTCAGAAGAGGACAATGAGAGAGGACAAGTTGATCCCTCTTTACTAAATGTTTTGAATCCCACCCAGCTCTTCCGTCTATCTGCTATGGGGTACCCACTCAAGGTATTCTGAGGTGATGATTTTGTTTCAACTTCCATTGTGTCCATCACTTCCTCAACAAGATGGACAGTTACAAAGATGTGCCCTTTCTCAGTGAACTGTTAAATAAATAAACTTTCAGTTCTAGTACAACTTGCATGATTAGAATTTGAAAAAGCATATAATACATCATTAAGAAATTATTTAGACTAAAATATTTGAATAACTTTGCCCTATAAAAGCCACTATAATTGTGATCGTGAAGAATTGATATCTTAACCACAAAGCATTTATTTAACTACGAGATCAACTGTTCTCTAGATAGAGAGATACTCCCTTTGTTTCAAAATTAGAGATACATTTACCTTTCTAGTCCGTTCCAAAAAAAGAGATACATTTCTAATTTCAGACTATAAGAAATGGCATCATATTCTTAATTTGTCATTACTTTTTTACTATCATTTATATCATCAGATCACCACTACTACATTCTTAACTAATATTAAGGATACGTCAGCATAAAATTATTCTTAAAAGTCACAGTATTAGAGGTGTATGTTTAATTTTGGAACTGAGGGAGTGGGAGTATTTAATTAATTAATGAGCTTATTCCCATAGTTGACGACCTTTGTTTTTATTCTTCTGTAATTGCTATTTATATATAGTCACTGATGTCCACAGTTGGTTATGCCAAATCAAGTTTGCTTTCTCAAAAGAGTTTGTTTCTTGTTGAAAACATAATTAAATTTGTAAGATCCCCAACTAAATACCTATATATTTGAAATTTATTAGTAGCACTTCTTAAAAACTTACTTTGATTGAGTTGCCCATGAGATTTGTGATGATTTGTCTGAATCTTCCCGGATCACCAATTAGCATCTCAGGGACATTATCGGAAATGTAAACTGACAACTGCATTCCCCGTGAAAATGCCCATTAGCCCAGACATAGAAAGTTAAATAAAGGTCACTTAACAAAACAGAGAGAGAAACAACGAAAACCATATTGTTTACCTCAACTCCCTTGTCTTGAGACTTCCCAGAAAATAGAGACAAAACATCATCCAAAATCTCTCTCAGATCAAACCGTACTGCCTCAAGCTCTAGCTTACCAGCTTCGATCTTTGCTTGGTCCAGAACCTCATTTATAAGTGAAACTAGAGCTTTTCCACTTGCCTGTGCAGTTCTGACATAATCTTGTTGAGTTACATCAAGATCTGTGTCCATGAGCATATGCAACATCCCTGAAAAATAACCGCATTTGAAATTTTAATGTTCAACAACACTTTTTACTCCTGTATTGTGTTTCCCAATGAAGATAAGATGGTAAAACCGAACTTTTATAAAGCTTACCCAGTACACCGTTCATTGGGGTCCTGATCTCATGCGAAACCGTAGCAAGGAACTACAGAAAAGTTAATATTCTGTTAGAACTATATTATACTTAAAAACAGGTGAAGCCTAGGGATGAGCTTTTAAGTAGTAATTTATAAGTATCACATACCTGTGATTTCGCTACATCGGCCGCCTCAGCAAGTTTTTTTAGCTTCATCATCTCATGGTAGTCATCCTCAACTTTGGCTATTCTATTCATAGTAGCATGAAAAATTTGTCCAACAAGCAATGTAATTACAATGATTCCAAATGAAGTTGTTATTGCTAGCCATGGCCAAGGTGGTTTCTGCTTAAATCTGCACCAAGAAGAAAACTTGGTTAGTAGATATATTCCAACTGGATTTGATCTTCCCTCAACAAAAGAATGTGAATTTGCCTTCTTTAATGGCTAACTTATTCGACAAACATATGTTGCTTGTAAAGTGGCAATCCTAGTGTTTTGTGGAAATTAACTTAAGACTATGGAAGAAGGGAGAAAGTGTGTTATGAATAATCTTGGAATCAATGTGGCTTGAGGCGCTTTGGAAAACTATCATTCAAGTGTAATTTTTCTTGACTAACAAAAACCTTGCAATCATGTATATACCAATCACCTCCACCATATTATACAGTCTTTTGCAAATGAGGGAATTCCTAACAACCTATAAATACTATACAGATCTAAATTCCTAAAATTTACAAGCAGATATGATTGTATTAATCACCTGCAACGCATCTCATGCTTCCTGAAGGGATCTCCAAAGTTAAGGGGACTAACATGCTGCAACCCATCGTCTGATACATTTGAACCATACATGCTGATAGGGAGTGAGAGATTGGTGGTGTCATAGACAATCACAAGTATGGTTTGTTTGCTTGCAAGTTGTTGAAGTAACTTCTCCACAAGTGATTCAATATCAAAAACCCCACCAAGGTACCTGATTGACAACAGTTACAAACATGATATGGTTTCTTAGTCTGTTTGAACTTGCAACTAATTCAATCTGCATGCAGAAAACTTATAGTTACAGGCATCATTTAGGGGTGGCTTATTTATCATCTTATGAATAATAATTAACAGTTTTGTTCATGTACTATAAACTGAAATAACTGTACTTGCCTTATCTTGGCGCATAATAGAGCATTTTGTTTCGTTAGGATAGGTTCATATGTAGGACCTTAAGCCTGGGGTTTTGGTCAGCATTTTTTTCTCATTTTCAATTGATTGCAATTTGAGAGTACCACTAGGTGCATGCAAAAAACTGCAATATATGGTCAGACAACATACCCATCAGTTGCTTGGATCCTCTCATTTGGAGTTGCATTAGAGGGGAGATCTGTCTTGTAAACAGCAAAAGTCAATATAACACCCAGGCGGTTTGATTTCAGTAGCCTAAAAGGAGCAGTGAGAACCCCTTTCCCAGATGCTCTTGCACGCAATACATTCTCACGATCTTCCTGTTGGTATCTAAGTTGTTAAAAATTTTGAAAGCTCATATAAGAATTCATATATATCAAACTTTTTAACTTTTTTTCTAGATATGACCACAATTACAGATGTTAATAAACAAAACAAAATTCAGTAACACAAACTAATCAGTCAATGTAGCTGAAAGGTTAATAATGCCAAGAAATATGCAGGAATCACAAAAGAGACATTTTACCTTGCCCGACAGCATATCAATGGAAACAACATGGGCAACAGTATCCTGTGCAAAAATAACTGGAGCATATTCCTCCTGAATTGACTGAATTGGAGATGGCTCTGGGACTTCTGAGTCATATGAGTCATACTCATCCTTATGAACTGGGATTTGTTCGGGAGTATCCATCCTCTTAATCAACCAGCCTTGTTGCTTCTCAAAATGTTCCCTTTCAGAGTGGAGAACCCTTACGGCATATGCCACACCACTTGTGAGGGGCCTCTCAAAAGCCGTTCTTTCAGTGTACCTTGCAAAAGTCCTCTGCAGATTCTTAGTGTTAGATATCAATTTATTGAATACAGATCTGCTGGTCTGTTACGAAGATAAATGCATCAACTTAAGAATCTGAGCTGTACTGAAAATATATTTTGCAGAACATACTGCATTCATGATAATATTGAAAAATTGCAGGCAAAAAGGAACGGTCAAGGCAATTAAACACAAAACTTAGAAGAAAATAGTTGAGGGCATGTTCAAATAGCTCAATTCAGGCTCGGAATAAAACAGCAGCAGAGGAATTATCCCAAATCTGATGATATATTGAGCTAAATCAATCAAACATATTATCTAAACTGAAGAAACTATACAAGATTAAAGCAATTAAACACATTAAAAGAATATCTATTCTATCAACTCTAGCTAGCAACCTGAAATGTGAAATAATACGAAGAAAAGTACCTGATCAATGGCAGACGGGTTCTTGCCATGGTGAAAGGTTGAAATCAAAATGGACATAGCCTGTACATGGTTCATACTCACATTAAACTGGTCCTGTAACATTCTAGCCCTCTCATCACACATGCTTGCAAGGGTATCTTTCCTCTTCTCCATAGCTTGAGAGTTCATGTACCAGAAGACCCACAAAGAAAATAGGGTTCCAATTACCACCCATATCACCAAAAGATTCCTCCACCAGTTTTTTCTCAATCTATTGGAGCTAATATATTGGTAATAGAGATGATGGACCTTATAAGTAATTCTCCCAGAAATCTTGTCCCACAATCTCAGCCACAGCTTCCTTCCATCCCCAAGCATATCAGTTTTGGTGTCCATGGTTCCTCCATTAATGAACCAATTCATGGAAATCACAGATGCAATCCAGCCACATAGCATCAACAGCAGGTGCCCCGCCTTCAAGGCAAACCCAATTACATGGAAAAAACTCATCCACCACAACAGTAACAACAAAAAAGTAAACTTCAAATTGAACAGCCCCAACTTAATTTCTTTTGCTTACTTAGAAGGCCTAATAAGAAAAGGGGAAAATAAAGAAAAAAGAACTAGAAAAACCTTACTGTCAAATCTTCAGAAACTGTCTAGTTAGACTTAACATCAAAAGAAATTCGAAGTTGAAAGAAAAGGAAGAATGGGAAATTGATAAGCCCGGGCCACCCAAGTAGATGGAGAAAAGATGCCAAAGGATGATTCTACCTTATCCACCAAAAATTGCTCGATAATTGGAATGCTACAAGAGCCAGAATTGGGAGAGATAAGAAATCCCCAAACCAAACCAAAAGAAGAATCAAAGTATACTCCAGATTCCAAGTTCCAATCCCAAAGAGAATTTTTGAGAGCTTTATCCTGTTAGATACCAACCAAAAAAAACAGATGTAAGAATTAAGAGATGGGACGAAATAGACCCAAATAAAGATTCCCAAAATTTAGTTATCAAATCAGAGTTGGCAGGAGGCTCCCAACAAAGAATCTGACAGTAAATATGGTTTGTAGGAAGGCTGCTCTTTAAATTCATGAAAAAACGTACTAGTACTAGTACGTGAAGAAACTAATCAAGCATGAGTGTGTTCCGCACTTCCGCTGAGAGACAGTTTGACTCTTTCAAGTAAGCCAACTTTTTTTAGCAAGAGGCAGGCGGGCAGGCAGGGAAAGCAATCAATACTACCACACAGACATAGAGATAGAGATAGAGGATACAAATGAACAATTTTATGGACAAAAAAAATATAAGAATCTTTGAAAGCAAGATGAGAAGAATATGGGGTAGAAATGTTTGTTAGCTACCACATGCCGTTATCTATTATCCATTCTTTTATCTCCGTCCACCCCCAGCCAGAAAAATACAATAATTCAATTCAACACAAGTATTTTTTGTTTTTTTTTTTTTATGTTTCTCCCTACTCCTTCCTATCCACCGTAAGAGTATCCTTTTTCAGAAATAGTATATATATATATAGGTGGCAAAGATACAGAATTATCCCTGAAGTTTGCGACCGAAGTCTCACTTAGATTCGGAAAAAAAAATTCAAAGCGTTCTTGATGTAGTAAAACTAGCTCAAATGTCTTCTTTCCTTAAAAAAAAAATGACAACTAAACAAATGAATGTTAATTTATTTATGAGTAAAGTGACATGTGGAAAAAATTGTGACATAACACGAATAGATGGAATGTAACCCAATCCATCTGCCAAAAGCGGAAAAAGTAATAATCAATTCATAATCACCACAACTCCAACCCCCATTCTTTTTCCAATCGAAAACTTGAGTCTCCTTATATCGTCTGTGTTCCCTTGCTCATATTTTTATACATGTTTCTTAATTAAATATTATGTATTACATTGCATGTATATGTATAGATGAAGATGATGAATAATCAGTTATAAGCTTAAAGAAAAATAAATGGGTAAAGAAGTTTTAAAATTCCCCTCCTGCCGCTACTCCTTCAAGCTATAGGCAAGGAAAAACCATTTAGGGGAATTTTGGTGATCTACCCTGTCGCCAGAAAGAATATCACTGTCGCTGTAAGGTCTAATGGTAGGGGTTAAATTACCACTAATCTCAATCTTTTATTATCACAATCAACGGTTGAGGAGGTAATTGTTGAAATAATGTATGTGGAAAACGGTTGTCACGAATAAAAACCTTATATATATATATATGATTTTGTTTTTAAAGGCCCAAAGAGATGAGTTACATCTGATCTCATATTCTTGAGTAGTATAAAATATGCTTTTGTGCATAATATAGAAGGAAAAGTATATTTATAAAACATAGTTGTTTTGTATAACCCATGCAAATTATATGCGATGTCCTTCACTTTTATTTTTTTAATTTAAATATAAAATAACATAATATTTTATTTTATTTATTTTTTTGAATAACCCTGAGATAGGATCAAAGCAAAATATATTTAAGAATTGAAATTTGAATAAACCACAATTCTTATATATAATAATAATTATTATTTTATTTTATTTGAAACAATCATGAAGAATGATACTAGTTTTACAAGTCCGAACATCACTTACTGCAAGAGAAAAAAATATAAAAATGAATTTATGCAATCCAGTAAATAAAAAATGAACAAAAAAGAAAGATTGAGTCAATTAATTCTACTAACAACAAACACATTGACCGCCGATGAGGTTCTAGGTAGTTAAAATTGAGGTATTTAGACTTGTAGGTGTCTGGTTCAATTCCTAAGTTTATTTTTTTGGTTATGGGATCAATGAAATTTAATTGGTTATTGAGTTTTCAAAAAAAAAATAAAAAAATGAACGCCCAATACACACCTGAGACATAAAAATTGACTTAGAAAATTCTTAAATTGTTGACAGCTCTGACCAAAATCAGAATGATCCCATTTACGATTAGAAAAATAATGGAGTATCACATTCTAGCTCACACTTGTGCAATCAATTCGGAGAAGCCAAGGCCGTGAATAAAGAGAAGATTGAGTTAATTCCCTTAATACATAAATCACTTTAAGGAAGAAACTGACTCAAAAAATTATTAACCTGCATGTTAATTAATCAAAAGATGAAAACTAAAAATATCATTCTGAAAATATAAAGCAATATCAAGCCCTTAATTAATTCCCCAATCAATTTGGAGAAGCTAGTAGTGCCTTTGGCAACAATTAGAAAGCATTTTTTTTTATTATTATAATTCTATCAAATTTATTTATATATACGTCGTAATTGTAATTTTATACAAAAAATTTACAATATATATAAATCTTATAGCTTGCCTAATAGAAGCTTATGGACTAAAACATTATCATCAATCCAAATGAGGGATAAATATAAAATAAAAGTTTTTTATTTTAAACTGTAATTTTGTACAAAGAAATCATTTTCTAAGGAGGAGATAAAGGGTCTAAAAAGATATACTGGTCCTACTTCCAACTAACATCAGTCAAAAATCACTGCTTTATCCAACTTCCTCGTTAACTCCATAGTTTTTTGCGTCTCTCCTCGCTTTTAGTTTGACAAATGCCCTTCCATACATACTACTATCCCCCTTCCTAAAATATTAAAATTTTTACACATAAATTAAAAAAATTATTTAATATTAATATCATTTAACAATTAATATTTATTTAAAATTTTATCACTATCTCTCTATAAAAAGTTGAAAACTATTAATATAAGGAAGAACATTTCTTGGGACAATAAGAGGATGTATGGGTGATATAGAAGAATAAATAATCCCTCTGTTCTTTGATGTAAGTCGTTTTAGATAAATATTTTTGTTTCTAAATATAAGTCGTTTGAAAATATTAAGTAAGTATTAATTGCTTAGTTTCCCATATTACCCCAAGTATTAAATATAACTTTGGTTCTCTCACTATTTTTGGCCTAATAAATAACTGTAAGACCCCAACTTTTATAAATAAAGATGAATTTTCTATAAATATCATTTTTGAATATTATGGAGTTAAATTGATATAATGTTATAGTTTTGGGTAATATTTATAAATTTTGCAAAGTACGCAAGTTGTTATATAATATTCGATTGGTCGGGGAATATTCGTTTAACAGGGAATATTCGTACAACGACACAATCATTGGTGGACCCCACAACGGAATTATTGTCGGATTGAGAAAACGACAAAAATATTTTATTAAAAATAACGGCGGAAATTTTACCATTGTTACTGTTGAACTACTCGGTAGTAAAAGTACAGTAATACGTGTGGTTGCATAGTAGCACACGGTATTGATTATTAATACTTATGTGAGAAGTCACTCAGTTTGATTCAATTATGGTCAGTTAATAATATGAATTATTTAGCGATAATGACGTTTTATTTTATTCGTAATAAAACAGAAACATCTTTTTATATAAAACAGAATACTTTATTAAAGTTATTCTATAAATAGAATATATTATATTTTATTTAAAAGATTTTTCTTTAAATATGGACCGTCAGATTAAAGTAATCAATCTGGACCGTTCATGGATTAGTTACTATGCATTCTATTTTTCTATAAATAGCAGCTCATTCCTTCATTATTTCTTACGAATTCACTGAACTCTAGAGAGAGAAACTATAGAGAGAAGCTATAGAGAGAGAGAAGAAGAGTATTCTGCTACTTAACTACTTCCTTATTTCAGCTCGTCTTTAAAACGGTAAGGGGTGTTATTCTTTCTTATTCATGAAGAGAACTGTTGTTATTCCATTTCTTATTATTCTGTTGGAATAACCTGTATACGCGGATCTACCCTATACTTGGTGACATTCTTCTATTATTCTGTTGGAACATCATGTCTGTGTGTTTTACACCGGGCCTGATTCCGTTTTTATTATTATTCTGTTGGAACATCCTGTCTGTGTGTTTTACACCGGACCTGGTTCCGTTTTTATTATTCTGCTGGAACATCATGTCTGTGTGTTTTACACCGGACCTGGTTCCGTCTTGTTATTATTCTGTTGGAACATCCTGTCTGTGTGTTTTACATCGGACCTGGTTCCATTATTTATTATTCTGTCAGAATATCCTGTCTGTGCGTTTACGCCGGACCTGGTTCCATTATTATTATTCTGTTAAGAATAACCTGATTGTGCGGTCTATCGCATGCATGGTGATTTCTTTTGTTATTCCATTTTTTATTATACTCAGTTGATTAAAACTTTGACTTCTATACTCCATGAAATTGGTGGAATATCCTTGATATTTGCGCTTCATCTAGTATCTATTCATGAAAATATTCTCCTGATCATTCTTGAAGTTTACTCCACAAAACAGTATCATGTTGACAATTTGGACGTTATTAATTCCTGGATAAACTAATTCTTGAACTTGTTTTATTGAATTCTTATATCATTGTCATCATCCTCATATTTATAAAATGTTAAAAGTCATATGTGGCCTGTAGTGCATAGACGGACTTGGTATGATTATGATCAGGGATTATTCGGTGTAATCATGACCGTAATGTTACAAATGATGTGGTTAAAGTCTCATTGGCCGTAGTGCAGTGATGGACAGTTGTTGGCATGATCATGACCATTAATGAATATACGAATATCCTTGGCCGTAGTGCAGGGGTGATTCGATGATGTGGATTATTTTATTAAGCTGAGTCTCAGCAATCACAGTGTTGGAAAACTTTTTAAATCATAAAAGATAGTAGAGTTTATTTTCTACTTGACTCTTTTAATGGATTGCTTGTTCCGCTGCAGTTAAACTTGATGTCTATTATATTTTATCAGTTTAACATTGTTGAAGGCTAATGATAATTTATTCTGCATTATCTTAGTCATAATATTTCTTACTGGGCTAGTTGAGCTCACCCTTTCTTTCACTGTTCTCTTCAGGAAATGAGAACGTAGCTGGGACAAGTCGGGGAACGGAGTGATGGTCCGAATGATAGTATTAGTTAGTAGTCCTCACTATTCTATGTAATGGTGTGTTAATAAATGTAATGAGGACTCCTTTTGAGTATGAATACTCTCTAGAAGATAATATTTGTATTCAAACTCACAGTTTATGTTTTGTCGTATTGTACACGACAGTTGTATTAGTAAGTTGTATTTGTATTCTGTACTATGTATCTGACGACCCAAGATGGGTGATGTATACCTAATTTTGGGGGCGTCACAGTTGGTATCAGAGCTTAGGGATATGATCCCTGGCTAAGATGCGAGAATAGAACTAGGAGGGGAGAGACGGGGAATTCCTTCGCTAGTATGACCTACCTAAGTTTATTTGCATGGTATTTAATTGGTCGGTCATAATATAAGGATAAAATATGACATATCAATTAATTTTTATTTTGTGGCAGTATCTGATAATGGCATCTGAGAATGTTGAGAATAGCAATGGAGCACAGGCGACTGTTGATTCACTACATATCAATAATCAGGATAATGTGCATCAGGAAGGTGACAATCCTCATGCAAACAACAACACTGACCAAATGATGAATGATCAAATATTCAGAGGCTTTATGCAATTCATGCAACAACAGGTGAAAGCGGTTCCTGTCCACAACGTAGGTGAAAATACTGGAAACTCTCTGGCGGTCACCGCTAAACTGCGCGATGCCGTCCAAAGCATGTTATAATTGTGGAAGAGAAGGTCATTTAGCCCGATTTTGTCGTTTACCGAAGACAAATTCAGCTAGGATGGAGGCACCAAAGGCCGTCCCAGAAAAGTCAAAACCGGTTGTGCAAGGGAGAGCGTTTGTTGTGAACTCCCAGAAAGCAAGGAACCCGAATGAGGTCATCACGGGTAAGCTTATCATAAACTCTAACGAAGTCTATATTTTATTTGATACCGGTTCTACTCATTCTTTTATTTCTCCTACTTGCGCTCATCGATTAAATTTGATTCCGGAGAAATTAGACTTTGACTTAGCAGTTGAAACCCCATTGGGAGAAACCTTCATTACATCCACGGTTTATAAGTCTTGTTTGGTCCAAGTTGGTACCCACACATTACCTGTCGATCTTATTTCATTAAAAATACTTGCATTTGACGTGATTCTAGGGATTGATTGGTTAACTACCCATCATGCAAAAATTGATTGTTTTCGTAAGGTTGTTAGCTTTCATATTCCTAATCGACCTATTATGCGAATTCAAGCAACCAAACCATTAAAATCAATCGCTGTCATCTCAAGCCATAAAGCTATTCGTTTATTGAAAAACGGATGTCAAGCTTTCTTAGCTCATGTCACAGATCTAAACAAAAATACGTCAGCTTTGAATGATATCTCTGTTGTTAATAAATTTCCTGACGTATTTCCCGAAGAACTTCCTGGCCTACCCCCAGAGCGTGAAATTGAATTTTGTATCGACCTTGAACCCGGTACAAAACCCATTTCCAAAGCCCCATATCGAATGGCTCCTATTGAACTTCAGGAGTTAAAGACCCAACTGTAGGAATTGTTAGACATTGGTTTTATTCGTCCTAGTACTTCTCCTTGGGGTGCTCCTGTTCTGTTCGTGAAGAAGAAAGATGGGAGTATGCGACTTTGTATTGATTATCGGGAGTTGAATCATGTCACCATCAAAAATAGGTACCCATTGCCACGTATTGATGACCTGTTTGACCAGTTGCAAGGAGCACAATTCTTTTCAAAGATCGATCTTCGTTTCTGATATCATCAGCTGAATGTTAGAACTGAGGATATTCCAAAGACTGCCTTCAGAACTCGGTATGGGCATTATGAATTCTTAGTTATGTCTTTTGGATTGACTAATGCTCCTGCTGCCTTCATGGATATGATGAACAGGGTATTTAAGGAATATTTGGATCACTTTGTGGTCGTCTTTATCGATGACATCCTTGTTTATTCCAAAAGCCGTGAAGATCATGAGCAACACTTGAGGCTGGTACTTCAAAAGCTTCGTGAATACAAGCTTTATGCCAAGTTGAAGAAATGCGAGTTCTGACTGGAGGAGGTAGCATTCCTTGGGCACGTAGTATCAAGTCGTGGAATATCGGTTGACCCGACAAAGATTGAAGCTATTCAAAGCTGGGAGCAACCTAAATCAGTGACCGAGGTACGTAGCTTTCTTGGTTTAGCTGGTTATTATCGGAGATTCGTGGAAGGATTTTCTCGAATCGCTACTCCATTAACTCAGCTGACTCGAAAAGATACAAAGTTCGGTTGGAGCGAAGAATGTGAGCAGAGTTTTCAAGAACTCAAGAGGAGACTCATTTCAGCACCTGTTCTAACAATACCATCTGGCTCGGAGGGATTTGTCATCTACAGTGATGCTTCGAGCAAAGGGTTGGGATGCGTTCTCATGCAACATGGAAAAGTCATAGCCTATGCATCAAGACAACTCAAGGAATATGAGAGGAATTATCCTACTCATGATCTAGAGTTGGCAGCTGTTGTCTTTGCACTTAAAATTTGGAGGCATTACTTGTATGGGGAGAAGGTGGAGATCTTTACGGATCATAAAAGCCTCAAATATTTTTTCACTCAAAAGGAACTCAACATGCGACAACGACGTTGGCTTGAACTGTTGAAAGATTATGATCATACCATTCAATATCATCCTGGAAAAGAGAAACGTGGTAGCTGACGCATTGAGTAGAAGATCATATGCAAGTACGAGTGCGATATTGTCAACACAAAGACCCATTTTGTGTGATTTACAAAGGATGGAGATAGAGTTAAAGACTCCAGGGACCCATGTGATGATGGCGAATATACGAGTAGAACCGACTTTAATCGATAAAGTTAAAGCTGCTCAAGCTACAGACCTGGAGCTGATGCGTATGAGGAAGAAAGTGCAAGAAGGTGCTATGCCGGAAGCAAGAATCGATGAAGAAGGAATACTTCGAGTCAACTCCAGACTTTGTGTTCCTAACAACCCTGATTTAAAGTATGAAATCATGATGGAGGCGCACAACACACCATTTACAATCCATCCTGGAAGTACCAAAATGTATCATGATCTTCGTCATACATTTTGGTGGAGCAATATGAAGAGAGAGATAGCGTTGTTTATATCAAGGTGTCTAACTTGTCAACGAGTCAAAGCAGAGCATCAAGTACCAAAAGGTCCATTGCAACCACTTGAAATTCCAGAATGGAAGTGGGAGCACATTACCATGGATTTCGTTACCGGTCTTCCTAGGGTTTCTCAAGGTATTGATGCGATTTGGGTCATTGTTGATAGATTGACCAAGTCTGCTCATTTCTTACCGATACGAGAAACTTATACACTTGAACGTCTTGCTCGTATGTACATAAACGAGATTGTAAGACTGCATGGTATGCCAGTATCCATAGTTTCTGACCGAGACCCAAGATTCACTTCACGATTTTGGGTTACTTTACAAAAAGCTATGGGCACGGAGTTACGATTTAGTTCAGCATATCATCCTCAGACGGACGGACAATCAGAGAGGACTATTCAAACTCTTGAAGATCTATTAAGACTCTGTGTCTTTGACTTCAAGGGAAGTTGGGACAAGTTCTTACCATTGGTGGAGTTTTCCTACAACAACAGTTATCAAGCAAGTATTGACATGGCTCCATTCGAAGCATTGTATGGAAGAAAATGTCGTTCTCCAGTATGCTGGGATGAGGTGGGTGAAGCAACGTTGTTGGGACCGGAGTTGGTACGTATGACTACAGAAAAGATTCAAACGATCCGACAACGTATAAAAACCTCACAAGATCGACAAAAGAGTTATGCTGATCTTCATCGAAAGGAAGTGGAATTTGATGTAGGAGATCATGTGTTCTTACGTGTTGCTCCATGGAAAGGAGTTACGAGATTTGGAAAGAGAGGAAAGCTCAATCCTCGATTCATCGGTCCATTTTTAATCCTCGATCGAGTAGGAACTGTGGCCTATAGACTCGCTTTACCGCCAAGTATGTCTCGTGCTCATAACGTTTTTCACATATCCATGTTACGCAAATATGTGGAAGACCCGAACCACATTATTGAGTTAGAACCGGACGAAATAGCGGAGGATTTGACGTATGAAGAAGTTCCTGTTCAAATCTTGGATAAGAAGGAACATATTCTACACTCCAAGGTTATACCTCAAGTCAAAGTTTTGTGGAGAAACCACGATGTTGAGGAAATGACTTGGGAGTTAGAATCTGAAATGAAATCAAGGTATCCTTACCTCTTCGACATACCAGGTACGTACCCTAATTTCGAGGGCGAAATTTCATAAGAAGGGGAGGTTGTAAGACCCCAACTTTTATAAATAAAGATGAATTTTCTATAAATATCATTTTTGAATATTATGGAGTTAAATTGATATAATGTTATAGTTTTGGGTAATATTTATAAATTTTGCAAAGTACGCAAGTTGTTATATAATATTCGATTGGTCGGAGAATATTCGTTTAACAGGGAATATTCGTACAACGACACAATCATTGGTGGACCCCACAACGGAATTATTGTCGGATTGAGAAAACGACAAAAATATTTTATTAAAAATAACGGCGGAAATTTTACCATTGTTACTGTTGAACTACTCGGTAGTAAAAGTACAGTAATACGTGTGGTTGCATAGTAGCACACGGTATTGATTATTAATACTTATGTGAGAAGTCACTCAGTTTGATTCAATTATGGTCAGTTAATAATATGAATTATTTAGCGATAATGACGTTTTATTTTATTCGTAATAAAACAGAAACATCTTTTTATATAAAACAGAATACTTTATTAAAGTTATTCTATAAATAGAATATATTATATTTTATTTAAAAGATTTTTCTTTAAATATGGACCGTCAGATTAAAGTAATCAATCTGGACCGTTCATGGATTAGTTACTATGCATTCTATTTTTCTATAAATAGCAGCTCATTCCTTCATTATTTCTTACGAATTCACTGAACTCTAGAGAGAGAAACTATAGAGAGAAGCTATAGAGAGAGAGAAGAAGAGTATTCTGCTACTTAACTACTTCCTTATTTCAGCTCGTCTTTAAAACGGTAAGGGGTGTTATTCTTTCTTATTCAAGAAGAGAACTGTTGTTATTCCATTTCTTATTATTCTGTTGGAATAACCTGTATACGCGGATCTACCCTATACTTGGTGACATTCTTCTATTATTCTGTTGGAACATCCTGTCTGTGTGTTTTACACCGGACCTGGTTCCTTTTTTATTATTATTCTGTTGGAACATCCTGTCTGTGTGTTTTACACCGGACCTGGTTCCGTTTTTATTATTCTGTTGGAACATCCTGTCTGTGTGTTTTACACCGGACCTGGTTCCGTCTTGTTATTATTCTGTTGGAACATCCTGTCTGTGTGTTTTACACCGGACCTGGTTCCATTATTTATTATTCTGTCGGAATATCCTGTCTGTGCGTTTACGCCGGACCTGGTTCCATTATTATTATTCTGTTAAGAATAACCTGACTGTGCGGTCTATCGCATGCATGGTGATTTCTTTTGTTATTCCATTTTTTATTATACTCAGTTGATTAAAACTTTGACTTCTATACTCCATGAAATTGGTGGAATATCCTTGATATTTGCTGTAACGACCCCAAAATAGGTTCATTCCACCCAACCCATTCTGAGTCGCCAAATACATGGTATAGAAAATAACTGTAACTTTATTACAACAATTGTTGTGCAAAATATAACAACACATATGCTGTGAGTTTGGATACAAATATATACCAAATGTGACTCATGTTCCAACCGTGGACATCACCTCACAATAACACCTTACATAAAGGTATAGTCAAAAACTGTTTTAGAAATTAGAATCTTTGGGAAGTGCTCAAGGAAACCTTCGTACATGGGAGGCCACGCGTCTAGGTTATGATAGATATCATATGGCCACAGAATTATCCTTGGTTGACCCAATAGACCCCAAAGAAAAACGAGAAGATTACTATCATATTCTTCCCAATGGTGAGTCTTCTCTTGACTTATCATTATCTCCACTGTCTCTAATTGAGAATTATACTTCAAACAAACACCAAGATTATATAGGTAGTGCCCATAGATATACTCAGCAAGTGGATGAGCACAACCCTGTCCTATGATGACACAAGGTTGTATGTCATTAGACATCTTGTATGATAGTGACAAAACACCCTTCCAACGTTGGGTTCGCCTCACCCTATTTTCTTCACCAAATATAACTACTAAATGATGACCACCGTTCTATTCCCTTGTTACCCCCGCTCGACCTAGCTACACTCTTATTACCTGAAAGGAATTGTGAAGCAAAAGGGTGAGCACAACTAGCTCAGTAAAGAATATCATGACTAAAGATAATTAAATTATCAATAGCCTTCATCAATAATAAATCAGAGATTTAGAACATATGGTAAATGATAAAAATTTCAACCATAGTTGCAGCGGAACGAGCAATCCATTAGAAGAGTCAAATAGACTATAAAGTCTATTATCTTCTCCATGTTAAAAATCCACCAATAATGTTTTATCCCTGTAACATCAATCAACAATTCTGGTCCACAATCATATGAATAACTCATAATCATAACTGTAGTTCTAAATTCCTCTTCTCATCTAGGACGAAGATAATTTTCATCACCTATCTTTACCTGAAACATCAAAGATCATGGTTACACCAAATCACATTTCCTGTTCATAATCATACTAATAACTTCATCTTTGCACTACGGCCAAAGATATTCATTTGTATCACCAGTTGGTCATGTTCATCTCAACATCTGTTCATCTTTGCACTACTGGCCAAAGATATTCAACAACATGTCATCTTTGTACTACGGGCCAAAGATATTCATCAACAATTCATCTTTGCACTACAGGCCAAAGATATTCTTCAACAGTTCATATTTGCACTACAGGCCAAATATATTCATATCTTAAATAAATATATAATCATTTCAGAATTTATATAAACAATAATTATAACCATGTTGATCATTTCACTTTTGCACTTAAGCTAAAGATATTCACTTATAAATTCAATGGTCATGATCATACCAGTCACAATTCAACTTTGCACTACAGGCCAAAGAGAACCCTAGTCATGATCATACCAATAATCTACCCATCTTTACACTCCAGTGAAAGAGAATTTCAACATCAGGGTTATAAAAATGTTATATATGATGATAAAAATAATATGATCAACATATAGTTTTAATCTCAAGAGTAATATTCGTAACTCATGAATAGTAACCCCGACACAAAAGATAGAAATTCTACAATAAAATTCATACCAATATTTCGGTATAATGATATTGAAAGAATAACATTACTTAAATTTATAAACAATTTATTTTAATTGTTTACACTTTACTAATTAATGCATTTAATCATCATAAAATGCCAACTCTTACAATTTCATCATCAATAACCAAAACCCTCATCAAAAATCTACATATACCTCATATAGGATTCTCAAGCCATAAAATCCTATTTTCTAATTTTCTTTCTTCACAAAACATATTTAATTCATTTACTCATAACTAGACCATTTTCATGAAAAATACTAAATCCGTTCCAAAAATATTTCTTTTCTGAAATTCAGCATAATATAGTCCCATAGTGAACATATATTTTTCTCAGAATTTTTAAAAGTCATTTACTATTTTTCATATGGCCAAAATAGCCGAATATTTAGACATTTATCAAAAATTATACTTTTGTCTAAAAATTCTGAAATTTACAGAGTATACTTCTATCATATACATGTACTCCCAATAAAAATTTCATCAATTTTGGAGTTAACCACAAGGAATTATAAGCGGTTACTTTTAAAATAGTCTTTTCTCATAAAATTCATAACTCTCAATCTATACATCCAAAAATCACCATTTTTGGACACAATCAAGAAAACTCATCAAAATATCATTTCAAATTTTTTCAGAATTTTTGAAGTTCAGAAAAATTACGAAACTGAAAATCATAACAACCCTTAAAATCCCTTACTATCCCTTACCTCAAAAGAGCAGTACTTCTGACTGGATATCGGATATGATGCTGAAGGAAACTTGCACTGATGAATAGCAACTCACCAAGTATCTAAAAACTCACAAAATATGCTTCATAATATAGAGAGAGAAAGAGAGAAAGCTTATGTTTCTGGTGTGATTTTCAATTCTAACTTAGCCCTCTATTTATAGGAAAATTTTGGTAGGTTTGACCTGCAACCTGATGGCTTTACCTGCTACTATTCCCACCCACCACATTTGAAATATAATTCAGCACATTTCTTCACCAACCACAAGTGGGGCCCACCAATTCTAGAATTTTCCACCAAAATGATAAACTCCAAAAATTCAACAATTTCTGAACCAGTCATCTCGTAAAATTCATAACAAATCATACGTTCATTTTTAACGGTTCAAAATTTGTGGACATATACTCAACTTATATATGTATAACATATCTAAAAATTACCACGATCCAACGGTCGGATTAAAAATTATAACCCTCGCAAAATATCTCAAAAATCCTGATTTTTAATACCTCCATTCCGACAAAAATACGGATAAAAATTTCAACATTAACTCCTTCATTTTTTAACCACAAAAATATATCCCTCATTTATATCCACATAAAATAAATATTTTCTTATCATATGAATCAATAATTAATTATTCACAAATAATATTACAGAATCACATTTAAGACAACCAGGCCGTTCCCAGGAAAGAGGGGGCTTTCCAATAAGGATTTCTCCTTACTAGTGCGCAATTAGATGACCAAACCTCTCCTTAGACAGAACTTTCTAGACATTGCCAATAATGCTATCTAATAATATTATTCAAATAATATGAATTATTGATCTGATAAAAGAAAATACTGTGCAGCAACAATTATTGAACAACAGTAATATAAAATTTCAACGTAGCAATTATTGAATCAATAAAATAAAATATTGAACAGTAATTACTGTAACAATTATTGAGTAGTGCCTTCTTACGTAAGAATCAATAATTTCAAAAATACTATGCAATACCGTGTGCTACTGTGCAATAACGCGTATTACTGTATTTTAACCACCGGGTATTCTAACAGTGTTAACGGTAACAACTACGCCGTTATTTGTAAAAACTCAAATTTGTCGTTTTCTTCACCCGACAGTTATTCTGTTATGGGGCCCACAAATAGCTGCGCCGTCGTACGAATATTCCCCGACAGAAAGAATATTCCACGACCAAACGAGTATTCCCCGACAACAATGATTATTTTATAACCACTTGTGTATTTTCAAAAATTTTCACATTTCACCCATAACTTTAACTTTTTATCAATTTAACCATTTACTGAATTGTAATTATAAGAAAAATTGAATACTTTTATTTCATAAAATTCGGGGTCTTACAATCTCCCCTCCTTATGAAATTTCGTCCCCGAAATTTACGTACCTGGTATTTCGAAGAGTTGAGAATACCTTACTTTCATTTCAGATTTCATCTTCCTTGTCCTCAAGATTTCTCCATTGCTCATCTCCTGTATTTCAGATATCATTCTAGAATACAGCTTCAAAACAAAGGTTAATTTAACAAATTAACATATCACATAATATCCCAATATTATGACTGACCAACAAATAAGCTTAGGTAGGACACACTAGCGAAGGATTTACTTATCTCTCCCCTCCTAGTTGTATTCCCCGATCTCCGCCAGAGATCATATCCCTAAGCTCTGATACCAAATGTAACGACCCCAAAATAGGTTCATTCCACCCAACCCATTCTGAGTCGCCAAATACATGGTACAGAAAATAACTGTAACTTTATTACAACAATTGTTGTGCAAAATACAACAACACATATGCTGTGAGTTTGGATACAAATATATACCAAATGTGACTCATGTTCCAACCGTGGACATCACCTCACAATAACACCTTACATAAAGGTATAGTCAAAAACTGTTTTAGAAATTAGAATCTTTGGGAAGTGCTCAAGGAAACCTTCGTACATGGGAGGCCACGCGTCTAGGTTATGATAGATATCATATGGCCACAGAATTATCCTTGGTTGACCCAATAGACCCCAAAGAAAAACGAGAAGATTACTATCATATTCTTCCCAATGGTGAGTCTTCTCTTGACTTATCATTATCTCCACTGTCTCTAATTGAGAATTATACTTCAAACAAACACCAAGATTATATAGGTAGTGCCCATAGATATACTCAGCAAGTGGATGAGCACAACCCTGTCCTATGATGACACGAGGTTGTATGTCATTAGACATCTTGTATGATAGTGACAAAACACCCTTCCAACGTTGGGTTCGCTTCACCCTATTTTCTTCACCAAATATAACTACTAAATGATGACCACCGTTCTATTCCCTTGTTACCCCCGCTCGACCTAGCTACACTCTTATTACCTGAAAGGAATTGTGAAGCAAAAGGGTGAGCACAACTAGCTCAGTAAAGAATATCATGACTAAAGATAATTAAATTATCAATAGCCTTCATCAATAATAAATCAGAGATTTAGAACATATGGTAAATGATAAAAATTTCAACCATAGTTGCAGCGGAACGAGCAATCCATTAGAAGAGTCAAATAGACTATAAAGTCTATTATCTTCTCCATGTTAAAAATCCACCAATAATGTTTTATCCCTGTAACATCAATCAACAATTCTGGTCCACAATCATATGAATAACTCATAATCATAACTGTAGTTCTAAATTCCTCTTCTCATCTAGGACGAAGATAATTTTCATCACCTATCTTTACCTGAAACATCAAAGATCATGGTTACACCAAATCACATTTCCTGTTCATAATCATACTAATAACTTCATCTTTGCACTACGGCCAAAGATATTCATTTGTATCACCAGTTGGTCATGTTCATCTCAACATCTGTTCATCTTTGCACTACTGGCCAAAGATATTCAACAACATGTCATCTTTGCACTACGGGCCAAAGATATTCATCAACAATTCATCTTTGCACTACAGGCCAAAGATATTCTTCAACAGTTCATATTTGCACTACAGGCCAAATATATTCATATCTCAAATAAATATATAATCATTTCAGAATTTATATAAACAATAATTATAACCATGTTGATCATTTCACATTTGCACTTAAGCTAAAGATATTCACTTATAAATTCAATGGTCATGATCATACCAGTCACAATTCAACTTTGCACTACAGGCCAAAGAGAACCCTAGTCATGATCATACCAATAATCTACCCATCTTTACACTCCAGTGAAAGAGAATTTCAACATCAGGGTTATAAAAATGTTATATATGATGATAAAAATAATATGATCAACATATAGTTTTAATCTCAAGAGTAATATTCGTAACTCATGAATAGTAACCCCGACACAAAAGATAGAAATTCTACAATAAAATTCATACCAATATTTCGGTATAATGATATTGAAAGAATAACATTACTTAAATTTATAAACAATTTATTTTAATTGTTTACACTTTACTAATTAATGCATTTAATCATCATAAAATGCCAACTCTTACAATTTCATCATCAATAACCAAAACCCTCATCAAAAATCTGCATATACCTCATATAGGATTCTCAAGCCATAAAATCCTATTTTCTAATTTTCTTTCTTCACAAAACATATTTAATTCATTTACTCATAACTAGACCATTTTCATGAAAAATACCAAATCAGTTCCAAAAATATTTCTTTTCTGAAATTTAGCATAATATAGTCCCATAGTGAACATATATTTTTCTCAAAATTTTTAAAAGTCATTTACTATTTTTCATATGGCCAAAATAGCCGAATATTTAGACATTTATCAAAAATTATACTTTTGTCTAAAAATTCTGAAATTTACAGAGTATACTTCTATCATATACATGTACTCCCAATAAAAATTTCATCAATTTTGGAGTTAACCACAAGGAATTATAAGCGGTTACTTTTAAAATAGTCTTTTCTCATAAAATTCATAACTCTCAATCTATACATCCAAAAATCACCATTTTTGGACACAATCAAGAAAACTCATCAAAATATCATTTCAAATTTTTCCAGAATTTTTGAAGTTCAGAAAAATTACGAAACTGAAAATCATAACAACCCTTAAAATCCCTTACTATCCCTTACCTCAAAAGAGCAGTACTTCTGACTGGATATCGGATATGATGCTGAAGGAAACTTGCACTGATGAATAGCAACTCACCAAGTATCTAAAAACTCACAAAATATGCTTCATAATATAGAGAGAGAAAGAGAGAAAGCTTATGTTTCTGGTGTGATTTTCAATTCTAACTTAGCCCTCTATTTATAGGAAAATTTTGGTAGGTTTGACCTGCAACCTGATGGCTTTACCTGCTACTATTCCCACCCACCACATTTGAAATATAATTCAGCACATTTCTTCACCAACCACAAGTGGGGCCCACCAATTCTAGAATTTTCCACCAAAATGATAAACTCCAAAAATTCAACAATTTCTGAACCAGTCATCTCGTAAAATTCATAACAAATCATACGTTCATTTTTAACGGTTCAAAATTTGTGGACATATACTCAACTTATATATGTATAACATATCCAAAAATTACCACGATCCAACGGTCGGATTAAAAATTATAACCCTCGCAAAATATCTCAAAAATCCTGATTTTTAATACCTCCATTCCGACAAAAATACGGATAAAAATTTCAACATTAACTCCTTCATTTTTTAACCACAAAAATATATCCCTCATTTATATCCACATAAAATAAATATTTTCTTATCATATGAATCAATAATTAATTATTCACAAATAATATTACAGAATCACATTTAAGACAACCAGGCCGTTCCCAGGAAAGAGGGGGCTTTCCAATAAGGATTTCTCCTTACTAGCGCGCAATTAGATGACCAAACCTCTCCTTAGACAGAACTTTCTAGACATTGCCAATAATGCTATCTAATAATATTATTCAAATAATATGAATTATTGATCTGATAAAAGAAAATAATGTGCAGCAACAATTATTGAACAACAATAATATAAAATTTCAACGTAGCAATTATTGAATCAATAAAATAAAATATTGAACAGTAATTACTGTAACAATTATTGAGTAGTGCCTTCTTACGTAAGAATCAATAATTTCAAAAATACTATGCAATACCGTGTGCTACTGTGCAATAACGCGTATTACTGTATTTTAACCACCGGGTATTCTAACAGTGTTAACGGTAACAACTACGCCGTTATTTGTAAAAACTCAAATTTGTCGTTTTCTTCACCCGACAGTTATTCTGTTATGGGGCCCACAAATAGCTGCGCCGTCGTACGAATATTCCCCGACAGAAAGAATATTCCACGACCAAACGAGTATTCCCCGACAACAATGATTATTTTATAACCACTTGTGTATTTTCAAAAATTTTCACATTTCACCCATAACTTTAACTTTTTATCAATTTAACCATTTACTGAATTGTAATTATAAGAAAAATTGAATACTTTTATTTCATAAAATTCGGGGTCTTACAATCTCCCCTCCTTATGAAATTTCGTCCCCGAAATTTACGTACCTGGTATTTCGAAGAGTTGAGAATACCTTACTTTCATTTCAGATTTCATCTTCCTTGTCCTCAAGATTTCTCTATTGCTCATCTCCTGTATTTCAGATATCATTCTAGAATACAGCTTCAAAACAAAGGTTAATTTAACAAATTAACATATCACATAATATCCCAATATTATGACTGACCAACAAATAAGCTTAGGTAGGACACACTAGCGAAGGATTTACTTATCTCTCCCCTCCTAGTTGTATTCCCCGATCTCCGCCAGAGATCATATCCCTAAGCTCTGATACCAAATGTAACGACCCCAAAATAGGTTCATTCCACCCAACCCATTCTGAGTCGCCAAATACATGGTACAGAAAATAACTGTAACTTTATTACAACAATTGTTGTGCAAAATATAACAACACATATGCTGTGAGTTTGGATACAAATATATACCAAATGTGACTCATGTTCCAACCGTGGACATCACCTCACAATAACACCTTACATAAAGGTATAGTCAAAAACTGTTTTAGAAATTAGAATCTTTGGGAAGTGCTCAAGGAAACCTTCGTACATGGGAGGCCACGCGTCTAGGTTATGATAGATATCATATGGCCACAGAATTATCCTTGGTTGACCCAATAGACCCCAAAGAAAAACGAGAAGATTACTATCATATTCTTCCCAATGGTGAGTCTTCTCTTGACTTATCATTATCTCCACTGTCTCTAATTGAGAATTATACTTCAAACAAACACCAAGATTATATAGGTAGTGCCCATAGATATACTCAGCAAGTGGATGAGCACAACCCTGTCCTATGATGACACGAGGTTGTATGTCATTAGACATCTTGTATGATAGTGACAAAACACCCTTCCAACGTTGGGTTCGCTTCACCCTATTTTCTTCACCAAATATAACTACTAAATGATGACCACCGTTCTATTCCCTTGTTACCCCCGCTCGACCTAGCTACACTCTTATTACCTGAAAGGAATTGTGAAGCAAAAGGGTGAGCACAACTAGCTCAGTAAAGAATATCATGACTAAAGATAATTAAATTATCAATAGCCTTCATCAATAATAAATCAGAGATTTAGAACATATGGTAAATGATAAAAATTTCAACCATAGTTGCAGCGGAACGAGCAATCCATTAGAAGAGTCAAATAGACTATAAAGTCTATTATCTTCTCCATGTTAAAAATCCACCAATAATGTTTTATCCTTGTAACATCAATCAACAATTCTGGTCCACAATCATATGAATAACTCATAATCATAACTGTAGTTCTAAATTCCTCTTCTCATCTAGGACGAAGATAATTTTCATCACCTATCTTTACCTGAAACATCAAAGATCATGGTTACACCAAATCACATTTCCTGTTCATAATCATACTAATAACTTCATCTTTGCACTACGGCCAAAGATATTCATTTGTATCACCAGTTGGTCATGTTCATCTCAACATCTGTTCATCTTTGCACTACTGGCCAAAGATATTCAACAACATGTCATCTTTGCACTACGGGCCAAAGATATTCATCAACAATTCATCTTTGCACTACAGGCCAAAGATATTCATCAACAGTTCATATTTGCACTACAGGCCAAATATATTCATATCTCAAAGAAATATATAATCATTTCAGAATTTATATAAACAATAATTATAACCATGTTGATCATTTCACCTTTGCACTTAAGCTAAAGATATTCAATTATAAATTCAATGGTCATGATCATACCAGTCACAATTCAACTTTGCACTACAGGCCAAAGAGAACCCTAGTCATGATCATACCAATAATCTACCCATCTTTACACTCCAGTGAAAGAGAATTTCAACATCAGGGTTATAAAAATGTTATATATGATGATAAAAATAATATGATCAACATATAGTTTTAATCTCAAGAGTAATATTCGTAACTCATGAATAGTAACCCCGACACAAAAGATAGAAATTCTACAATAAAATTCATACCAATATTTCGGTATAATGATATTGAAAGAATAACATTACTTAAATTTATAAACAATTTATTTTAATTGTTTACACTTTACTAATTAATGCATTTAATCATCATAAAATGCCAACTCTTACAATTTCATCATCAATAACCAAAACCCTCATCAAAAATCTGCATATACCTCATATAGGATTCTCAAGCCATAAAATCCTATTTTCTAATTTTCTTTCTTCACAAAACATATTTAATTCATTTACTCATAACTAGACCATTTTCATGAAAAATACCAAATCAGTTCCAAAAATATTTCTTTTCTGAAATTTAGCATAATATAGTCCCATAGTGAACATATATTTTTCTCAAAATTTTTAAAAGTCATTTACTATTTTTCATATGGCCAAAATAGCCGAATATTTAGACATTTATCAAAAATTATACTTTTGTCTAAAAATTCTGAAATTTACAGAGTATACTTCTATCATATACATGTACTCCCAATAAAAATTTCATCAATTTTGGAGTTAACCACAAGGAATTATAAGCGGTTACTTTTAAAATAGTCTTTTCTCATAAAATTCATAACTCTCAATCTATACATCCAAAAATCACCATTTTTGGACACAATCAAGAAAACTCATCAAAATATCATTTCAAATTTTTCCAGAATTTTTGAAGTTCAGAAAAATTACGAAACTGAAAATCATAACAACCCTTAAAATCCCTTACTATCCCTTACCTCAAAAGAGCAGTACTTCTGACTGGATATCGGATATGATGCTGAAGGAAACTTGCACTGATGAATAGCAACTCACCAAGTATCTAAAAACTCACAAAATATGCTTCATAATATAGAGAGAGAAAGAGAGAAAGCTTATGTTTCTGGTGTGATTTTCAATTCTAACTTAGCCCTCTATTTATAGGAAAATTTTGGTAGGTTTGACCTGCAACCTGATGGCTTTACCTGCTACTATTCCCACCCACCACATTTGAAATATAATTCAGCACATTTCTTCACCAACCACAAGTGGGGCCCACCAATTCTAGAATTTTCCACCAAAATGATAAACTCCAAAAATTCAACAATTTCTGAACCAGTCATCTCGTAAAATTCATAACAAATCATACGTTCATTTTTAACGGTTCAAAATTTGTGGACATATACTCAACTTATATATGTATAACATATCCAAAAATTACCACGATCCAACGGTCGGATTAAAAATTATAACCCTCGCAAAATATCTCAAAAATCCTGATTTTTAATACCTCCATTCCGACAAAAATACGGATAAAAATTTCAACATTAACTCCTTCATTTTTTAACCACAAAAATATATCCCTCATTTATATCCACATAAAATAAATATTTTCTTATCATATGAATCAATAATTAATTATTCACAAATAATATTACAGAATCACATTTATGACAACCAGGCCGTTCCCAGGAAAGAGGGGGCTTTCCAATAAGGATTTCTCCTTACTAGCGCGCAATTAGATGACCAAACCTCTCCTTAGACAGAACTTTCTAGACATTGCCAATAATGCTATCTAATAATATTATTCAAATAATATGAATTATTGATCTGATAAAAGAAAATACTGTGCAGCAACAATTATTGAACAACAATAATATAAAATTTCAACGTAGCAATTATTGAATCAATAAAATAAAATATTGAACAGTAATTACTGTAACAATTATTGAGTAGTGCCTTCTTACGTAAGAATCAATAATTTCAAAAATACTATGCAATACCGTGTGCTACTGTGCAATAACGCGTATTACTGTATTTTAACCACCGGGTATTCTAACAGTGTTAACGGTAACAACTACGCCGTTATTTGTAAAAACTCAAATTTGTCGTTTTCTTCACCCGACAGTTATTCTGTTATGGGGCCCACAAATAGCTGCGCCGTCGTACGAATATTCCCCGACAGAAAGAATATTCCACGACCAAACGAATATTCCCCGACAACAATGATTATTTTATAACCACTTGTGTATTTTCAAAAATTTTCACATTTCACCCATAACTTTAACTTTTTATCAATTTAACCATTTACTGAATTGTAATTATAAGAAAAATTGAATACTTTTATTTCATAAAATTCGGGGTCTTACAATCTCCCCTCCTTATGAAATTTCGTCCCCGAAATTTACGTACCTGGTATTTCGAAGAGTTGAGAATACCTTACTTTCATTTCAGATTTCATCTTCCTTGTCCTCAAGATTTCTCCATTGCTCATCTCCTGTATTTCAGATATCATTCTAGAATACAGCTTCAAAACAAAGGTTAATTTAACAAATTAACATATCACATAATATCCCAATATTATGACTGACCAACAAATAAGCTTAGGTAGGACACACTAGCGAAGGATTTACTTATCTCTCCCCTCCTAGTTGTATTCCCCGATCTCCGCCAGAGATCATATCCCTAAGCTCTGATACCAAATGTAACGACCCCAAAATAGGTTCATTCCACCCAACCCATTCTGAGTCGCCAAATACATGGTACAGAAAATAACTGTAACTTTATTACAACAATTGTTGTGCAAAATATAACAACACATATGCTGTGAGTTTGGATACAAATATATACCAAATGTGACTCATGTTCCAACCGTGGACATCACCTCACAATAACACCTTACATAAAGGTATAGTCAAAAACTGTTTTAGAAATTAGAATCTTTGGGAAGTGCTCAAGGAAACCTTCGTACATGGGAGGCCACGCGTCTAGGTTATGATAGATATCATATGGCCACAGAATTATCCTTGGTTGACCCAATAGACCCCAAAGAAAAACGAGAAGATTACTATCATATTCTTCCCAATGGTGAGTCTTCTCTTGACTTATCATTATCTCCACTGTCTCTAATTGAGAATTATACTTCAAACAAACACCAAGATTATATAGGTAGTGCCCATAGATATACTCAGCAAGTGGATGAGCACAACCCTGTCCTATGATGACACAAGGTTGTATGTCATTAGACATCTTGTATGATAGTGACAAAACACCCTTCCAACGTTGGGTTCGCTTCACCCTATTTTCTTCACCAAATATAACTACTAAATGATGACCACCGTTCTATTCCCTTGTTACCCCCGCTCGACCTAGCTACACTCTTATTACCTGAAAGGAATTGTGAAGCAAAAGGGTGAGCACAACTAGCTCAGTAAAGAATATCATGACTAAAGATAATTAAATTATCAATAGCCTTCATCAATAATAAATCAGAGATTTAGAACATATGGTAAATGATAAAAATTTCAACCATAGTTGCAGCGGAACGAGCAATCCATTAGAAGAGTCAAATAGACTATAAAGTCTATTATCTTCTCCATGTTAAAAATCCACCAATAATGTTTTATCCCTGTAACATCAATCAACAATTCTGGTCCACAATCATATGAATAACTCATAATCATAACTGTAGTTCTAAATTCCTCTTCTCATCTAGGACGAAGATAATTTTCATCACCTATCTTTACCTGAAACATCAAAGATCATGGTTACACCAAATCACATTTCCTGTTCATAATCATACTAATAACTTCATCTTTGCACTACGGCCAAAGATATTCATTTGTATCACCAGTTGGTCATGTTCATCTCAACATCTGTTCATCTTTGCACTACTGGCCAAAGATATTCAACAACATGTCATCTTTGCACTACGGGCCAAAGATATTCATCAACAATTCATCTTTGCACTACAGGCCAAAGATATTCTTCAACAGTTCATATTTGCACTACAGGCCAAATATATTCATATCTCAAATAAATATATAATCATTTCAGAATTTATATAAACAATAATTATAACCATGTTGATCATTTCACCTTTGCACTTAAGCTAAAGATATTCACTTATAAATTCAATGGTCATGATCATACCAGTCACAATTCAACTTTGCACTACAGGCCAAAGAGAACCCTAGTCATGATCATACCAATAATCTACCCATCTTTACACTCCAGTGAAAGAGAATTTCAACATCAGGGTTATAAAAATGTTATATATGATGATAAAAATAATATGATCAACATATAGTTTTAATCTCAAGAGTAATATTCGTAACTCATGAATAGTAACCCCGACACAAAAGATAGAAATTCTACAATAAAATTCATACCAATATTTCGGTATAATGATATTGAAAGAATAACATTACTTAAATTTATAAACAATTTATTTTAATTGTTTACACTTTACTAATTAATGCATTTAATCATCATAAAATGCCAACTCTTACAATTTCATCATCAATAACCAAAACCCTCATCAAAAATCTACATATACCTCATATAGGATTCTCAAGCCATAAAATCCTATTTTCTAATTTTCTTTCTTCACAAAACATATTTAATTCATTTACTCATAACTAGACCATTTTCATGAAAAATACCAAATCCGTTCCAAAAATATTTCTTTTCTGAAATTCAGCATAATATAGTCCCATAGTGAACATATATTTTTCTCAGAATTTTTAAAAGTCATTTACTATTTTTCATATGGCCAAAATAGCCGAATATTTAGACATTTATCAAAAATTATACTTTTGTCTAAAAATTCTGAAATTTACAGAGTATACTTCTATCATATACATGTACTCCCAATAAAAATTTCATCAATTTTGGAGTTAACCACAAGGAATTATAAGCGGTTACTTTTAAAATAGTCTTTTCTCATAAAATTCATAACTCTCAATCTATACATCCAAAAATCACCATTTTTGGACACAATCAAGAAAACTCATCAAAATATCATTTCAAATTTTTCCAGAATTTTTGAAGTTCAGAAAAATTACGAAACTGAAAATCATAACAACCCTTAAAATCCCTTACTATCCCTTACCTCAAAAGAGCAGTACTTCTGACTGGATATCGGATATGATGCTGAAGGAAACTTGCACTGATGAATAGCAACTCACCAAGTATCTAAAAACTCACAAAATATGCTTCATAATATAGAGAGAGAAAGAGAGAAAGCTTATGTTTCTGGTGTGATTTTCAATTCTAACTTAGCCCTCTATTTATAGGAAAATTTTGGTAGGTTTGACCTGCAACCTGATGGCTTTACCTGCTACTATTCCCACCCACCACATTTGAAATATAATTCAGCACATTTCTTCACCAACCACAAGTGGGGCCCACCAATTCTAGAATTTTCCACCAAAATGATAAACTCCAAAAATTCAACAATTTCTGAACCAGTCATCTCGTAAAATTCATAACAAATCATACGTTCATTTTTAACGGTTCAAAATTTGTGGACATATACTCAACTTATATATGTATAACATATCTAAAAATTACCACGATCCAACGGTCGGATTAAAAATTATAACCCTCGCAAAATATCTCAAAAATCCTGATTTTTAATACCTCCATTCCGACAAAAATACGGATAAAAATTTCAATATTAACTCCTTCATTTTTTAACCACAAAAATATATCCCTCATTTATATCCACATAAAATAAATATTTTCTTATCATATGAATCAATAATTAATTATTCACAAATAATATTACAGAATCACATTTAAGACAACCAGGCCGTTCCCAGGAAAGAGGGGGCTTTCCAATAAGGATTTCTCCTTACTAGCGCGCAATTAGATGACCAAACCTCTCCTTAGACAGAACTTTCTAGACATTGCCAATAATGCTATCTAATAATATTATTCAAATAATATGAATTATTGATCTGATAAAAGAAAATACTGTGCAGCAACAATTATTGAACAACAATAATATAAAATTTCAACGTAGCAATTATTGAATCAATAAAATAAAATATTGAACAGTAATTACTGTAACAATTATTGAGTAGTGCCTTCTTACGTAAGAATCAATAATTTCAAAAATACTATGCAATACCGTGTGCTACTGTGCAATAACGCGTATTACTGTATTTTAACCACCGGGTATTCTAACAGTGTTAACGGTAACAACTACGCCGTTATTTGTAAAAACTCAAATTTGTCGTTTTCTTCACCCGACAGTTATTCTGTTATGGGGCCCACAAATAGCTGCGCCGTCGTACGAATATTCCCCGACAGAAAGAATATTCCACGACCAAACGAGTATTCCCCGACAACAATGATTATTTTATAACCACTTGTGTATTTTCAAAAATTTTCACATTTCACCCATAACTTTAACTTTTTATCAATTTAACCATTTACTGAATTGTAATTATAAGAAAAATTGAATACTTTTATTTCATAAAATTCGGGGTCTTACATTTGCGCTTCATCTAGTATCTATTCATGAAAATATTCTCCTGATCATTCTTGAAGTTTACTCCACAAAACAGTATCATGTTGACAATTTGGACGTTATTAATTCCTGGATAAACTAATTCTTGAACTTGTTTTATTGAATTCTTATATCATTGTCATCATCCTCATGTTTATAAAATGTTGAAAGTCATCTGTGGCCTGTAGTGCATAGATGGACTTGGTATGATTATGATCAGGGATTATTCGGTGTAATCATGACCGTAATGTTACAAATGATGTGGTTAAAGTCTCATTGGCCGTAGTGCAGTGATGGACAGTTGTTGGCATGATCATGACCATTAATGAATATACGAATATCCTTGGCCGTAGTGCAGGGGTGATTCGATGATGTGGATTATTTTATTAAGCTGAGTCTCAGCGATCACAGTGTTGGAAAACTTTTTAAATCATAAAAGATAGTAGAGTTTATTTTCTACTTGACTCTTTTAATGGATTGCTTGTTCCGCTGCAGTTAAACTTGATGTCTATTATATTTTATCAGTTTAACATTGTTGAAGGCTAATGATAATTCATTCTGCATTATCTTAGTCATAATATTTCTTACTGGGCTAGTTGAGCTCACCCTTTCTTTCACTGTTCTCTTCAGGAAATGAGAACGTAGCTGGAGCAAGTCGGGGAACGGAGTGATGGTCCGAATGATAGTATTAGTTAGTAGTCCTCACTATTCTATGTAATGGTGTGTTAATAAATGTAATGAGGACTCCTTTTGAGTATGAATACTCTCTAGAAGATAATATTTGTATTCAAACTCACAGTTTATGTTTTGTCGTATTGTACACGACAGTTGTATTAGTAAGTTGTATCTGTATTCTGTATTATGTATCTGACGACCCAAGATGGGTGATGTATACCTAATTTTGAGGGCGTCACAATAACACTATTTTTTTAATGCAAGAGTAATATAGATAATTAATAATATATTTAATGCTTACCATCATTTTCTTAATACTTGCGCACAATTCTAAAACGACCTATATTAAGGAATGGAGGTAGTAATTTATTTTTTTAGAAAATTATAAACGATAAATAAATTAGAATAAAATTTTTTTTTAAAACGATAATCTTTTAGAAACGGAGGGAATAATTAATAAGGAAGGAAGAAATATACTGCACCGAATATGGACAAAATGGCATAAATGCCCTAAACTTCCATTCCATTCCATTCCATTCCATGGGGATATGCATGCAAGGTGTTAATGACTAGCGTACTCTATAATATACGCTCACCAGATTAGTAAGAAATAACAACAATAATAACAGCAATAACATGGAGTATAATATAATATTTCAATTTTTATTACGAATAAATATATTAATTAATTATTCATATATTTATATCAATTTATTGGATACATCATTTTGTCTATAAAATCAATAATATTTTTCATAATATGTAGAACCGCTTAATACTATTTGAGTGTTTTCTTCCGCCTTAATATTTTTATGTAAATAAAAGGGCGACAGAAGCGGTGGTGTTATTGTAATTTTGTGGAAAATGAGTGGCTAATAAAGTTATTTCATTGAGGCACTTTAATCAAGGCATGTCACGAAGTGATTAGGCCATCACTACATACCCAGGAGCACTTCTTTCTTTATTGGGGATGAAAGGGACGTCCCACGTCAGCGCACCGGGTAGAATCACATTAGCCAGCGTGTGCGTGTTAATGGGTTGGTGAACTACGTCTACGTGTTAGTCTCAAGAAGATACAGTAGATGATCCAAAGCATTTCATGCCACGTGGCATAATGGGACGATATGCCTTGACAACTACTACTTTTGTTTATTCATTTTTAAAATTTTTACCACTACTAAACTACAATTAATATATAATATAAGGTGTGTGTATGCTTCTCTTTCTTTTTTTTTTTCATTTCATTATACATACATAATCCCTCGATCCGTTTTAAAAATGTGATGCATTTTATGAAGGCTTGGTCTTTATTTTATTTAACTTACTTCTTTAATTTTAAAATAATATCAACAATATATAAAGTTAAGTTTTAGAAATTTATGATAAGAAAATTAACTTTGACTCTTAAGTTCATAAAAAAAAAGTTGATTTTTTTTAATTACATTCTTCACGGATATATAAAATTCTTATAGACCTAAAAATTCTATGGCAAATGATACCAAAGGGAGTGGTTACTGGTTAGTATGAAGTTAATTTTGGTCAACTGACCAATACAGTGTCGATACACAAGCCGTGAGATGATCTCTCTCTGCGTGTCGGCATTGTATTGATCATTAACCAAATTATCAAGAAGTTAATTTTATTGTGACCGGATCCGATAGTAAACTCTTTGCGATATAGATTTGGTCATAGTGCCACCGCCAAGCTTATGGAAACATCTTATTTTCATTAGGTTTGGTTAGGTTGTATCCCTCATTACCTCTATAATTTTTAAAAATTTATATACATTTAGAACATTGTTTTGTTTTCTATTTTCTTAAATTCCCACTTTCGAACTTATTTAGGAATATGTTTTTCTTTACATGCCTTTACGATAGTATTTTGATGATAATTTTTTTTACAAAAAATTACTTACAAAATAATATGGTTAATTGATTGTGATTGATTGTTGTCATTAGGTTCACCCAACTTACGATTAATTATCTACTAATTATATTATGTCACATCATTTTGTAAATAAACTAATTTTTATAATAAAAAAAAATTATAACCGTAACAACACTCCATGCCTTTGTTAAAACTGAAAATTAACTTGAACAATTGAAAGAATTGTTAATATTCCCGATGTACAGAAGCTTCGAATGTTCACACCTAATTCACCATAAAAAATTGAGTGGGAATTGACTTCGAATCGTTAATAACGCTCACAAGCTGATCAAAAAAGAGAGCAGATCCTCCCTCCCTAAATTTCATGTCTCCTTGTGTCCTTCCATTTAAATCTTGACACATGTCCTTTTATTTAATGTTAGAATTAATTAGTGTTAAGTAAGAGACTATGTGTCAAGATTTAAGTGGAGGGACACAAGGAAACAGGAAATTTGGGGACAGGATCTGCTCTCATCAAAAAAGCATATATATATATATATATATATATATATATATATATATATCTCACAAAATGGCAAGCCAAAGTACAGAAAAGTCATAAATTAAAGCCTAGGAACTTGGAAACTCTGTAAAAGCATATTAAAAATGAGCATTGAAAGTCCACTCAAGCCGCAAAGGAATTACTACTACTACTACTACAATATTGGAGTAATGGAGTAGCTAGCCTCACTTACAAAGTTCAAACTTTTATGAATTTAATATCTTAATTAAGGAAGAATTTATTGGTTTTTATACTAAAAAAACCCAAATCGCCATCCAAACTACATTTATTTAAAACATATTCACACATACAAAAAAAAAAAATATATATATATATATATATATATATAGTGAGAGAATAATAAAAAATTTAACCAAGTTCAGTCACGCTGCTGCATAAACAAAAGAGAAATTGATCCATGACGGTAAAGTTATACCCGAGATGAATTTTTAATGCAACTCATTGTATTAATTTTTTTGAAAAAAAAAAAAACATTTCGACTACACTTAGCGTGGATGGAAAACTTTTTAAGTAATTTATTAAACAAATAGCATTAATTAATTGTGCATTAAGATTTGTATTGTATCTTAACATAGATAAAATAGTAAGTAGATTCGATATTATTAATTTAAATAGTAGGCCACATGTGTTATTTTTTTTTTATTATTATTGCACAATTAATACAGATAATAATAATACTTTTAATTAAACTAACTAATTCCAGAAACTATGAAACTGCATCAAACAAAATGCATGACGTGAGGATGACTTGGACAGAAAGAATAAAGGTTTAAAGTGTCATTAGTCATTAACTTCCGTCTCCAATTAATCAACTTTTTCTCAATTAATTATGTATTTTAATTATATTATTAATTCCTCCTACCTAGCTACCTAGTTCTTTAATTTCATGCAATGTCAAGATGCCGGCTGCTGCCATGTCACCATCACGACACCACCAGAGCACCAATATGGACGGTCCGATAAGCGTACACGTGGATGCATGTCATTGTAAAAAATGTAAATTAATTATGAGATCTCAAGTAGTCCTAATTAAACAATGCATTAAAGTAATTAATCTCTCTGGCTTAAAGTAATAGAGCTATATATTTGTCCTGAGAACAATTTCACGGTGGGGCCTCTGATAGCGATTTATCCACGTGACCATTGGTGGGGTGGGATCTACCAATCTTATGCTTTTATTCTTAACCTAACCACTAAAAACGTTGCCTAACCCTATAATATGGGTCCACACAGTTAGAAATTACTACTGCTTGAAAAATTACTACATAAGGATATTTGATATGTACCCAATTAAAGTTTTATTTTTAATGACGATTGCTGGGTTGTACAATAATAATATCATTAAAATATTATCTATTATAGTTATTCATGTAACTTTAAGCAAAAAAGTTATATATATATATATATAGTCATTTCCTTCTTATTTTTTTAACTATAAAATTATATATATAAAACATTTACATGTCATTAATTATATGTATTTTATGAGTACTATCAACAACATTTTTAATTAATGTAAGAATATATTTTTATAAAAAAAATATTATGGTTCTTGAAATATATTTTTAATTTTAAAGTGAAAAAGTGTATGTAGGTTCTTGCATGGTCTTCATAATCTTGGACCATTCATCTAGACTAGACTATTAGTTGGACCATTGTTTGTAACACCCCAAAAGCCACAATCTTTAAGACAAGTAAATTTAGGGTCCTTTACACTAATATACAATAATTAGAAAGTAATTACAAAAATAAAACATATAAAACATAAATACAGAAATAAAACATACACAATATACGTGCTAAAATCACGTGTCATTAACTCCTACAAGTCAGTTACCAAATTTCATCTTTTCAAATAACCGCCCCAAAATCATGCAACTGTGAAATCGGAACACATATCAACGACGGAGAAGACGCAGAAATCTGTCGCGCCTATCAAATCGGAGAAGACGAATCACTTTATCACGACGCAACTCTGAAATCGAAAATAGCATACAGCATCAACAACTTCTTCCCGTTCAGTAACCGTAATCTTCTGGCGCGACACAACATTGAGATCGAAGAAGACGAAACTTTTCGTCGCGACGGCACGCTGAGATCACAAAATAGCATACAAAATCAACAGCAACTTCAAGTTCAGTAACCAAAAACAATCGAACTACAGTGATTGTTGGAGTTCAGTAACAAAATCGCAGCAACTTCGATAAAAATTTGAATACTGAGGTAAGTGATTCATATGCATATAGTTACCTCTGTTTTCTACGAATTCCTATATTGATAACCTTTCTTAAGTTTTTCACGTTTAAAATGGTTACTACAAATACTGTGTAGCATTATATGGTTACTGACTAATGCTGACTTGGTTACTATGTAAAATTATATTGTTCACTTGGTTACTGTGTAAAATTATATAGTGACTAATGCTGACTTAATTGGTTACTGACCAATGCTGAATTGGTTACTGACTAATGCAAACTTAATTACTGCAGAGATTAATTGGTTACTATAATATTGGTTGCTGAAGCATATTACTGTATAATGTTGTCCAATTTGGAGAGTCGGATTTTAGCGTTTTCGAAGCCTAATTTTATTGGAAACGGGGCAACGATCAAAAATCACTAGCTTTGCTGGTGAACTGCATGGTTTTTTGGTCAAATTCCATCATTTAGGCCTTCAATACTGCATGTAAAAATTTGGTTTATTTTCTGGTTACTAAGATTATGTAGTTTGGTTACTGTCTAATATTGATTTGGTTACTTTATAATGTTTATTCAGTTGTCAGACAATAGAGACTGACAGTAAACAATACAACAAATTTATTTATTTACAGGAATATATAATTGTTTAATGTTAGTAACCATTAACCACATGGTTGGTAACATTTTTGATGGTGTACAGTAACCAAAATTGATGTTGATTAACAAAGTCAGTATACTGATTGTTTTGATAACAAAGCCAGTATACTGACTGTGTAACATTATATTGTCTAATGTTGACTTAGTTACTGACTAATGCTGACTTGGTTACTGCATAATATTACTAATTAATGCTGACTTGGTTACTGACTAATACTGATTTGGTTACTAAGTAATATTATATTAGTTACTGAATAATGCTGACTTGCTTACTGTGTAACACTATAATGGTTATTGACTAATTCTGAATTGGTTACTGTATAAAATTATAATGCTGACTTGGTTACTATGTAAAAATATTATTTAGTGACTCGTGCTAACTTGGTTACTGACTAATGCAAACTTAATTATTGCAGTGATTAATTGGTTACTGTATTATTGGTTACTGAAGCATATTAATGTATACTTCTACTTATGTTTTTTATATTAATGGTTACTTGTTAGCCAAATTGGTTACATTCTTACAAAAGTCTGCCTTTAGTTGGTAACAAACAAATTATACTGGTTGTTTTTTACTGTAAAATGCAATGAAAAATGTGTTTATATTCTGGTTACTAAATAGACATATCTTGGTTACTGTATAATATGTATTTAGATACTTTAAGGTGTTTATTTGGTTACTCTATAAAGTTATTGAGTTTTATAATTGTTTCTTTTATATTGGTGGTTACTTATTGACTACATTGGTTACCTTCATACAACTGTTAATCTGATTATATATATTGGTTGTTGTATACTATTTAATTGGTTAATTACAGAATAATATTTATTTGGTTGCAGTGGCAATTTAACAATCTCTGTCAAGTTTGGAGTGTCAAATTTGGGCATTTTTGGAGCCTAATTTCACTTTATCACGACGCATCTCTAAGATCGAAAATAGCATACAAAATCAACAACGCCTTCAAGATCAGTAACCAAATACTGCAGTGATTGTTGAATACAAGATCAACATCAACTTCGATTAAAAAATACTGAGGTATGATAGTTTAAAATTTATAATCATATAGTTACCTATTGTTACTACGAATTACTATATTGGTTACCTTTCTTAAGTTTTTTGCACTTAAAATAGTCACACGGTAAGAATAATGAATGTTTTGATTGCAATATGAATGTTTTAAGTGCAAATTGCATGTAAAAATGCAATTGGTTACTGCTTAACATTACATTAGTTACTGTCTAACTATGTCTATTTTACTGTTTAATGATGGATTGGTTAATACATACTGGTACTAACTAATGTTGCATTGGTTGCTGACTAATAATGATTTGGTTACTGTGTCCATTACATTGGTTACTGACTAATAATGAATCGGCTACTGTGTACCATTGCATTGGTTACTTACTAATAATGACTTTGTTACTGTGTAACATTATAATGGTTTCTGATGAAGACATGATTACTGACTAATACTGAATTGGTTACTGCTTAACATTACATTGGTTACTGTCTGACTATGTTTATGTTACTGTTTAATGCTGGATTGGTTAATGCATAATGGTACTAACTAATGTTGCATTGGTTACTGACTAATAATGATTTGGTTACTGTGTACCATTACATTGGTTATTGACTAATAATGAATTGGCTACTGTGTACCATTGCATTTGTTACTGACTAATAATGACTTTGTTACTGTGTAACATTATAATGGTTACTGATGAAGAATTGGTTACTGACTAATGCTGAATTGATTACTGCTTAACATTACATTAGTTACTGTCTGACTATAATATGTAATTGTTACTGACTTGGTTACTTACTAATGATGACTTGGTTACTGTGTAACATTATATAGCTTACCGACTAATATAGATTATTGACTAATAATGAAATGGCTACTGTGTACCATTGCATTGGTTACTGACTAATAATGACTTTGTTACTGTGTAACATTGTAATGGTTACTAATGAAGACTTGGTTACTGACTAATGCTGACTTAATTACTGCTTAACATTATATTGGTTACCGTCCGACTATATATATGTTACTGACTAATAATGATTTTGTTACTGTGTACCATTGCATTGGTTACTGACTAATAATTACTTTGTTACTGTGTAACATTATAATGGTTACTAATGAATACTTTGTTAATGTGTACCATTATTAATATGCATTTGCAATCTACTGACAATTATTTTATAATGGTAACCATCATCATATAATGGTTGTTGGCTTTTACTGATTTGGTTACTGTGTAACATTATACTGACTAACAGTAACTTGGTTACTGGATAAAATTATAATCTTTATTGGTTACAAATGTGCAACATTATATTGGTTATTGACTACTACTGAATTGTTACTGTGTAATTATATACTAGTTACTATATAAAGCATATTTGGTTACTGTGTAATATTATATTGGTTACTGATCAATACTGACTTAGTTACTATATAACATTATAATGTTAATGAGATTTATAATTGTTTCTTTTATATTGGTGGTTACTTATTGACTAATATTGTGTACTAGTTAATTGGTTACTATATATTTGGGATGCAACTCTTGATCATATAATGATTACTTACAATTGCTTTCTTGGTTACTGTGTAACCATATAATGGTCACTGGCTATTGCTGAGTTGGTTATAATGTAACATTATACTGACTACAGTAACTTGGTTACTGGATAAAATTATAATCTTTATTGCATAATATTACTGACTAATACTGACTTGTTACATATTATTGCTGACTTAACTAATGTGCAACATTATATTGGTTACTAACTACTACTTAATTACTTACTGTGAAATTATATAATGGTTACTGTATAATGCTTATTTGGTTACTGTGTAATATTATACTGGTTACTAATCAATACTGACTTAGTTACTATGTAACATTATAATGTTACTGATATTTATAATTGTTTCTTTTATATTGTTGGTTACTTGTTGACTAACAGTGTGTACTAGTTAATTGGTTACTACATATTTGGCATGCAACTGTTAAACTGATTGTATACATTGGGTTTTTTAGGTTGAGACATCAAACTTAGTGATTTTCACTGTTTACGATGTCTCTAAACAGTATATTGTGGACATCGAACAAAAGGCATGCACATGCAGTAAATTTCAGTACCATGAGATGCCTTGCCCGCACGCTGCTGCTGTTATGAGCAAGAGAAATTTGAGCTGTTATGATTTTTGCTCAAGAAAATACACTAAAGCAACTTTGGTCGAGACATATTCAGCTTCCATCATGCCATTAGATGACAAAGAAAATTGGAATGTATCAGAAGAAGTAAAAAACATATGTATAAAACCACCCAACACAAGAAGACCAGCAGGAAGACCAAAAAAAGGGAGGTACAAACACGGATCTGAAATTAAAATTCAAAACAAATGCAGCAGGTGCCAAGAAAGAGGACACAACAGGAAAACATGCAGTAATCCCCCGATTTTAAGACCACTAAAAAGGGTCTGATATAGTGTAGTTAAATTAAGAGTGTAAATACATGAATGTATTATTGTTTAATTTGAGTAACCATTAAACGATTGATTTGTAAATTTTTTGATTGTGTATAGTAAACAAAATTGTTATTCATTTATATATTGATTTCTGATTTCAATGAAACATTAACATTAACTGTAATCGAATAAATACATAACAGTAACCATAACAGTTTTTAATGGTAACCACATAATTACATAACAGTAACCATAACAGTTATCACTTAATAACATAACAGAAACCATACCAGTTTTTAACCAAATAATTACATAACAGTAACTATAACAATGTTTAATGTTACCTAAATAATTACATAACAGTAACCATCACAGTAACCACCTAATTTAATAATAGTAACAATACCATTTTATAATGGTAACCACAACATAAACAACATGTATATCCAGCAACATATAATTAAAACGGTATTGAAGTTTATGAAACCCATGTATACTCACACATGTACACTTAACATATGAAATATGTCCTGATACAATATTGTAACTATCTGATTACTATCAAATCATTATCTGGTTACCTATTTATACATGATTGGTTACCAACTGTATATTACAAAATTATAATTGGTTACCATTTTATACATGACAATAACCATAACAGTAACCATACCAGTTTTTAATGTAAACCAAATAATTATATAACAATAACCATAACAATGTTTAATGGTACCCAAATAATTACATAATAACAGTAACCATATCAGTTTATAATGGTAACCACAACATAAACAACCTGTATATCCAGCAACCTGTAATTAAAAGGGTATTGAAGTTTATGAAACCATGTATACATTACACATGTACACTTAACATATGATATATGTCCTGATACAATCTTGTAACTCTCTGGTTACTATCAAATCATTACCTGGTTACCCCTTTATACATGATTGGTTACCAACTGTATGTTTCAAAAAAATTCAACAAACACAACTGAAAAAGATACAAAATACCAACCAACAAACAATATTTCTTTCATTAATGCTAATATTGTCAAATATGTAATCCCATCTACATAAGATCCAATGACCATCAAAAAATCATAAACCATACACAAATATTGTGTATAATACCAAAACTTAAAAAAAAATACACAATAAAATTAATAAAGACAAAACAACAAAATCCGAACTAATCAAAATCTGGAACAAATCTTCGTGAAAATTCTCTATCAGTATCATAGCCCTCCAACTGCTTGTTCCTTGCATGCATATATAGGTTTGTGCACAACTTTTTTCGATACTGCGCAATGGGAAAAGGAATAGGAATCTGATCAAACTTCTGATGAATGACATGCTCAGCAAAACAAATTGTGAACATCCCACAATCACTGTAACAACAAACAACATATAACAAAAATCAAAAATAAAATTAACCTATATGTAATAATTAAAACAATGTACACAATTTAACCCTTACCCTTCTACTTGTTCAGGAACCGTCTCAAAAAATTTCAACTCAATTATATCGTCTTCGTCCTTATTGCGATACGGGTCACTGCTGAAGTCAATGTCAGACCTATCCTTCCAAAAACCAGACTTGCGTAGTAGTATGGGAAGAATGAAGATGTACAGCTCACAAACATCAGATATTTTAGTTTGCATAGATTTCCTTTTTGGTTGTAGAGAATTGTAAACAGTTAGACACCTACGATGCACATCAAAAGTCAACAACAACCAATGGTCCGGTGATGATATATGAATTGGGAACAACACGTAATCAACGTTCCTTCATGGTGTGTTGACATCCATAAACATTAACCAAAAAGTTATCATATCATAATATAACATTAACCATACCATAATAAAGCAGTAACCAAAAAGTTATATTATATAATCTAATGGTGACCAAAATATAAACAACATGTAGTACATACAATTTTATGCAGTAAACAAATAGTTATATATAATATTAACCAAAACATAATTTAAAGGTCACCAAAATAAAAGCATGTATACCAAAAAATATACTAAAGAAGTAACCAAACAGTTATATGATAGTAACCAAACCATGTTTTAATGGTAACCAACACATAAACAACATGTATACCAAACCCAGTTTAGTCAACCAATGTATACTAAGCAAATACATTGGAACCAAAACAATATATAAAAGTAACCAAAATCCCAATTGAAGAAAAAAAAATAGTTTCCAAATCATAAGCCAACAACAACAAAAAATATACTAATGAAGTAACCAAACAGTTATATGTTAGTAACCAAAACATATATTAATGGTAACCAATACATAAACAACATATAGACCAAACACAGTTTAGTCAACCTATATATACTAAGCAAATACATGGTAACCAGAACAACAAAAAACAGTAACCAAAATCCCAACTCAAGGAAACATAAATAGAATCCAAATCAGAAATTAACAATAACCAAAAATATACTAAAGAAGTAACCAAATATTTATATGATAATAACCAAAATATGTTTTAATGGTAACCAATACATAAACAACATGTACACCAAAATCAGTTTAGTCAACCATGTATACTAAGCAAATACATGGTAACCATAACAACATAAAAAAGTAACCAAAATACCAAATCAAGGTAACAAAAATGGTATCCGAATCACAAGCTAACAGTAACCAAAATATAATGTAGAAGTAACCAAACAGTTATATGATAGTAACAATAACAAAATTTAAACTAGCAAACCTTTAAAAAAATTTGGGTTGAAAATATCTTCTGGCTATGAACTTGAGCTTCTGTCTTAACTACAGGAACATCAAAATTAAAATTCAACTCCACAAACCTAAACAAATTTCTTCAAGTCCTTAATAGAATTACCCTCTGTGATTCTTTTCCTCTTTCCATCCTTCTTCCTTGTATCAACCATTCTATACAAAACATAAAAATAACACAAATCCAAGCAATCAATACCCCATTCTGTTAGAAACATAGCGTATATATATGATCATATTGACAATTAATTAGTATAATAAGAATTAACAGAATTTAGAAGCATACCTTAGAGAGAAACCAGAATCCTTTTAGTTGTGAGAGAGTTGGAGAGAGAAAATCACGTATTCAATTTTCTGTCAGAGTTGAGAGACTATGATGTTGCGTCGGCGTCGGCGGCGGCGGCGGAAGAGGACGACGACGTGGAGTGGCTTCGAGAAGAGAGACGAGAGGAGAGAGAGAAGTAGTAAGGGAGAAGAGAGAGAAATAGTAATGGCGTAGATAGAGAGAGACCGAACGAAGATAGAAACTAATTTGTTATGTAATCTCATTAATATTAATTCCTTAATTTAAGTACTCTTAATTGTATTAGTATTGTAAATATATATGATGAAGTGTCATATTTTTGTAATTATTTTATAAATATATGATTTTTGTAATTACTTTTAAAAATGTACTATAATATGTAATTGTTCCGTAAATTTAATGTTAATTAGAAGGTAGATATGTTATTATTTTTTAATTAGGAGTAATTTATTTGAATTTGGTGATACGTACAGCAGCATGTGAGCATGCTCTCCACCAATCAATATGACATAAATATATGGTACACGTCATTAAAAGATGGAAAACGTGGCATATATATATATATGCTCAAGCAATATCTATGTAAAGAAAACTTTTTCTTTCATTTTTTAACTATAGATTAATACATATTTTGTCTTTTATTATTATATAAACTTGTTAATTACAGTAAAATCTCTATTTAGGAATAAATTTATGACCAAACTATTTCTATTCTAATTGAAAGATTATTACTAAATAGAGGTATTGGTATAAAATATTTTTCAAAAAATATTTATGCAAAGTAGTTTTTTATAAGAAAAATGTGGTTTTTTATAGAAAATGTAGGTGATTTTTGTCTGAATGACTCTTAATTCACCTGCCTCTGATTCGATCAAAGTCAAATTTTGTTTGATAGATTTTTTTTGCCTCTTAATATCTCTTAATCTTTAAGACAGAAACGCAAATCTCAACTATTAAGAGCTGTCTCTAAATGATTTATTTAAAATTTATGGACAAAAATAACATCAATAAATATTGTATTTATTCAATTTCAAATTTTAAATCATTCAAATAAAATTTTTAAATAACTCAGAGGGTTAAAATAGTAAAATAGTGTCATTTAGATGTTTAAAACTTTTTAGTTATCAAATAGTTTTTTAGAAAGATGAATTAACTATTCAGATCTTAATTACTCAATTTTATCAAACACTGTCGTAGTCTTTTATAAAAAAAATATAGTCCTTTATAGGCAATGCAATGTTTTATAGGAAAATGTAGTTATTTATAGAAAATGTAGTCTTTTAAAATTAATATTGTCTCTCTCTCTCATATATATATATATATATATATATATATATATATATATATATATATATATATATATATATATATATATATATATACGGGAAGGATCAAGAGCATAATCCTTAAATAGCATAACGCCTTAAATAGCATAATTTTATCAAAACGAAATTATTTTGATAAGACGCGGTTGCATTTTTGTAAATACGCGGTGACATGGTATTTATAAAAATGCCACCGCGTCCCTCAAAAACTATGTTATTTTGATAAAATTATGCTATTTAAGGCGTTATGCTATTTAAGGATTATGCTCTTGATCCTTCCTGTATATATATATATATATATATATATATATATATATATATATATATATATATATATATATTACTATATAGATGTATAGTTTCTTAATACGGGACTTAAAAAGTATATAACATATTACAATTTAGAGGTTATGCCTATTTATAACTGGCCCAAATTGGGATCAAATTTTTTTATAATATTATAGAGATTATTCTTATTTAGAGTATTCTTAAATAGAGGTTTTACTGTATCTGGGCGCGCGCACACATACAACGGGTGTGATTTCTTATAAAAGGGACGAGAGAGTGGGAGAGAAAAAGATAAGAGAGTGGAGAGAATGAAAGTAAGAATAAAAAAAAGAAATTATTAAATTTACAACAGAAAATATTATTTTCACAATAAAAGTGTCGATCTATAGCGTTGGTTTTCACCGTCGCTATACATCTATAACGACACTTTTGTTGTGAAAATAACAAAAAATATTGTGAATTTAATAATTTTCTAAAAAATAACCATCTGATTGAGGGAATTAATAAGGATGAAACGGGAAAAAATAAAAAAGACTTTATAAAATATGAAAGCTTAAATGGGAAAAATGGAAATCAAAAGGTTTTATTTTTGATGTTAACACCAAAATAACTGTCATCATAGACTCCCGCTTTATAATAGATAAAGAGCAATTAATTCATAATACAACTCTTGCAACAAAGAGTGAAATGGATTCGGCAGCCTTCGTTTTGGTTGGCGCGGGAAGCACTTTCGGCATTTTGTGAAATGATAAGTGATCCACACACACAGATATATATATATATATATATATATATATATATATATATATATATATATATATATAGTCCGGTTTCAGTCTGGACTTCCGAACTTTCTTAAAATACTATTTTTTTTCTTTTTTTCTTTTTTTTAAAACAACTAAAAAAAATGGTCCGTATTTTAACAAGGTCCGGACTTTCGGTCCTGATCCTGGTTCTATATATATATATATAAAGATGGACAATTGATATGATTATGATCAGGAATTGTGTATTGGTATAATAATGACTTTTAATGTTACAGATAAATGTTTGTGATGAAAATCTTTTTTGGCTTGTAGTGCATAGATGGACAGATATTTGACATGATCGTGGTCACTGGTGATACAAACGAATATTTTTTATCCGTAATGCATAGATAATTCGTTGATTTGAAATAATTATTGATTGATGTTACAAGGATAAAATATTGATGATAAACTTTTAAATCATAGAAGATAGTAGACATCATGCTCTACTTGACTCTTCTAATGGATTATTATTTCCGCTGCAGTTATTGATCTAAAATTTTGTTGTCCATTATATTTTATCTGATTTATCATTGTTAAAGGCTAAAGATAATTTATTATTCATTATTCATTATATTAGTTATAATATTAATTTTTTACTGGGATAATTGAGCTCACCTTTTTTACTTTTTATTCCATTGTTATTCTCAGGAAATGACTGAGACTAGTCCGAGAATGAAGTAATGGTCCGAGAAAGTTACTATAATAGTCTTCACTATGTTATGAAATAGTGTGATAATAACTGTAATGAAGACTTAATTTGAATTTGGATATTGTCGTATTATGTACGGTGCAATATTTATATTCAAACTCACAGCTTATATGTTGTCGTTTTTTGCACGACAATTTAATAGTTGTAAATATGGAAGTTTGTATTTAGATTCTGTACCATATATTTTGGCTATTTAAAATGGGTTGTATGGACCTATTTTGGGAGCGTTACACAAACGGTCAGTGCAACTTTTACTAGCTATTAGGGAAATGACTAAACTACTCTTAAATTTATTTGGATTTTAAAGTGGCGTCGTTTTTGCTGGCCGTTAGTAAGATTTGCGACCAGTCGACTTAAAAATCAGATCTAATCTAGTTGTTGTTATCGTGCATTTGCTGCAGAACAAAGAGAGTATTAGGATGTTTGTTTATCATTGATTAGATGACTGAGGATGTGTATTGATTATATGGAGTTATTTTTACAAATAACTGTATAGTTGTCCCACCTTCTGTTTTCTGTTTATCTTCCTTATAGAACCTTGTATATCTACAGTTGTTGTCTGCGTGACAAGGACATTCCAAAATTCATTTTATCCTCCTTAAAAGAACTGTATTTACAAGGAAACAATTTTGGTGAACTTTCCTTCTAGCGTTATAGTCAAATATCCAATCTAGAATGGATCTGTTTGAGTAACTGCAAGTTTCTAACAATAATCGAGGAACTTCCTCTTAATTTAACGATGTTAGATGCAAGTGAGTGTACATCATTAAGAAAGGAGAGAAATTTATCAAAGCTGAGACGCTTGATGAGATTAAATCTTTCAAATTGTGTTAAATTGGTTGTAATGTATGGCTTAAAGGAACTTGATAAATTGTAGGATGTTTACATGACAGGTTGTATCTATTTAGAAATTAAAAACAAATTCTTTTAGGTTGTTATCTCTCTCACAGCCTCTCTCTCTTTTACCCCTCATTGTATTTTACTTGCTCATATCCTAATTTCTATGTTACAACCTTTTGTTATGACTCTACGATCTAAGTCATAATCCTACGATCGTTAAGTAACGACTCTACGATCGTTAAGTCACTACTTTACGATCGTTTAATAATATATTTACGATCGTAGAGTTATGACTAAACGATTGTAGAGTCGTAACAAATAGTTGTAACATGAAAATTAGGATATGAGTGAATAAGATACAGAGACAAATAAAAGAGAGAGGTTAGGAAAGAGATAACAACCTCAAAGAATTTGTTTTTAATTTCCAAATAAATATAACTTGTCATGTAAACATCTTCTCCTACATCAAAATAGAATTAAAAAGGACCAACAAATAAGCAGGAGCATGATTGAGTTTAAATCTGCTAACAAACGGGTACAAGTACTCTCTAATACTTTCATGAAAAAATCAAAAGAAGTTAATCAGATGAAATGAAAGGCCTAAAGCAGACTTCATTTATTACCTCAACCAACAGAAATTAAAACCATTTGCAACCAAAAAAAAAAGGTTGAGTCGATGATAAACAAACATCCTAATACTCTCTTTTTTTTGCAGCAAACGCACGATAACAGTAACTAGATTAGATCTAGTTTTTAAGTTGATTGACAACAAGTTTTAATAATGGCTAGGGAAAACGATGTCACTTTAAAAATTCAGATAAAGTTGAGGGTAGTTTAGTCATTTCCCTAACCACTGCTAGTAGAAGTTGCACCGGCCGTTAGAAGGACTAACGGTCGAGCCCATGTCCAAGTCGATCTCGACTATTAGATTTGCTATTGGTGAAAGATCTATTTAGTGGAATAATATCTATAACAAATGATTGCTATGAATCACTACCGTATATATATATATATATATATATATATATATATATATATATATATATATATATATATATATATGCTACCTTTATGGGTTGTTTATTTCAACAAATTATATACAACTTGTATTCTTTTTCTTTCCTTATATATACCAAGTTACAACGTTTGCAAACTATAAATGGAAGATGATTACAAAATGATTATCTAATCTATTATAGAGCAATTTATGGGTGATATTTGTTTTAAACTTCCACAAGCTCCCTCTAGCAAATTTTCTAATTAAAAACCCAAGTTTGTAAAATTATTAATATATCCAAATACAAGAAATGGGCCTTATAATCACAAGGAAAACTAATACGCATGTTGTAATTTATTTGATAGTTTTAAGGAGTTGTTAGTCTGAATAGGGGCCGGGGAAATTGGCCTGTAAGCCAAAAGCTGCTGGTGCGCACATTCCATTTCACAATCATGCATGCCTTGCAACTATGTGATGAGGAGGACCCACGAGCCATAAATGCAATTGATGTCCTGGTTAGCTCGACGTACAGGTACAGTAGCGCTAGTATGGATATTGACTGTGCTGTGCTTATAAAAGTGCTACCCACAATAAAGAGACAGCACTCTAGTACATACATAATAATAAATATACTCTTTTAAAGCAGCCTACTAAGTATTCCCTTACGCTGTTAATTAGTAGTATAAAATTATTGAAAATAATGTCCTTAAGTATAGTATAACACTAGGTAAGAATGATAACCCAATAAAGAAGTTTAAAATTGAATTAAATGTATAACACGGAACGGAGCATCAAGCAGCTAAGCTAGTAGTATTCTTCAGCATCACAAATCCTCTAACAAGGGAGTAATTAACAACTGTCTGTCTAAAAGAGCTGGGCCTGCGCGCTTTTGAGTAATTGGACAAATTAAATTAATAAATTTTATACTAACAATTAATTATAATAATTATATCTATATGGAGTATATGATAGGACAAATTCAATTCATGGTTACGTGTTGGAAATCCTAAGCTGTCTGTCGAGCAGTTTTGTTTACTAATTACTACCAGCCACTACTTTTAAACATTCAGAAAACATGCACGCACGCACGACACTGGAAGATCAATCAGTAGTACTCCATATAGCAGCTAGTAGTGCATGACAACTATACATACATATATATATATATATATATATATATATATATATATATATATATATGACAAAGGAAATGATAGTGACTAGCTTGAAAAAGGAAATTAATTAATTAATACATATGAATAAGTAGCCAACTACCATTACTTACATACATATATATATATATATATATATATATATATATATATATATATACAGTCATACAGACATCCACTCATGACTATAGATAGATACAGAGCAAGGTCCTCCGTCATTATTTTAATTTGCAGAATAATTAATTGGACTATAATTAAATAAAGCTTTAAATTCTCTCTCTCTCTCAGTCTCTCTCTCTGGTGGTGGTGGTGGACCGGTGGTGTTGTTTTGGTAATGTTGAACATTATAAAAGCTTAGAATATATATATATATATATATATATATATATATATTTGTGTGTGTGTGTGTGTGTGTGTGTGTGTGTGTGTGCACTAGCTATTTATTCTACCCTATTGTATTTTGATTTAAAAAAGCTTCTTGAGTTTGAAGAAATTAAATTAAATTAATGTGAGCATATGCATGCGACAAGAGTTAAAAGAAATAAATTCATGCATGTTATAACTTGTTGATTTTGATTTTGTTATTTATTTGCATGCATGCCTATATGATTTACATGCCACTATAAATTGAACAATTGTCTTGCGCGCATAAGAATCTATTAACATTCGAAACTTTAAAAAGTGGGGAAAAATAAAGAATCTATTTAACATTTATTTATTTTTCCCACTTTAAAAAAGTGGGAACTGATTATTTTTATTTAAGCCCATTGGCGAAAAATAGCGCTTTTATATATGAGCCCGAGCCCATTACACTACACTATACTAGTACTACTAATAATAACCCTTCAACTTGGACAACCCACAATGCCCATGCCATCTAAGTAAAGTCCACATTGCTACCTACCTGTTGTTTTGGGCTTGCTAATTCACCCCCAATGTGTTCGTGCAGTTGTACTTGTTTGTTTCATTTTAGCAAAATTTGCAATTCTTTCACGTGTAACTTTTACTAAAAATAGAATAATACTCCCTCCCTCCCCCGGGTGAAAAGTTATTGCGGACTTTTTATGCATAGTAAGAAGAGAAATAAAATAACAAAATTATCTATAATAATATGTCATTAATTATTTTTAATGTAGGTGGGAGAGTGACAATATATTCAATTCAAAATATTGTCTCTCCAATACTTATTAAATATAGAGAGAGAATTAAAATAAGAAAAGTATGAGATATTTAATATTACGGATATAATAGAAAAATAATATGTAAAAGTTTGATTATAAAAGAAAAAAAATATTTAGTATGAACTACCCAAAATAGTAATAAGAATTTTTATAATAGGTCGGAGGGAGTAAATAAATATTAATTAATTAATTCCATTACTGGGTGGGTGACATGGGCGTTTCCTACTTCGACCTGGTCTAGGAAACCAGCCTTACTTGCGCTGCCCAATCGTCCCGTGACGCGTGTCCGGTAATACGTGTTCTGCCCCATCATATTCATGGGCAAGCAAGTGACTTGATAAAAAAGGAGTTTGTTGAGAAGTAGCTGAGAAAAATAATACGGGGAGAGTTGCTTGCCTCGCCGGAAACTGAAGGATTAATCACCTGAGTCCGACGGTCCCAAATCTCCCCATAGCCATGGTAATTTTCATATGCGCATCTAATTATTATTCTTTCTTGTTTCTAATTTTGCTTCAATTTTCCGTTGGCTGTTCGAAATTTGTATTGCCTTTGGTTGAGATTTCATGATTGAGATTTACATCCGCCAAGTCTTTAGGTGTGTTAGTATTAGTTGTTGTAATGATTACTTGATATATGTGATATTAGATCAAAGTTTTTATATTCTCTATAATAATTGGTGATAGCCTTAAGATTTATGAGTATAACACCAATGTAAATGTAGAATCTCCAATTTCTTTCTTAAAATCCTACTTTTATTTCAATCTCTTTGTTTTCTTTTCTTATAGAAAACTTTAAAACAAACACTCTTGAAATAAGATATTTTTTTGTCATGGTTTTTTTTCCCTCGATTTTTTCCAGTTTGTTATGGTACTGATTACTTGAACTTGGCTGTTTGATAATTTGATCATATTTTCCCCAAATAGTTGACCGATAGGCTTGACATTACTGATTAGAAAATCAATGTCGATCTTAGAAGTATACAGTACTCCCTCTTTGTTTCAAAACATAGGATCTATTCCAAATTTTTGTCAATTTGATATTTTTTCAAACTCAAAGTTAATATGAATTCATATAACCGGTTAATTATGAAAATTGTTAACTGACTAAAGAATACTATTAATCGTAAGTTATATCGTATTCAAAAATGTGAATGAATCGCTTCAGTTTTGAATTTGAAAATATATCATATTGACTTTGAAAGTCAAACTTGATCTTATATTCTTCCTCCGTTCCAAATTATACTATCACTATTGACTTTTGAAAGTCAATTTAAAACATTATCAAGCTCAGGTGATTCATTAACATTTTTGAAACTATAAATCTTATAATGATTAGCACTTTTTAGAGAGTTTACAATAGTCATCGTACTAAAATTAATGGACAATTCTGGTTTTGAAAATGTTTCAAGTTGACTTCAACAAGTCAATAATGAGCTTATATTTTGGAATGGAGGGAGTATATGATTCTATGGTTCTTATCATACATGATTTATTCTAAATTGCATTAATGTCATCAAAACTTGAAAGACAACATAAAATTATATGGTTCCTATCATTGAATGAACTGTATGATTTGTTTGTTTTCAGACAACATCAAAACGGCTTGCTGATAGGAAGGTGGAGAAGTTTCAGAAAAACATTACCAAACGAGGAGCCGTGCCTGAAACAGTTTCAAAGAAAGGGGATAACTATCCTGTTGGCCCCATATTGCTTGGTTTTTTCGTGTTTGTGGTTGTTGGCTCATGTAAGATTAACCTCAGTTCTCCTTTTATTGTTATTTAGCTGCTGTTCATTTGATAGTGTTATATTGCTTCACATTTTTAAACAGTTTTTTTGGTATGAAATATGATTCGCCGGCAATGTTAGATATGTTCGTTAACTCATTAGATAGAAGTTATTAGTCTAAATAGGGTTGGTCTGTAATTTTTGTGTCAGGGGTTTGTGTAGTTTTGAAAATATAATCTTAACGCATTAGCATATTTTAGATTTGATTGAGTAGAATAGCTAAATGTCAGTACATATTAAGTTATAACCTAATTTGTGTGCAATTGTTTTCTGGCTTTTAACATGTTGGACTGTAAACTGTATTTCAGTTTTTCTGATGGACTCTTTTTCTATGTCCCAGCTCTGTTTCAGATCATCAGGACAGCGACAAGTGGCGGCATGGCGTAACCCAAAAATTATCATGTCATGATTTAGTGTTGATGGCTTCTCGATGTGTTTTTTCCTAGAGCTGGCCCATATGTAGAAATGCAAGATTACCTACCTTTACTAGGTCAATGTTTACTTGTGTTGTGAAGAACTCAGAAACTATTCACCTCCTTCCCCATGTGTTTTTCTAGTTTGACATTGTAATGTATCTATTTCTTGTTTTTCCTACATACAAGCATGCACATCGTATACCAATCTGTTTTCTATGTTAGTTCTTGTTTTGCCTACATACAAATATGCACATGGATCGTATACCAATCTGTTTACTCTGTTTGAAAACATGAGTATGCCAATCTGTTCAAGTACGCGCGTATCGTTGTTCCAATCAAGTTATTTTGCCAGTCATTGTTCGTTTAAGTCAGAGATTTGAACTTTGAGAAATTTTTGATATGAAAGTGGAAAATGGTTAGCTAGTATCCGAGCACTGAAAGGATAAAGAGGATTTCTTTGCAAATGGTGTGCTTGAAATTTGATTTGGCAAATATTTTAAGCAGTAGGTTTTGCATTTAACTTCACTTCTATAACTGCTGACTGATTTATATTCTATTGCTAGACCACCGTGATATAATGAAGGAAGGGAACTAAGCAGAAGCTTTACTGATCCATTTCAAAAATTTCCAGCAGCAGCATAGTTCAACAGTGCAACTTTAAACTTACGAGTGAAATATATATATTTTAAGAGCTATATGAATATACACAGCTGTGTATTACACAGTAGAGCTATAACGACGGGTTTTTTGGACTATAGCGACGGTTCACTCGTCGCCATAGCCCATAATAACTAGGCGACGGATGAAACCGTCGCTATAGTCTAAAAAACTGTCGTCATAGCCGACTGTGTAATACACAACTGTGTACATATATTTTTCTCATATTTTAAAACCGAGGAAATATATATTTTAAAACTTACGAGTGCAACTTTATAGAAAAATATATATATTTTAAAACCAAGGAAATTTTTTAAACTTACGAGTGAAATATATATATATATATATATATATATATATATATATATATATATATATATATATATATATAAAAACTTACGAGTGCAACTTTATAGAAATATATATATATTTTAAAACCGAGGAAATTTTTTCCCGCACAATATATCATATCGCCAAGCTAAAGGATTAGGAATATTTTTCTATGTTTACATTTTGCAGGTATAGGCTAATTAATGAGCCAGAACAAGAAAATTCTTCCTAGAAATCAATTGCAAAGAATATTTCCAAATTCAACATACACAGCTTTTGCATCAAACAAGAGGAAATAAAATCTTACCACATTATTACACAACTATAAATCGGTATTTAAAAGTTTTTCTTCTCCAAAACATCTAGATGTTTGTACAGAAATAGAAAAGGACAACAGTTATGATTCCATGGGATCATTTTCTCTTTATCATCACAAAGAGAAATGGACTCCAGACTGTGGTGCTGAAAGCATGCAACCTAAGGGTGGATTTCTCACACGTGTCAGGTCAGTGCTTCCATAATCTGGAACCAAGAAAGATCAGGCCAAGTCTGTCAGGCATGGGTGAAATGCTGTGCCGCATGCAATCCACTGTCGTTTCGTTCCATGAGGCAGCACGCAGCTGGGAACCTTCTCCCATTTCCTCTTTGATACATCATAGATAACTAGACAATTCATTTGTCTAGACCTAAGTGACAACATGAGCAAACCATTGTTGCCCAAGCAAGTCATCCTAATGTGCTTTCCGTAATACTCCAAGCACATTACATTTGGCATTCTGTCAACCTCCTTCCACAAGAGAGTCATCTTCTGCAGCTCCCATATGCACACGCATGTGGCAGCATTCTTGGTCAGCAACCCCACGAGCATGATTCTACCCTCACATTCTACAAGTGTATGGTCATTTATATGGAGTGGAGCTGGGACTATTAACTGCTTCCAAACTCCTGGCACCATATCATAGCACACAATCCCATCAGGGTCTGAACGCATGAAGTAAAGCACACCACCAATGCACACAGCATGTGACCGGAAGTTCAATGACAGTGGCATCTTAATACTTGAGGGCATGCTTCCGGGACAGGTCCAAGAGTTTCTCTTAGAGTCATAAACTTCATATTCCCCATCACAACCAACCCAAAGGATTTTATAGCCACCAGTAGTTAATTTCTCATTCAGAGTCATCCCAACAGCAACACGTGACCATACCTTAACTGACCTAGGTGGCAACTCTTTGAAAGACTTAGTAAGAGGGTTGCACACATAGAAGCTTCTGTGTCCAATATCAAGAAAACAAACAAGACCCCCAGCAGAAGCCACTGGCAAAACAGTTATCTGAGTTGGCAAAGCAGGAAAGGTAGGGTGGTGCCATTTCTTCAAGATAGGATCGTACATAGCTCCAGTGTTCACATTTTCATGAGTAATGGTATAAAACCAAGGTTGAGCCTGTGGTACTTGAGCACATTGCTGGGAGAAACTTTGAGAAGTCAGCAATGAATCCCACTTTCGACATACTAATCGGAAGCGGAAAAATGTGGCAACAGGAAGTTTTGCAATGACTGCATCAAAAAGATCTTCTGGAAACTCTTTCCAAATTTGCTGTTCCATAACCTCAATCGGATTAGTAGTTCCAGTAAATTCTATCCGATTTCGATCCTTTCGAGCTTTCTTTGTGGGAGGAGGCTTACCAGGTTCCAACATCTTGAAATTTCTAGGCCTTTCAGGTTTTCCATCCTCTGTTGTGAGACTGCAGCAATCATCTTCAGGGGGGCTACCATCAAGATTCAAAAAATACCATCTGCCCAAAATGCAATCAATGACCATTCAGATATTCCTACTCATAGCTACTTTAAAGTAGTATCTGAAACCATAGCCATGAAACAATGTGGTATCGCTGTTATATAAACAATGCTAATAAATCTGCTACCATAAATAAAGGATAAGAGTGATTTGAGTAGGCACTATTCACAGCTAATATTTTTTTCTTTTACTGTTTCACAGCTTACTTGAACATAAGCACAAGTGCACATATACTAAAAAGGCTTCTTCACATCTACAACTAAAAATTCAAGAGCCATATCCAAATTTATCTCCCAGCCATACTTTGATAATTACAAGAAATTTTTGTCGAACATGTTTGAGGATTTGATTCCCAAGGGGTCTAGAAGGTTCAAATGATACTAACATAGGTTACACAACATGACACTGACACAAGCTATGATTAAGCAGATTCAAGAATTAAGATAATGAATGGAATCTGATTGGCTGCTAGAGCCATAACAGTTCATCACCCCATCAGGGCTTTAAATGAAGAAAAAAGATGACTTCCTTCATTTGTAGTTTTGTACTGATCTAACATACATCAGGGAGCATAAAGGCAAGACACCAACCATGCCTAATGCAAAGATGTGAGCAGTGTGTCAGTCAGAAAATGTGTGAATTGAGTCATATTGGCAATCACCTCCATAACATCAGATGCAGAGGCTGCAAGTTTTGATTTAACTTGTCACTACCAAGTTATATGAAACGAGTCATGATGAGCACCAGGATTAGTGCGCTTATGTACATATTTTACGAACCAAATTCAACAGCATACGTAAAAAAAAGTTGCATAAAAATTAGTAGACCTCCTTTCTCCATCCTCTGTACCGCCCCTGTTCTCTACTTCCTCGCTGTCTTTCCTCTTTCCAATTTCCTAAAAATGTGTATAATACTCTAACCAGATTGCTAATGGTTGTGACACTCTACTAATCACGAGATTTTGGTATGTTGTAAATGAATGAATCATGATTCCCTGAGATAATAACCCAATTTTGTGCCAAGCATGTGTTAGAAGTTAGAACAGACCATAAAAGGAGCAGTACACTCAAATTTTGAATTTCAGTGACTTGAATAATAAAATTGATCAATTCTTGGAGTTATAATTGTGCAATAATTCCAACTCCATATAAATTATAATCATAAGAGCCTATAAGACAATGTTAACTAGAACGCAGTTTGTTTCGGTCTGTGGAACCGATATGGGAACACGGTACACCACATAGGCTAAATGCAGTACGCTAGGGGTAGATTTATATGAATGCTTATAATTAAAACTTCCCTTAGATTCAAAATGCAATAAAACCTTTTTTCATAAAAGATTTTTAGTATAAATTAATTAGTACAAATTAGATATTTGGGCATCCAATAAAGTTACAATATTAATATTTGTTCAATTAGAAGTAGAGTATCGATACATAAGAATACCATTTTTGGTGTGCAACTACCAATATCGCTAGGTCAATAAAAGCATCTGGTAACTCTGTGAGATATTACGACTTGCACCACCATTAATGAGTGCCTATATTTTGCACGTTAAAATCATGTTTAATAAGTAAATTCTTCCTCAAATTGGATAGCATTTATGTTGATTTTGTAAAATCTGAAGACCTCAGGAAATCTCACACACTGACATAGAGCTCCATGACCCTCTCAGAATAATGACCTCTTTAATTAGATCAAGTTCAGGCAGACATGTTACATAAGAAAGCCAGACAGTGCAGAAATTTACCACTTCAAAACTGAAGCTTTCAGTCATCACAGAGTGAACACCCGTCCAACTTACATTATTTCAATTTCAGTGACATGAATGTGTATATACTATATAGCCTACTCAAAACCTACCACAACCCACATAAATCATCTTAAATCATCCTAGTGATTATTAGAAGTTACGTATTTCAAAAGTAGAATGTCACAAAATTCATATACAATGTTGAAACGATGATTACGATATCTTACACTAGCCAGAGTCTTTTATCAGTTTAAATATTATAAGAGTATGCGTGGCGATATCTGTTCCATAGTTACAAAACCCCAAAGAGACAATGTCCCTGTTGGGATATTGCAACATGTTTGAGGTGAGGTGATCCAAGATAAACAAGAAAATCATCTAACGTTTAGGACCTGGATATTGTGGATATTTTGTAAATTCACTAAATTATGAGAGAACCAGGAAATGAAAGAGACAAAAGTTGTTACAGAAATAGATTAATTTCGTACAGATACAGAAATAGAGCAAGACAGAAGCTGCTAGTACGTGTTAAAATACAAAGTTTTGTGGAATGGTCTATCAAGAAATAAAAATTTTCTTGTTCTTTCATCTGCTCCCAGCCACTTTTCCTTTTCCAGAAAGGCCCTCACTAGATTTGAACTTTCAAATATCTACATATAGGCGAAACATTTTCGCCTTCAAAAATCAGCATTGTCAGACCAAGAAAGGACTAAAGGAACTTGAAGAGGATTCCGAAGATATTCAATCAGGGAAAACAAATTATGAATATAAGCTATAAAGAAATTGGTACACACTTTGACATTTTCAGTAAGTAGATTCTTGAATGTCAGAATAAATATTTGACACTAAGGAGACAAGATGTCTTATTAAGCCATAATACAGTCACTGCTACCGTTAAATTGCAGAATGAACCTATGAAGTAAAACACCAAATCAGTTTGGGTAACGCCTTTCCAACTCGCTACCATTAGTTAATGTCTAGTAACATATGCAATGCCTTATTAAGTTTAAATGACTCATAAAGCTTTCAAGAATATTAAAAGCGGGTTTAGTTTAGGAATGCATACACACATGCATAACAAGTCACATATGTCCCGTATGACTTTCTAAGATATAATGCTAAAATGCTAAAACAATAAAAATTAAATCAAATTATTAAAATTAATGTCAAAAAGGAACTTTAGACCTTTTCTTATCCACATAGTTGATGGGAAGGGAGGACAGGTGGAGAAGGGGTTCATCTAACTGGTCGAAGAACTGAATGAAATATGAATAATGAGCTCTAAGGAACCATCTTACATCACTGCTACGGAAACGTCTTTAGTACAGCATTAGGGAAATTCACATTCCAGACCAAACACATGAAAGCATTAATTTTAAAAATGAAAAGGTTAATCAAAACACCATTGCAGGATTTCTAATACTTGGGAGATTGCAAATTCTAAAAGTGGGCACTTTGTGCAGAGGGGCTCATGTAAAACAGTACATAAAATTCGCAAAGTGTTCCAAAGAACGGTTAAATAATCATTTATAGATATGACTCTGTACATACTTGGGTTTCTAAATGAGAGTTGAAGGAGTGGAGCTCAATTTTGTGTCAAATGTGAAATGTTATTTCTATTCCTAAAAGTTGATATTTCCACAAGGTTTCTGTCATCCTTAGTATTCATGTGAGAGGAGGAGCTTGTGGAAAGATGGCTTTATCAATTCCCATGTGAAATTGATAACAAAGATGGAAAATTAGTAGGAGGCATAAGCACGTGAAAGAACTTCATCATAAAATCCGAACTAGGGAACAAAATGAAAATAGCATTAGAAGCATCAAGCTAAGTCATTCCTCTATTTCAAGGCTAACCGATCAATGTTGCAAGAGAAACAGAAAGGGAAACTAAAAAAACAGAGAGAGAGAGCTCAAAAATTTGAAGATATTTCTTCGTATTGCGCAGACAAAGCCATAAACACAGCTAAAGCAAAAATTAGTTGAAGAATCAAAGCATAAAAATAAGCTCAACGAATATAAGAAGAAGGGAAAGTGAACTTAATTATGTTCGGAGCATGATAAAGGTTAGGTTGCTGAGAATAGAAATTCCGCGTTTGAAGCAACATAGATCTAAACTCAGAGATGAATAGATAGAGAAAGAAAGATGAGGTAGAGAGAGCACACCTGTGGTCTGGTTGAAGTAGCGGCGTGTTTGGATGGAAATTAAGAATAAAAGGAGAATCGTGGTAGAGTTGTAAGAGCTCTTGAAATTGTCCGATGAGCTGCCTCAACATCCTCTTCCATACATTTACATTACATAGTGCACAGCACTGCTTCCCCTAATTCCTCCTCCTCCTCCTTCCCTTCACTCACTGTATAAATGTATATTTAAAAGTAATTTTTTTTTTTTGAAAAGTTAAAAGTAATTATTTATTTATAAATGTATATTTAATTTTGAGATGGATAAAGTAATAGATTGAGTAAGATTAATTCTACCGACACAAATTATTTTATAAATATTTATTTTACTGCCTAGGAAAGAGAAACGGATAAACCATTTTTTTCTAAAATGAGGCTAGATTTATCAATTAATAAAAATTAAGAGATACTAAGTTAAAAAATTCTTAGTATATCTCAATTAGAGAAGTTAGACGTGATATAAGAAAATAAAAAATTTATTTTTTAAAAAAATTGTAAACGATAAATAAATTAGAACAAAATTTTTTCTTATAAAAAATTAAATTCAATTATTATGGAACGGAGGTACAACTAAGTTAAAGGTTTTGTAGTATTATTAATGTGCATTAATTAGAGAGAAGAATTATGAGACTATTTTAACCATGCCATGCCATGTATGTAAATAATAAACAAAATTCAAAAATATGAAGATAAAAAAGAAGAGAAACTTAAAGACAGATTGAAGAATGGGGGAGCCAAGTAAAATCTACAAGTCTCTCCCTCCCTTATGTTGGAAGTGATATGAGTGGAGCCGAGGAGGGACTGAGCGAATATATTTATATATACTAGCTCTCCCCAGCTCCGGCACTATATAGACGGTATGATTTATTTTAAATTTTGGACGGCCCAGATAATTTAATAAGGTAAGAGGAAAATTCAAAATCAGTTGTATTTTATTATATAGATATATTATATTCTGATTTTTTTTTATGATATCAAAAATAGTAGAAATTAAACTCTACTCGGTAACAAGATCTGAATCAACAAGTAGTAGTGGACAAAGTTATAAATCATGCAAATGTCAGATGGGAAGAGATGATTCATGGACTACATACATTTCGTGCCCCAAGCCTATACACACACACACACACACACACATAAAAGAGAAGAGATTACCCAGTGGACCATTTTTACAAAATTTTAGAATTTGTTTAATTGTTTGCCTTGAAGTTTATTTGATTGGCACTGATGAACCATCTTATTCTATCTCAATTACCGTTTAGTTTTTTCCCCTTTTTTTACTGTGGGTGAACTTTAAAATGACGTTTAAAAACTCTCAATTATATTATATTATAAATAAACTCACTAAACCGAAAGACTTAGGCAATGAATTATACTTGATATGATTATTAAGTGTCTTGTTTGTTTTTAAATTTAAATTTGAGACTATTAATTTATGATTAAAAAATAATTTAATATGAAAGAATATTTAATATCATATTTAACTAGGTATTATAATGTGATAAATTACAATTGTTGCAAACAAATATGACTTCAAAATATATTTACTATTTTTTGAACACATGACCCACCACTCTAGTGTTTTTTAATTCAATTTTGTGATTTCTCAAACTCTAAGAATGCTATGCCATAACAAACATTAAGAAATCTAAGAAAATGTACATAGTTATTAAATGTACTTCCTATGGTTTTTAATATAGGAGAAGTAATAGTTCCACATTATTTCACAATTGAATTGATATAGCAACAATATACGTACTACTTTATACACATGAACGAGTAGTTGTTTTTTGTTATTTAATGATTCCATATAAATATCTTACTCTGATTTTAATAGACCTCTTATTCTACAAGCTCTATAAAGGCCAACTCAATCAAATCGATAACTTACACAAAAGAGTAGACAGAGTAGAAAAAGTTAAATAAAAAACGTAATAATTTTTATGTGAAGGCTGTATTGTATCACATACAAAATCTTGACCTTAAACAAAAAAACATTAAAAACAAAGTGGGTAATGTTTCTTTTATGGTCAATTTATTTACCTTACTAAGTTGTTTTTGTTGTTTCATTTTAATTTTCTTTTAGATGAATAAGCATGTTGGATTAAGTTGAAGCTTCACCATACTTATATTAATTTATCTAAGCTCTTGAATTTATCCGATTTCAAATTCATGTGAAATATCACAGCACATATACATGGGTGGATGGGTCAAATGATTGTAACCAACGACAATCACACATCATTTTCTCTCTTTTTTGTAACCATTTTTAATCACCAAAGTATTATTGATTTTAAAATTATATATATAAAAGATGTATTTACTAATTTAAACCATCCCTTTTATATTTTTTGGTCATCATCCTTGTGCTATTGGAAAGCTAGATATCTTCATTTTTTTTCAACTCCAAATTCAACTTTCCTTGCAGACACTTGCCTATTATTGATCCGTTTTTTAAGGTACGAAAAAAGTTTGCAACTCCTTACCAAATTTGAATAAACTAAAAGTTAGTAATAAATACTATATAGCTAGAAGAATATACATATATGTAAGCCTGTCAGTCCTGTAAGATGACTCAACAATTTCTCACCTATTAAACCCCATGACAATCTCACCTTTTTGAGATGCACGAGCACCTAATTACAAACTAACCTATATAATGCACGCACAACTTGTTAATAACAATTAGCATACACACATGTTCCATCCCCTATAAATTAAGCTCACACCAATCAACTTTTTGCACTCATCTTCTACCCCTAGAATTACTAACAATGGCACCAAATCATGAACAACATATTTTCCGAAGCCGATATCCATCTGTCCCTATTCCAGATAACACAACGCTGCCCGAATTCGTACTTGGAAATGCAGAATTGTATACCGAAAAGGTGGCATTTGTGGATGCTTTCACCGGAAAAGAGTACACACATGGACAAGTTGTTAGGGATGTAAAAAGGTTTGCTAAGGCCTTGAGGTCGCTTGGTCTGAGGAAGGGGAACGTGGTGATGGTTGCACTCCCAAATATAGTTGAATATCCAATTGTAGCTCTAGGAATAATGGCGGCTGGGGGTGTGTTCTCGGGTGGCAATCCCTCCGCACACGTCTCTGAAATCAAGAAGCAGGCTGATGCGGCTGATGCCAAGTCCATTGTCACCGATGCCGTAACCTATGAAAAGGTACATTCCTTCCTTTAATTTTCGATAAATTTGTGACTAAACATTTGTAGTTACGTATGTATATACTGTTTTCTTGAATTAATAACAACAGGTGAAAGGATTAGGACTACCGGTAATTGTGGTAGGGGAAGAGCGCGTAGAAGGTACCATATATTGGAACGAATTGCTGGAAGCAGCAACACGAGCCAGCGACAGTATCATGAACGAAGCAATACAGCAGACTGATATATGTGCCCTTCCGTTCTCATCAGGCACCACAGGTCTGTCAAAAGGCGTAATGCTGAGCCACCGGAACCTGGTTGCTAATTTGTGCTCTTCACTCTTTAGTGTAGGGCCAGAATTGATAGGAAATGTCACCACATTAGGCCTTATACCGTTCTTTCATATATATGGACTTGCTGGAATTTGTTGCGCGACCCTCAGAAACAAGGGGAAAGTGGTGGTGATGGGTAGGTACGAGCTTCGGGCATTTATTAGTGCACTAATCAAACACGAGGTCACATTTGCACCAATTGTACCCCCAATCATTTTAGGTTTGGTTAAGAATCCAATTGTCAATGAATTTGATCTTAGTAAGATCAAGCTCAGGTCAATCATGACTGCAGCAGCTCCTCTTGCCCCTGAGATTCTTAGTGAATTCGAGAAAAAGTTCCCAGATGTTGTGGTTCAAGAGGTAATAAGCTATAGCTTAGCTATACTTCATTGTCGTCTTTGAATTTAATTTGTGTTCCGCTGCCAGGCATATGGAATGACAGAGCATAGCTGCATTACACTTACACATGGTGATCCAAATAAAGGCCATGGTACTGCAAAGAAACACTCAGTTGGGTTTATACTTCCCAATTTGGAAGTGAAGTTCATTGATCCCGACACAAATCAATCTCTCCCCAAAAACACTCCCGGCGAGATTTGTGTTAGAAGTCAATGTGTGATGGAAGGTAACAAGTAAAAATAAAATTTAAATTTTGTACTAATGGCTGCATGTCACGTATCACAATAATTAATAAATGACATGCAGGATACTACAAAAATGAGTATGAAACTGCACACACCATTGATAAAGATGGGTGGCTACACACTGGTGATATTGGCTACATTGATGATGATGGAGATGTGTTTCTTGTGGATCGCATCAAAGAGCTAATCAAGTACAAAGGATTCCAAGTAAGAAATGTTATAGACCATGAGTAACAACAATAAGTACTAGTATTTATTATGTTTCTTGTAATTTTATGCACAGGTTGCTCCTGCTGAATTAGAGGGCATCCTTCTGACTCATCCTTCTGTCGAAGATGCTGCTGTCGTCGGGTAGTTAACTATCGATTATTATGCATAATATTGTATTTAAAAAAAATTACCAACGTATAAATGCATCTCCCAACCAAACAATTGCTTAGCTCACGGCATAAGAAAATTTTGATCAACATCAACTACTGTTGATTGTCGTTACATATCGTATTGTTACCTATATGAAAATTTAGACCTAAAAATGCAGGCTACCAGATGAGGAGGCTGGGGAGATACCAGGTGCATGTGTGGTGATGAACAAGGGGGCAAAACAGAGTGAAGAGGAGGTGATGAATTTTGTGGCCTCTAATGTGGCACAATACAAGAGAGTTCGAGTGCTGCAATTTGTTGATACCATTCCAAAATCATCTTCTGGAAAAATAATGAGAAGGCTTATCAAAGATAAGATGGTACAAAATATTAAGGCCTGTCCCGGAAATTACTCATAACTTGTATTGAGAACAATGTAATCTCCATTAACACCTTGTTTGGCTGAATCAATAATGGTTAAGCCGTGCTAGCTTCTTTCACTTAAAAACAACAATCAAATTAACTTGTTGCAACATGACTCATCATTAATCAAAGTAATGTTATGTCTTGGTTAGCTGTTCGGATTAGAACATGTTTATTCTTTAGGCATGTTACTTTCTATCTTAAAAGTTTCAATAAGAATTATTACTAGTTTTATATAATATACCAGTTGTAATTACAAACCTATTCATATACCCCTTATACTACCCCCATGTTCTTCAATGAAAGTATTAATACTATTTTTTCTTTTAATATTTAAGATTTATATATATATATAAAAAACTAATAGTGCATTTTTGATATCATAATATACAAGCAACATTCGGGCATGTAATAAGTAATTACCGCATAAATTTCTAAAAACCTACTCATATCTTATAAGTTTCTAAGATTTTAAAAGAAAAGAAAATAATAGAAAATTTAAATTTGTTTAAAATAAAAAAGAATATAAAACTTGTAAATTTCCTTCCAAGTTGTTACCAAAGGAAATGGAAAGAAAACATGAATTTTAAATTTAAAATACTATTTTAACCTTATATTAATTTTGTTGTGTTTATAATGTAAGGCGCACAATAAATATTATAAAAGATTCACTTGTGTTATTTAGTTTTCTGTCCATTTTAAATCACAATAACACGCACACTGAATGTAGTTCTAAGACTGATGCACTGATCTAAAATAATACTTTCAAAAGTAAAAAGTTTCTTATTTCAAGTTCTACATCTCTAACAAGGACACATTGTAAACAAGTTAACACGATCAAACCAATTTAACTAAAATAAATTTGAATGAATTATCATATACATATAATATCAAACTACAATTTACCTTAAATAAACAAAATTATAATTCCTTACTGATTTATTTAAGCATGTCATGTTGAATTTTGTTGAATACTTGCACTAAATAGATAGTGAATTATACATACTAATGAATAAGTAAAATGTGCATTAGTAATTTGTACAACACAATTATGTATTAAATGGGCCGACAAGTTCAACACAAGTAAATGTAAATGTTCATATTGACCTTACTTGATGCAAATATATAACTTGACACAAGACTTAACAAGACATGAATTCACTAACATGACACACTGTTGCCAGCCCTAACCATGGTCTGAATCAATAATGGATGTGAGAGGCTAAAAGTTAAACCAGCCCTAAAAAATCTAACAGAAAGATTTTACCCTGATGTATGGTCACAAATGTAACACATTTTTCAGACTCCTTTTATAAGGATGTTTTTGCAGACCGCATAAAGGGACAGACCCGGAAAGTCTTTGCATTCGTTTTACCTGCTGTAAGGGACCATCACAAAAAATCTTCTCTATCAAATTGATCCTGGACTAAAGAAATTGAGTAAAAATTCAGATGAAAACGTCTGATAAAGCAAATGTCCCAGAGCAGTGACTGTAAACTGCATAGACACATTTCAAACTGTTTTGGACGACAGAATAACGCATGCTGCAATAGGCATTTATGCCACTAGTAGCATTTCACAAATGCATTTTAAAGTACCCACTACAATAGATGAGATACCAAGTACAAATCCTATTGAATAACAACCAAACCTGAAAAATCTCGCTAGAACAAGCTGGCAGACACAAATGTAGCCGAATAAAAAATCCATAAATACCACACAATTTCATTTAATACAACTTGACACGGATCATAAGGCACAGTAACTTGACAGTCGCTGCAACAGGAAGACGACATGACTGACTTTCAGACACCCATACTGAGCAATGCTGAACGACAACTCTGGACCTTCTCAACCCTCAAAACATGCCTAGTACTCACTGGAACAGTAGACAACTTTGAATTAATAAATGAAAAGGTACTAGAACCATACACTTGAAAATGAATACAAGTACGACAAGATCTATCCACAAAATCAGAGAGGAAAAGAAATTTGAAGTAACAATGAGAAGCTGTGGCAAGAGATCATTCATTAAATATAAATTCCTAATTTGAATGCTTTTTAAGTTTTCAATATGTACAAAGATTGTTAAAGAACTCAAGCCAATGGACATAGAATTTAAACACATCATGCAACAGACCTGATCATTATCATCCACAGGTTCTGAAGGAGACTTCTTGGAATCAGATGGCTTATCAGCCCCACAGTTTTGTCTATTGCACTTGGTCCTAAAAGGATAGTTAATGTTGTTGCACTTCTCACACTTCCAGCTCCCGTCTGGCATATCAGGTTCTGAAGGACAATAAACGTATATATTAGAAAAGTAAGACATTTGAAATAAATCATATCTAAAGTTGTTTTTCCTTTAGTAGACTAATAAAAAAAAATCCTTTTTCTGTTCAACAGACAACCATGTTTGCACGGTTAAGAGTTAAGACTTACTAGAATTCTTCCCTGTCTTTGCACCCTGCATACACAAACAAAATACTACAAGTCAACATATATTGGAACATCTTTTGTACTGTATTATGAATCAAATTGTTAAGATGGCCTAACGGAAGCCATCAATTTTAAAGTTTTCTGCAACCAAATAATAAGGCGACGCAGTACAACTGAATGTAAATTGGTATCAAAGACCATTCAATATTGTGGCTGTCAAATAGAAAACCAGTGTATAACCTTAGAGAAGAAAGAAGTGCAAACCTGAGATCCAGGCTTTGCCGTGTTGCACTTCCTCATGTTACAAACTGTTCTAAAGGAGAAATTCACATTTCCACACTTTGGACATGCCCAGTCATTATCACGTGTTCCATCTAGAGGCATACATTAGGAATTGATGAATTAGTGCATAAGAATTCAGTCCACAATCATCATTGGCTTACATATAAAGGTGTAGATATTGCATACCTGCACTTTTCTTTAGAGGTTTATCTTCAGGAAAAAATCCTGGCCTTGACCCCTGCTGCACAGAAGTTTGAGAAATCATATGGATCTCACATTTTAGCAGAAAAAACGTATGAAAGGTGGTGAAGCTATCAATCCCAGAAGAATGAACTTTTTTTGGCAAGGTGAAAGGGAGGAATAGAGCATCAGAATTCAGATAAACCATAATAACATCACATGGGTATAAACCAAGTCCAAGTAGCAAACTTTTATACATACCATGGCAGCATGGCCCATAGGCAAACCCATGCCATATCGGTCCATCAGGGGGGGCACACCATACATCCCACCTGAGTAAACAGAAAAAACAAAACGAAGCTAGGAAATGCAACCTCCCAAAAAAAACAATAAAGAAAATTCCTTTGCAGATGATGCTAAGAATGCAGTTCCGAAGGGATCAAATTTATGAAGATCAACATTTGTGACGCGGATATGATCATAATCTTGACACGCCCATAGAATGTCTCAAATGAAAGAGAAAATACATCCTAACTTTATATCAGGAATTTAAGTATCAAAGATCAAAGCGAAAGAATTTTACCATGAACACAGAAAAACAAATGTAACAATATTGTTAAAAGTAAGGCATCATATAGCAAAATATCTTTTGTTAAGGTGCATTTCCCTACTTAAAAGGAAATGAGTGTAAAAGAAGAAAGCACAAGCACAAGAACAAGAATGAGCTACACGTGAATCATATATACCATTTCCCATCATAGATCCCCCAGAATAAGGTGTTGGACCAGATAGATGCATTGGGCGATATGGGCTACCCCCAGACAGGCGGTTGTCATAGTTGTAGTGATATCCAGCGCTCCCAGAAAAGGGAACATCATAGGGAGGCATAGATGATCCATTGAACATTGAAGAGCCATAAGGTGGTACACCCATATACATTGAAGACGGTGCACCAGAACCTACATAGGGAGCTGAGGACGAGTAACCTTGCGGAGTTTGCATTGGCTTGGCAGCAGATTTCTGAACAAAAGGAATATAATCGGTTAATAAGTTCTTGATATTTAGTGATTATCAGAAAGTTCACTGAAGAGAGAGAAACAAATAGTTAAGTTAGTTCTCAAAACCTAGAACACACAATTCGTCTAAGCAGGGTACACGAACTGAGAGCAGATTTGCTTCAATATATATATCCAAATTTCTGAATCCGCGTTCTCACAATTTTAATTTGAGAATTCCCACTTTAATTCTTTAATTCATCATTATATGGAATTGCTGGTCATAGATTGTTATTATTAGAGAAGAATATGTTATATAGGAGAAGATAGCGAACAATTAAACTATTGTTTAGTTAACTTACACGTCAGAAATCTTCTACTTTCAGACAGAAATCTGAAAGAGAGATCTTCAACTTTTATAGAGAAATTTTTGAATTTCACAGAAAAGAAAGAAATAGAGAGAGATCCTCAACTTTTAGGGGAGAGCAAGTTTCCAATTTCAGAGAAATTAGAGATATAGACAGAAAAGTGTGGTGAAACAATTCAATGTAACCCACTCACACAGTTGCATTTATGTGCTTTTATTTTAATTCCTCTTCTAGTTGCCATCATATAGTACGACCACTCACACTATTGGATATGTTACGGTTTTTTATGTGCTTCAATTCTTAATTAACCTTTTAGTTACCATCATTTACCATGTACAACCACCAACACTATTGAGATTCTTGAATTTTTTTACCTAGCATAAAATTTGGCATACCAATTGTAATGTGATTATTTAACACGAGAAAACTAACAAGAGTGAATATAATTTATTGATGACGCTCCAGCTTGCACTGATTTTTAAAAAATTTCAATTTCACACTTTCACTATAGATCGTGCTCATGCTTTTTGTGACTCGACTCAAAACTAGTTAACAAAATTAAGGGGGGGGAACAGATTATTAAAAATTCAGGCATAAATAGTGATGAAAAAAATACTTCAATAAAACTAAATATAAAGTGAAGTATGCCCCAGGTTCAACCCCCACCCCCGAATTAGCAAAAAAAATAAATTTAAAACAGCAGTGCTAACAAAATGACAGAAATAAGACATTACAAGAACGCAACGAGAAAATAATAAATATAAAGAACCCAGCAAATCGGCAATCAGAGCAGGAATAGAATTGTAATCGCTCAAATCAGAGAAACCAAAATTCTGATTACAACTAATACAAACACGAGTAATCTGCAGTTCTTGAAGATACTTCCACAGGACTCTAATTACAGTTTATAATTTATACTTGAAAAAGAACATATTTGGAATGTGCTTGTTATATAATGTTCATTTCTTATTCTTGCATGGAACATTTATATACACATACGCTAGCCTTTTTACTAATTCACCAAGGAAAGAAAATTTTAAATAATGATGCTAATAAAACTCATCTTACCGAGTTATGATCAGCTGGTCTAGGTTGCGTACAGTTACGCATATTGCATGTTGTCCTAAATGAAAAGTTGACATTGCCACAGCTAGGACAAGTCCAGTCATCTTCCCTACGACCACCTAAGGCCAAAAACAACTCCAATCATTGGCAAGAAACAAGAAACAACTTGAACAACAACAAACGTGCATATATAGTGTGGTGGTTTAGTGAGGAGTTAGTGAAGTTGATTTTAAAATGATTACTTTTGCCAAAAGCATGAAATTGTGTAGTGCCGAAATAAAAAGTGTGATTTCACATCTCAAATGTGAACTTCATTTTCTTCAAATATCTTGTAAAGACTACTGTTCACTTCTACTTAATTACACGTATACCACACTTGGCCTGTAAGGTCTAAAGCACATAAATAAAAGAGGAATTGAGAGAATTTGGGCAGAGAAAAGAAAGAGAAACAGAGAATTGGAGAATAATATTTTTCATCGCCTTTCTTTTCTCTTACGTGACTATTTATATAATTCTCAATACATTATTAGGAATATTACTAAATAGGTACCATATATCGCATATATGAAAACATTATTCATATAATGGTGACTGATACACAGCTAGCTTCTGGCTGTGGTTTCCTAGCCAACGCATCAGTGGTCGTCCATCTAGAGATGAAGATTACAAGGGTTCAAGTCTGCCCTATGCTAAATATAAGCAAACCTCCAGAATTAGTTCTCCCGCCCACTATTATGAGCTATGGATGGACTGTATATTTATACAAAACATACAACTCAAAAATCTGAAATAAGGAACATATACATACAGGCTTGATTTTGTGGTTTATATATGCATTGAAAACATGTAATGAGTAAAGCACAAGCATTATACATATATCTACACATATTTGTAATTAGAGGCATACCATCAGTTCGTGCTCGTTTGGCAGCCGAAGAATTTCGGTTATCAACCTAAAGCAAAACGAGAAAATCATTACATCTTTATCCAATAAAAAGACTAGCAATTTCCAATCCGTCGCATTAGAAAGCCAAAACAATGAAAAGAACACAACACATAATCAAATCCTACCAATGAAAAGTGGAAGACTAAAGACAATGACGAGATTATTAAGGGCATACTACGAAAGTAGAAGATCGAATTCGGGTAAAGAAAAGAAAAGAATGAAAATTTAAGGTACTGGAAAGAAATTTACCTGAGACATAGCGACGGCTACTCGGAGAGATCAAAGAGATCTATTCTTCTGTTGGAAGGACGTAGCTGTCGCAGACGAAAACAAGGCTAGCGAGAGAGAGGGTTTGATGATAAATTCAAGGGTTTTTATTTATGTCAGAAAATGATAATGTCACGTCAGTTTATGATAATGCCAAAACAAAGTAAAATTCCTAATCCTAAAGTGAAACTGGGCCAAGTTTGGTCCAATACAGCCTAAGCCCCCGGGCTACTCCTACATTCGATCATATTTGCCATGTTTAAAATATTTTGTATGTTTACAGTGAAACTGAATTTTTTGCGTTAAAAATATTATTTTTGTTAGGAAACAAATGTAGAAATAAAAAAAAGGTGAATATAGTTTAAAAAAATAATAAGTAATTAGACACAAATTCTCTCATTTATTTTGACAATATTATTTACTAACAGATTAATCAATACAATCAATAAATACCTAAATCTAATTACCTAACTTGGTTTAATTAAAGCGGAAAAGACAATGTTCATTTCACATGCATCTATATACCCAATTAATTAATTAATATTAATTAATTAAATTTAGAAAATAAATTGTACGAATGTTATTTTCATGACTTGAACCTAAGTCCTTAACATTACAACTATTTTTTTATGCAACAGAATCAATTCATTTGTTGGCTATATAGATAGCACATAAATATACTTTTTAGATTTGAAAATATCCAACAATCATCCCTTATTTTTATAATCTTGCAATTCTTTTTCCTTTGACCTTCTTCTTTCTCTTATTAGATACTCCTTCTGTCCCAGAATAAAAGTCCTGATGAACTTTTCACGCATATTAAGAAGAGGAATAAAATGACAAAATTGCCCACAATAATATGTCATTAAATATTTTCAATGTAGGTGAGAGAGTGACTTTCTAGCTATTCAATTCAAAATATTCTCTCTCCATACTTAGGGGTGTATTTGTGACGACCCCAAAATAAGTTCATTTCACCCAACCTATTATGAGTCGCCAAATACATGGTACAGAAAATAACTACAACTTTATTACAACAATTGTCGTACAAAATACAACAACACATATGCTGTGAGTTTGGATACAAATATATACCAACTGTGACTCGTGTCCCAACCGTAATGTGACAAATGTCCCATCAGTGGACAGCACCTCACAGTGATGCCTACATAAAGGTATAGTCAAAAACTGTTTTAGAAATTAGAATATTTGGAAAGTGCTCAAGGAAACCTTCGTACATGGGAGGCCATGCTTCCAAATTATGATAGATATCATATGTCCACAAAATTATCCTTGGTTAACCTAATAGACCCCAAAGAAAAATAAGAAGATTACTATCATATTCTTTCCAATGGTGAGTCTTCTCTTGACATATCATTATCTCCACTGTCTTTAATCGTGAATTATACTTCAAACAAACACCAAGATTATATAGGTAGTGCTCGTAAATATACTCAGCAAGTGGATGTGCACAATCCTGTCTTAGAATGACACGAAGTTGTATGATATTAGACATCTTGTATGATAGTGGCAAAACACCCTTCCAACGTTGGGTTCGCCTCACCCTATTGGATTCATCAAATATAACTATTAAATGATGACCACCGTTCTATTCTCATGTTACCCCCGCTTGACCCAACTACACTCTTATTACCTGAAAGGAATTGTGAAACAGAAGGGTGAGTATAACTAGCCCAGTAAAGAATATCATAACTAAAGATAAATAAATTATCAATAGCCTTCAACAGAATTAAATCAAAGATTTAGAACATATGGTAGATGATAAAAAATTTCAACCATAGTTGTAACGGAACGAGCAATCCATTAGAAGAGTCAAATAGACTATAAAGTCTATTATCTTTTTCATGTTAAAAATCCACCAATAATGTTTTATCCCTGTAACATAAATCAACAATTCTTGTCCACATTCATGTGAATAACTCATAATCATATTTATGGTTCTAAATTCCTCTTCTCATCCAGAACAAAGATAATTTTCATCACTTGTCTTTACCTGAAACATCAAAGATCATGGTTGTAAAACCCCAACTTTTTGAATAAAGATGAATTTTCTATAAATATTATTTTTGAATATTATGGAGTTAATTTGATATAATGTTATAGTTGTGGGTAATATTTATTAATTTTACAAAGTACGCAAGTTGTTATATAATATTCGATTGGTCGGGGAATATTCATTTTAACAGGGAATATTCGTACAACGGCACAATCATTGGTGGACCCCACAACGAAATTATTGTCGAATGGAGAAAACGACAAAAATATTTTATCAATATAACGGCAGAAGTTTTACCGTTGATACTGTTGAACTACTCGGTAGTAAAAGTACAGTAATAAGCGTGGTTGCATAGTAGCACACGGTATTGATTATTAATGCTTACGTGGGAAGTCATCTCAGTTTTGTTTTATTACTTATATATATATATATATATATATATATATATAAGGTATGTATTTATATATATTATATATATATAAGTAAAGTGGTTAAGTTGTCAAAATTGGGTGGGATTGATGTTGTCGGGTGGAGTATGATTCTTTTTCAAAGGCATGTGTTTATATATATATAATTATTATAGATTTTATTTTTTTCTTTGACTTTTATGTTAACATTTGAGAATTAAGCGTCTGATGAGCAATCAGTGAGTTTCCTACTGTTAATCCGTGAATTATTTTTCTTAATAGTACCTCTTCTATTCTTCTATAAATAGAAGCTCATTCTTTCATTATTTTCTTACGAATTCACTGAAACTCCAGAGAGAGAAATTATAAAGAAGCTATAGAAAAGTATGCTGCTTCTTCCCTACTCTTATATTCAGTTTCTTTTACGGTAAGGGGTGTTATTCTTTCTTATTCATGAAGAGAACTGTTGTTATTCCATTTCTTATTATTCTGTTGGAATAACCTGTATACGCGGATTTACCCTATACTTGGTGACATTCTTCTATTATTCTGTTGGAACATCATGTCTGTGTGTTTTACACCGGACCTGGTTCCGTTTTTATTATTATTCTGTTGGAACATCCTGTCTGTGTGTTTTACACCGGACCTGGTTCCGTTTTTATTATTATTCTGTTGGAACATCCTGTCTGTGTGTTTTACACCGGACCTGGTTCCGTCTTGTTATTATTCTGTTGGAACATCCTGTCTGTGTGTTTTACACCGGACCTGGTTCCATTATTTATTATTCTGTCGGAATATCCTGTCTGTGCGTTTACGCCGGACATGGTTCCATTAATTATTATTCTGTTGGAATAACCTGTCTGTGCGGTCTATCGCATGCATGGTGATTTCTTTTGTTATTCCATTCTTTATTGTACTCAGTTGGTTAAATTTTGACTTCTATACTCCATGAAATTTGTGGAATATCCTTGATAATTGCGTTTCATCCAGTATCTTTTCATGAAAATATTCTTCTAAGTATTCTTGAATTTTACTCCACAAAGCAGTATCATGTTGACAATTTGGACGTTATTAATTCCTTGATAAATTAATTCTTGAACTTGTTTTATTGAATTCTTATATCATTGTCATCATCCTCGTGTTTATAAAATGTTGAAAGTCATCTGTGGCCTGTAGTGCATAGATGGACTTGGTATGATTATGACCAGGGATTATTCGGTATAATCATGACCGTAATGTTACAAATGATGTGGTAAAAGTCCTCATTGGCCCGTAGTGCATTGATGGACAGTTGTTGGCATGATCATGACCATTAATGAATACACGAATATCCTTGGCCGTAGTGCAGGGGTGATTCGATGATGTGGATTATTTTATTAAGCTGAGTCTCAGCGATCACAGTGTTGAAAAATCTTTTAAATCATAAAAGATAGTAGAGTTTATTTTCTACTTGACTCTTTTAATGGATTGCTTGTTCCGCTGCAGTTAAACTTGATGTCTATTATATTTTATTAGTTTAACATTGTTGAAAGCTAATGATAATTTATTCTGCATTGTCTTAGTCATAATATTTCTTACTGGGCTAGTTGAGCTCACCCTTTCTTTCATTGTTCTCTTCAGGAAATGAGAACGTAGCTGGGGCAAGTCGGGGAACGGAGTGATGGTCCGAATGATAGTATTAGTTAGTAGTCCTCACTATTCTATGTAATGGTGTGTTAATAAATGTAATGAGGACTCTTTTTGAGTATGAATACTCTCTAGAAGATAATATTTGTATTCAAACTCACAGTTTATGTTTTGTCGTATTGTACACGACAGTTGTATTAGTAAGTTGTATTTGTATTTTGTACCATGTATCTGACGACCCAAGATGGGTGATGTATACCTAATTTTGGGGGCGTCACAATGGTTATACCAAATCACAATTTCTGTTCATAATCATACTAATAATTTCATCTTTGCACTACGGGCCAAAGATATTCATCAACAGTTCATCTTTGCACTACTGGCCAAAGATATTCAACAACAGTTCATCTTTGCACTACAGGCCAAAGATATTCAACAACATATCATCTTTCCACTACAGGCCAAAGATATTCAATCAAAAGATCATTTTTGCACTACAGGCCAAAGATATTCCTCAACAGTTCATATTTACACTACAGGCCAAATATATTCATCAACAGTTCATATTTGCACTACAGGCCAAATATATTAATATCTCAAAGAAATATATAATCATTTCAGAATTTATATAAACAATAATTATAACCATGTTGATCATTTCACCTTTGCACTTAAGCTAAAGATATTCAATTATAAATTTAATAGTCATGATCATACCAGTCAACAATTCAACTTTGCACTACTGGCCAAAAAAAACCCATAGTCATGATCATACCATAAATTTACCCATCTGTACACTCAAGTCAAAGAGAAATATCATCATTAGAGTTATAAAAATGTTATATATGATAATAAAAATAATATGATCAACATATAATTTTAATCTCAAGAGTAATATTCATAAATCAACTATAATTTGGTCAGAAAAAGAAACTAATTTTTCTGTGAATAGCAACTCGTGAATAGTAACTCATGAATATTAACTCGTGAATAGTAAACTCGACACAAAAAGATAAAAATTCTACAATAAAATTCATACCAATATTTCAGTATAATGATATTGAAATAACATTTCTTAAATTTATAAACAATTTATTTAAATTATTTACACTTTACTAATTTGTGACCCCCCCCCAAAATAGGTATACAACACCCATTTTGAGTCGCCAAATACATGGTACAGAAAGTAAACTACAACTTCAATAATACAATTGTCGTGCAAAATACGACAATGCATACTATGAGTTTAAATACAAATATTGTCTTCTAGACAATATCCACACTCAAATAAGTCCTCAATACAATTATTCAAACACTATTTTACAGAAATAGTGAAGACTACTAAAACATCTTTCTAGAACCATCACTCCATATCCCGACTAGATCCTGCTATGTTCTCACCTCCTGAGAAGAAAAATAGAACAAAAATGAAAAGGGTGAGCTCAACTAGCCTAGTAAAGAATATTATGACTAAGATAATATACAACAAATTATCATTAGTATTCAACAGGGAAAAATCTGATAGAATATAATCGACAACAAGTTTTAGATCAACAACTGCAGCGGAAATAGCAAACCATTAGAAGAGTCAAGTAGAGAATGAATTCTACTATCTTCTAAGATTTAAAAGTCCATCATCAATATTTTATCCCTGTAACATCAATTAATAATCATCTGTATCCAAATATTCATCTTTACACTACAGACCAAATATATTCATTTGTATCACCTGTCAGTCATGTTCATCTCAACACCTGTTCATCTTTGCACTACAGGCCAAAGATATTCATCAAGTAATCATACATCTTTGCACTACAGGCCAAAGATATTCAGTAATATCATCATTTAGGACTAAGGATGATGAAAAATATCTTAAAGAGAACGAATCCAGTGAGACAGAAGGACAAATAGTAGGGATTCGTATAACTGTTTATCCAAGATCAATAATACTTCATAATAATCAATTGTGAAGCAGAATTCAAAAATAAAGATCAAAACATGGATACAATCAAAGATAGTAACCATAATAGACATCTTGGACAAAAAAGAAAAATTTTATTTTTCGGTGAATAGTGCCGTATTCGTGAATAGTGCCGTATACGTGAATAGTAACCCCGACACAAAAAGTTCCAAATTTAATAAAAAATTTATATCAATATTTCAGCACAATGATATTGAAGAAAATAATATCATTAAAAAGAAAATAATATCCCTTACCTCAAAATATCAGTACTTCTGGTCGGAATACCGGTATAAGGCTGAAAGAAACTTGCTCTGATGAATAGAAACTCTCAAAGTATCTAAATACTCACAAAATACACTCAATAATCTAGAGAGAGAAAGAGAAAAAACTTGTTTCTGGTGTGATTTTCAATTCTAACTTAGCCCTCTATTTATAGGAAAATGTTAGCACGCCGAAGCAGACTTAACCTGCAACCTGATGGTTTTACCTGCTACTATTCCCACCCATCACATTTGAATAAAAATCTCAGCACATTTCTTCACCAACCAAGAGTGGGGCCCACCAATTCTAGAATTTTCTACCAAAATGATTAACTCCGAAAATTCAACAATTTCTGAACCAGTTATCTCGTAAAATTCATAATAAATCATACGTTCATTTTTAACGGTTCAAAATTTGTGGACATATACTCAACTTATATATGTATAACATATCCAAAAATTACCACGATCCAACGGTCGGATTAAAAATTATAACCCCCGCAAAATATCTCAAAAACCCTAATTTTTAATACCTCCATTCCGACAAAAATACTGATAAAAGCCTCAACATTAACTCCTTCATTTTTAACCACAAAAATATATCCCTCATTTATATCCACATAAAATAAATATTTCCTTATCATATGAATCAATAATTAATTATTCACAAATAATATTACAGAATCACATTTATGACAACCAGGTCGTTCCCAAGAAAGAGGGGGCTTTCCAATAAGGATTTTTCCTTACTGGTGCGCAATTAGATGACCAAACCTCTCCTTAGACAGAACTTTCTAGACATTGCCAATAATGTTATCTAATAATATTATTCAAATAATATGAATTATTGATCTGATAATGGAAAATACTGTGCAGCAACAATTATTGAAACAACAATAATATAAAATATCAACGCAGTAATTATTGAATCAATAAAATAAAATATTGAATAATAACTACTGTAACAATTATTGAGTAGTGCCTTCTTACGTAAGAATCAATAATTGGTGCAATACCGTGTGCTACTGTATTTTAACAACCGGGTATTCCAACAGTATTAACTGTAACAACTACGCCGTTATTTATAAACAACTTATACTTGTCGTTTTCTTCATCCAATCGCTTTCCGTTATGGGGCCCACACAAGGCTACGTCGTCGTACGAATATTCCCCGACAGCAAGAATATTCCACGACCAAACGAATATTCCCCGACAAAATGAATATTTTATAACCACTTGCTTATTTTGCAAAATTTGCACATTTCACCCATAACCAAAGTATTATATCAAATTAACCCCTTATTATTCACAATAATATTTAGAAAAAATTTGATTTTATTCATTAATAAGCTGGGGTCTTACAACCTCCCCTCCTTATGAAATTTCGTCCTTAAAATTGACGTACGTACCTGATATTTCGAAAAGGTGAGGATACCTCGCTTTCGTTTCTGATTTCAACTCCCAGGTCATTTCTTCAATAGCATGGTTTCTCCACAAAACCTTAACTCGTGGTATAACCTTCGTGCGTAGGACATGCTCTTTCCTATCCAAGATCTTAACAGGTACCTCCTCGTACGTTAAATCTTCAGCTATCTCGTCTGGTTCTAACTCAATAATGTGGTTCGGATCTTTAACATATTTACGAAGCATAGATATGTGAAAAATATTATGAACACGAGACATGCTTGGAGGTAATGCGAGTCTATATGCCACATTTCCTATTCGCTCAAGAATCTCAAATGGACCAACAAATCTTGGATTGAGCTTTCCTCTCTTTCCAAATCTTGTAACTCCCTTCCATGGTGCAACACGTAACAATACATGATCCCCAATATTAAATTCCACGTCCTTCCGATGAAGATCAACATAACTCTTTTGTCGATCCTGTGCCGTTTGTATACGTTGTCGAATCGTTTGGATCTTCTCTGTAGTCATGCGTACTAACTCTGGTCCCAACAATATTGCTTCACCCACCTCGTCCCAGCATATTAGAGAACGACATTTTCTTCCATACAACGCCTCGAATGGAGCCACACCTATTCTCGCCTGATAACTGTTGTTGTAGGAGAATTCCACCAATGGTAGGTACTTATCCCAACTCCCTTTGAGATCTGGGACACAGAGTCTTAATAGATCTTCAAGAGTTTGAATAGTCCTCTCTGACTGTCCGTCCGTTTGAGGATGGTATGCCGAACTGAATCGTAAATCCGTGCCCATAGCTTTCTGCAAGCTAACCCAAAATCGTGAAGTGAATCTTGGGTCACGATCCGAAACTATGGACACTGGCATGCCATGCAATCTCACAATCTCATTCACGTACATACTAGCAAGACGTTCAAGGGAATAAGTCTCACGTATAGGCAAGAAATGAGCAGACTTGGTTAATCTATCAACAATAACCCAAATCGCATCTATGCCTTGAGAAACCTTGGGAAGACATGTAACAAAATCCATTGTAATGTGTTCCCACTTCCATTTCGGAATCTCAAGTGGTTGCAATGGACCCTTTGGTACTTGATGTTCCGCTTTTACACGTTGACAAGTTAAACACCTCGAGATAAACTCCGCGATCTCTCTTTTCATATTGCTCCACCAAAATGTATGTCGAAGATCGTGATACATTTTGGTACTCCCAGGATGGATTGCAAACGGTGTGTTGTGTGCCTCCATCATTATTCTATGCTTCAAGTCAAAATCGTTAGGAACACAAAGTCTGGAGTTGACTTGAAGTATTCCTTCTTCATCGATTCTTGCTTCTGGAATAGCACCTTCTTGCACTTTCTTGTTCATACGCATCAGCTCTATGTCCGTAGCTTGAGCAGCTTTAACTTTATCGATTAAAGTCGGTTCTACTCGTATATTTGATATCATAATGTGGGTACTTGGAGCCTTCATCTCTATCTCCATCCTTTGCAAGTCATATAAAATGGGCCTTTGTGTTAACAACATTGCACTCGTACCCGCATATGATCTTCTACTCAATGCGTCAGCTACTATGTTTGCTTTTCCAGGATGATATTGGATGGTATGATCGTAATCTTTCAACAGCTCGAGCCAACGTCGCTGTCGCATGTTGAGTTCCTTTTGGGTGAAGAAATATTTGAGGCTTTTATGATCTGTATAGATCTCCACTTTCTCCCCATACAGGTAGTGTCTCCAGATCTTCAACGTGAAAACGACTGCTGTCAACTTTAAATCATGAGTAGGATAATTCCTCTCATATTCTTTGAGTTTTCGCGAGGCATAGGCTATGACTTTCCCATGTTGCATGAGAACACATCCTAACCCTTTGCATGAAGCATCACTGTAGATAATAAATCCATCCGAACCAGATGGTATTGTCAGAACAGGTGCCGAAATGAGTCTCCTCTTGAGTTCTTGGAAACTCTTCTCGCATTCCTCACTCCATACGAATTTTGTATCTTTTCGAGTCAGCTGAGTTAACGAAGTAGCGATTCGAGAAAATCCTTCCACAAATCTCCGATAATAACCAGCTAAGCCTAGAAAGCTACGTACTTCGGTTACCGACTTCGGTTGCTCCCAACTTTGTATGGCTTCAATCTTCGCCGGGTCGACAGATACTTCATGTTTTGACACCACGTGCCCAAAGAATGCTACTTCCTCAAGTCAGAACTCACATTTCTTCAGTTTGGCATATAGCTTGTTTTCACGAAGCCTTTGCAATATCATCTTCAAATGGCGCTCATGATCTTCACGGCTTTTGGAATAGATGAGGATGTCATCAATAAAGACAACAACGAACTGATCCAAATATTCTTTGAATACACGGTTCATCACATCCATGAAGGCAGCAGGAGCATTAGTCAATCCAAAAGACATGACTAAGAATTCATAATGCCCGTACTGAGTTCTGAAGGTAGTCTTTGGAATATCCTCAGCTTTAATCTTCAGCTGATGATATCCAGAATGAAGATCGATCTTTGAAAATAATTGTGCTCCTTGCAACTGGTCAAACAGGTCATCAATGCGAGGTAGCGGATGCCTATTCTTGATAGTGACATGATTCAATTCTCGATAGTCGATACAAAGTCGCATACTCCCGTCTTTTTTCTTTACGAATAACACAGGAGCACCCCAAGGAGATGTACTAGGACGAATAAAACCGATGTCCAACAACTCCTGTAGTTGGACTTTTAACTCCTGAAGTTCAATAGGAGCCATTAGATATGGGGTTTTAGAAATGGGCTTTGTACCGGGTTCAAGGTCAATAAAGAATTCAACTTCACATTCTAGGGGTAGACCAGGAAGTTCTTCAGGAAATACATCGGGAAATTCTCTAACAATAGAAATATTATTCAAATCTGACTTGTCTTTGTTCAAATCCATAACATGGGCTAAGAAAGCTTGACATCCGTTTTTCAATAAACGAATAGCTTTGTGGCTTGATATGACAGTGACTGATTTTAGTGGTTTAGTTGTGACGCCCCAAAATAGGTATACAACACCCATTCTGAGTCGCCAAATACATGGTACAGAAAGCAAACTACAACTTCAATAATACAATTGTCGTGCAAAATACGACAACACATACTGTGAGTTTAAATACAAATATTGTCTTCTGGACAATATACACACTCAAATAAATCCTCATTACAATTATTCAAACACTATTTTACAGAAATAGTGAGGACTGCTAAAACATCTTTCTAGAACCATCACTCCATACCCCGACTAGATCCTGCTATGTTCTCACCTCCTGAGAAGAAAAATGGAACAAAAAGGAAAAGGGTGAGCTCAACTAGCCCAGTAAAGAATATTATGTCTAAGATAATATACAACAAATTATCGCTAGTCTTCAACAGGGAAAAATCTGATAGAATATAATCGACAATAAGTTTTAGATCAACAACTGCAGCGGAAACAGCAAACCATTAGAAGAGTCAAGTAGAGAAAGAATTCTACTATCTTCTAAGATTTACAAGTCCATCATCAATATTTTATCCCTGTAACATCAATTAATAATCACCTTTATCCAAATATTCATCTTTGCACTACAGACCAAAGATATTCATTTGTATCACATGTCAGTCATATTCATCTCAACACATGTTCATCTTTGCACTACAGGCCAAAGATATTCATCAAGTAATCATACATCTTTGCACTACAGGCCAAAGATATGCAGTAATATCATCATTTAGGACTGAGGATGATGAAAAATATCTTAAAGAGAACGAATCCAGTGAGACAGAAGGACAAATAGTAGGGATTCGTATAACAGTTTATCTAAGATCAATAATACTTCATAATAATCAATTGTGAAGCAGAATTCAAAAATAAAGATCAAAACATGGATACAATCAAAGATAGTAACCATAATAGACATCTTGGACAAAAAGGAAAAATTTTTATTTTTTGGTGAATAGTGTCGTATTCGTGAATAATACCGTATACGTGTATAGTGCCGTATACGTGAATAGTAACCCCGATACAAAAAGTTCTAAATTTGATAAAAACTCATATCAATATTTCAGCATAATGATATTGAAGAAAATAATATCATTAAGAAGAAAATAATATCCCTTACCTCAAAATATTAGTACTTCTGGTTGGAATACCGGTATAAGGCTGAAAGAAACTTGCTCTGATGAATAGAAACTCTCAAAGTATCTAAATACTCACAAAATACACTCAATAATCTAGAGAGAGAAAGAGAGAAAACTTATTTCTGGTGTGATTTTTAATTCTAACTTAGCCCTCTATTTATAGAAAAATGTTAGCACACCGAAGCAGACTTAACCTGCAACCTGATGATTTTACCTGCTACTATTCCCACCCATCACATTTGAATAAAAATCTCAGCACATTTCTTCACCAACTAAGAGTGGGGCCCACCAATTCTATAATTTTCTACCAAAATGATTAACTCCGAAAATTTAATAATTTCTGAACCAGTCATCTCGAAAAATTCATAATAAATCATACGTTCATTTTTAACGGTTCAAAATTTGTGGACATATACTCAACTTATATATGTATAACATATCCAAAAATTACCACGATCCAACGGTCGGATTAAAAATTATAACCCCCGTAAAATATCTCAAAAATCCTGATTTTTAATACCTCCATTCCGACAAAAATACTGATAAAAACCTCAACATTAACTCCTTCATTTTTAACCACAAAAATATATCCCTCATTTATATCCACATAAAATAAATATTTCCTTATCATATGAATCAATAATTAATTATTCACAAATAATATTACAGAATCACATTTATGATAACCAGATCGTTCCCATGAAAGAGGGGGCTTTCCAATAAAAATTTCTCATTACTGGTGCGCAATTAGATGACCAAACCTCTCCTTAGACAGAACTTTCTAGACATTGCCAATAATGTTATCTAATAATATTATTCAAATAATATGAATTATTGATCTGATAATGGAAAATACTGTGCAGCAACAATTATTGAAACAACAATAATATAAAATATCAACGCAGTAATTATTGAATCAATAAAATAAAATATTGAATAATAACTACTGTAACAATTATTGAGTAGTGCCTTCTTACGTAATAATCAATAATTGGTGCAATACCGTGTGCTACTGTATTTTAACAACCGGGTATTCCAACAGTATTAACGGTAACAACTACGCCGTTATTTATAAACAACTTATACTTGTCGTTTTCTTCATCCAATCGCTTTCCGTTATGGGGCCCACACAAGGCTGCGTCGTCGTACGACTATTCCTCGACAGGAAGAATATTCCAAGACCAAACGAATATTCCCCGACAAAATGAATATTTTATAACCACTTGCTTATTTTGTAAAATTTGCACATTTCACCCATAACTAAAGTATTATATCAAATTAACCCCTTATTATTCACAATAATATTTAGAGAAAATTTGATTTTATTCATTAATAAGCTGAGGTCTTATATAATTAATGCATTTAATCATCATAAAATGCCAACTCTTAAGATTTCATCACCAATAACCAAAACCCTCATAAAAAAAATCTGCATATAACTCATATATGATTCTCAAGCCATAAAATCATATTTTCCAATTTTTTTACTTCACATAACATATTTAATTCATTTACTCATAACTAGACTATTTTCATGAAAAATATCAAATCAGGTCCAAAAATATTTCTTTTCTGGGATTTAGCAGAATATAGTCTCATATTGAACATATTATTTTTCTCAGAATTTTTAAAATTCATTTACTATTTTCATATGGCCAAAACTGTCGAATATTTAAACATTTATCATAAATTATACTTTTATCGAAAAATTCCAAAATTTATAGAGTACACTGATATTATATAGATATATACTTCCAATAAAATTTTTATTAATTTTATAGTTAATCACAAGGAGTTATAAGCGGTTACTTTTAAAATAGTATTTTCTCATAAAATTCATAACTCTTAATTTATACATCCAAAAATCACTATTTTTTGACACAATCAATAAAACTCATCAAAATATCATTTCAAATTTTTCCAGAATTTTCTGAAGGTCGAAAGAAGTACGAACTGAAAAACATAATAACCCTTAAAATTCCTTACCTCAAAAGAGTAGTACTTCTGACTTGAATATCAGATATAAAGCCGAAGTAAACTTTCACTCTAAATACTCACAAAATACGCTCGATAATATAGAGAGAGAAAGAAAGAAAACTTATAAATTCTGGTGTGATTTTCAATTCTAACTTAGTCCTCTATTTATAGGAAAATGTTAGCACGCCGAAGCAGACTTAACCTGCAATGTAAGACCCCGAATTTTATGAAATAAAAGTATTCAATTTTTCTTATAATTACTATTCAGTAAATGGTTAAATTGATAAATATTAAAGTTAAGTGTGATATGTGAATATTTTTCAAAATAAGCAAGTGGTTATAAAATAATCATTGTTGTCGGGGAATATTCGTTTGGTCGTGGAATATTCTTTCTGTCGGAGAATATTCGTACGACGGCGCAGCTATTTGTGGGCCCCATAACGAATAACTGTCGGGTGAAGAAAAACGACAAATTTGAGTTTTTACAAATAACGGCGTAGTTGTTACCGTTAACACTGTTGGAATACCCAGTGGTTAAATTACAGTAATACGCGTTATTGCACAGTAGCACACGGTATTGCACAGTATTTTTGAAATTATTGATTCTTACGTAAGAAGGCACTACTGAATAATTGTCACAGTAATTACTGTTCAATATTTTATGTTATTGATTCAATAATTGCTGCGTTGATATTTTATATTATTTCAATAATTGTTGATGCACATCATCTCCATTATCAGATCAATAATTCATATTATTTGAATAATATTATTAGATAGCATTATTGGCAATGTCTAGAAAGTTCTGTCTAAGGAGAGGTTTGATTATCTAATTGCGCGCCAGTAAGGAGAAATTCTTATTGGAAAGCCCCCTCTTTCCTGGGAACGGCCTGGTTGTCATAAATGTGATTCTGTAATATTATTTGTGAATAATTAATTATTGATTCATATGATAAGGAAATATTTATTTTATGTGGATATAAATGAGGGATATATTTTTGTGGTTAAAAATAAGGAGTTAATGTTGAGGTTTTTATCAGTATTTTTATCGGAATGGAGGTATTAAAAATCAGGGTTTTTGAGATATTTTGCGGGGGTTATAATTTTTAATCCGACCGTTGGATCGTGGTAATTTTTGGATATGTTATACATATATAAGTTGAGTATATGCCCACAAATTTTGAACCGTTAAAAATGAACGTATGATTTGTTATGAATTTTACGAGATGACTGGTTCAGAAATTGTTGAATTTTCGGAGTTTATCATTTTGGTGGAAAATTCTAGAATTGGTGGGCTCCACTTGTGGTTGGTGAAGAAATGTGCTGAATTATATTTCAAATGTGGTGGGTGGGAATAGTAGCAGGTAAAGCCATCAGGTTGCAGGTCAAACCTACCAAAATTTTCCTATAAATAGAGGGCTAAGTTAGAATTGAAAATCACACCAGAAACATAAGCTTTCTCTCTTTCTCTCTCTAGATTATTGAGTGTATTTTGTGAGTATTTAGATACTTGGTGAGTTACTATTTATCAGTGCAAGTTTCCTTCAGCATCATATCCGATATCCAGTCAGAAGTACTGTTCTTTTGAGGTAAGGGATAGTAAGGGATTTTAAGGGATTTTAAGGGTTGTTATGTTTTTCAGTTTCGTAATTTTTCTGAACTTCAAAAATTCTGGAAAAATTTGAAATGATATTTTGATGAGTTTTATTGATTGTGTCCAAAAATGGTGATTTTTGGATGTATAGATTGAGAGTTATGAATTTTATGAGAAAAGACTATTTTAAAAGTAACTGCTTATAATTTCTTGTGGTTAACTCCAAAATTGATGAAATTTTTATTGGGAGTACATGTATATGATGGAAGTATACTCTGTTAATTTCAGAATTTTTGGACAAAAGTACAATTTTTGATAAATGTCTAAATATTCGGCTGTTTTGACCATATGAAAAATAGTAAATGACTTTTAAAAATTCTGAGAAAAATATATGTTCACTATGGGACTATATTATGCTAAATCCCAGAAAAGAAATATTTTTGGAATTGATTTGGTATTTTTTATGAAAATGGTCTAGTTATGAGTTAATGAATTAAATATGTTTTGTGAAGTAAGAAAATTGGAAAATAGGATTTTATGACTTGAGAATCCTATATGAGGTATATGCAGATTTTTGATGAGGGTTTTGGTTATTGATGATGAAATCTTAAGAGTTGACATTTTATGATGATTAAATGCATTAATTAGTAAAGTGTAAACAATTTAAATAAATTGTTTATAAGCTTAAGAAATGTTATTCTTTCAATATCATTATACCGAAGTATTGGTATGAATTTTATTGTGGAATTTCTACCTTTTTGAGTCGTGTTACTATTCACGAGTTACTATTCACGAGTTACTATTCATGAGTTACTATTCACGAGTTACTATTCACGACAAAATTGGTTTCTTTTACTAACCAAATTATAGTTGATTTATGAATATTACTCTTGAGATTAAATCTATATGTTGATTATATTGATTTTATTATCATATATAACATTTTTATAACCCTGATGTTGAATTTCTCTTTCACTGGAGTGTAAAGATGGGTAGATTATTGGTATGATCATGACTAGGGTTCTCTTTGGCCTGTAGTGCAAAGTTGAATTGTGACTGGTATGATCATGACCATTGAATTTTACAATTGAATATCTTTAGCTTAAGTGTAAAGATGAATTGATTAACATGGTTATAATTATGGTGTATATAAATTCTGAAATGATTATATATTTCTTTGAGATATGAATATATTTGGCATGTAGTGCAAATATGAATTGTTGAGGAATATCTTTGGCCTGTAGTGCAAAGATGAATTGTAGAGGAATATCTTTGGCCTGTAGTGCAAAGATGAATTGTAGATGAATATCTTTGGCCTGTAGTGCAAAGATGATCTGTTGATGAATATCTTTGGCCCGTAGTGCAAAGATAAACTGTTGTTGAATATATTTGGTCGTAGTGCAAAGATGAATTTATTAGTATGATTATGAACAGGAACTGTGATTTGGTATAACCATGATCTTTGATGTTTCAGGTAAAGACATGTGATGAAAATATTCTTCGTCCTGGGTGTGAAGAAAAATTTAGAATCACAATTATGATTATGAGTTATTCATATGATTGTGGAAAGGAACTGTTGATTGATGTTACAGGGATAAAACATTGTTGATGGATTTTTAACATGGAGAAGATAATAGACTTTATAGTCTATTTGACTCTTCTAATGGATTGCTCGTTCCGCTGCAACTATGGTTGAAATTTTTATCATTTACCATATGTTCTAAATCTCTGATTGATGAAGGCTATTGATAATTGAATTATCTTTAGTCATGATATTCTTTACTGAGCTAGTTGTGCTCACCCTTTTGCTTCACAATTCCTTTCAGGTAATAAGAGTGTAGCTGGGTCGAGCGAGGGTAAAGGGGAAATAGAACGGTGGTCTCTAGCTGTGGATGTTCTCCCGAAGCAGTATAGAAAAGTTCATTTAGTAGTTATATTTGGTGAATCCAATAGGGTAAGGTGTACCCAACGTTGGAAGGGTGGTTTGCCACTATCATACAAGATGTCTAACGACATACAACCTCGTGTCATCATAAGACAGGGATGTGCTCATCCACTTGCTGAGTATATATACGAGCACTACCTATATAATCTTGGTGTTTGTTTAAAGTATAATTCTCAGTTAGATACAGTGGAGATAATGATAAGTCAAGAGAAGACTCACCATTGGGAAGAATATGATAGTAATCTTCTCGTTTTTCTTTGGGGTCTATTGGGTCAACCAAGGATAATTCTGTGGCCATATGATATCTATCATAACCTAGACGCGTGGCCTCCCATGTACGAAGGTTTCCTTGAGCACTTCCCAAAGATTCTAATTTCTAAAACAGTTTTTGACTATACCTTTATGTAAGGTGTTATTGTGAGGTGATGTCCACGGTTGGAACATGAGTCACATTTGGTATATATATGTATCCAAACTCACAGCATATGTGTTGTTGTATTTTGCACGATAATTGTTGTAATAAAGTTGTAGTTGTTTTCTGTACCATGTATTTGACGACTCAGAATGGGTTGGATGGAATGGACCTATTTTGGGGTTGTCACAGGGGTGGTATCAGAGCTATAAGTAAAGAGCCCCGAGCCTCTCGCTGGTGACTTCCTGTTGATGGGGGATGCACCGAAGCCAGACTCTCCGTAGGGGACGCCGTTCTGCGGTGGCAAACTGATAGGTACCATTGTGAGGTGCTGTGGTTGAAGCACCATGAGAGTCACAGGTGGTATCAGAGCTTAGGGATATGATCTTTGGTGGAGATCGGGGAATATAACTAGGAGGGGAGAGATGAGTAAATCATTTGCTAGTGTGTCCTACCTAAGCTTATTTGTTGGTCAGTCATAATATCGAGATATTATGTGATATGTTAATTTGTTAAATTAACCCTTGTTTTGAAGCTGTATTCTAGAAAGATATCTGAAATACAGGAGATGAGCAATGGAGAAATCATGATGATAAGGAAGATGGAATCTGAAATGAAAGCAAGGTATTCTCAACTTTTCGAAATACCAGGTACGTAAATTTCGGGGACGAAATTTCATAAGGAGGGGAGATTGTAAGACCCCGAATTTTATGAAATAAAAGTATTCAATTTTTCTTATAATTACTATTCAGTAAATGGTTAAATTGATAAATATTAAAGTTAAGTGTGATATGTGAATATTTTTCAAAATAAGCAAGTGGTTATAAAATAATCATTGTTGTCGGGGAATATTCGTTTGGTCGTGGAATATTCTTTCTGTCGGAGAATATTCGTACGACGGCGCAGCTATTTGTGGGCCCCATAACGAATAACTGTCGGGTGAAGGAAAACGACAAATTTGAGTTTTTACAAATAACGGCGTAGTTGTTACCGTTAACACTGTTGGAATACCCAGTGGTTAAAATACAGTAATACGCGTTATTGCACAGTAGCACACGGTATTGCACAGTATTTTTGAAATTATTGATTCTTACGTAAGAAGGCACTACTGAATAATTGTCACAGTAATTACTGTTCAATATTTTATGTTATTGATTCAATAATTGCTGCGTTGATATTTTATATTATTTCAATAATTGTTGATGCACATATCTCCATTATCAGATCAATAATTCATATTATTTGAATAATATTATTAGATAGCATTATTGGCAATGTCTAGAAAGTTCTGTCTAAGGAGAGGTTTGGTTATCTAATTGCGCGCCAGTAAGGAGAAATTCTTATTGGAAAGCCCCCTCTTTCCTGGGAACGGCCTGGTTGTCATAAATGTGATTCTGTAATATTATTTGTGAATAATTAATTATTGATTCATATGATAAGGAAATATTTATTTTATGTGGATATAAATGAGGGATATATTTTTGTGGTTAAAAATAAAGGAGTTAATGTTGAGGTTTTTATCAGTATTTTTATCGGAATGGAGGTATTAAAAATCAGGGTTTTTGAGATATTTTGCGGGGGTTATAATTTTTAATCCGACCGTTGGATCGTGGTAATTTTTGGATATGTTATACATATATAAGTTGAGTATATGCCCACAAATTTTGAACCGTTAAAAATGAACGTATGATTTGTTATGAATTTTACGAGATGACTGGTTCAGAAATTGTTGAATTTTCGGAGTTTATCATTTTGGTGGAAAATTCTAGAATTGGTGGGCTCCACTTGTGGTTGGTGAAGAAATGTGCTGAATTATATTTCAAATGTGGTGGGTGGGAATAGTAGCAGGTAAAGCCATCAGGTTGCAGGTCAAACCTACCAAAATTTTCCTATAAATAGAGGGCTAAGTTAGAATTGAAAATCACACCAGAAACATAAGCTTTCTCTCTTTCTCTCTCTAGATTATTGAGTGTATTTTGTGAGTATTTAGATACTTGGTGAGTTACTATTCATCAGTGCAAGTTTCCTTCAGCATCATATCCGATATCCAGTCAGAAGTACTGCTCTTTTGAGGTAAGGGATAGTAAGGGATTTTAAGGGATTTTAAGGGTTGTTATGTTTTTCAGTTTCGTAATTTTTCTGAACTTCAAAAATTCTGGAAAAATTTGAAATGATATTTTGATGAGTTTTATTGATTGTGTCCAAAAATGGTGATTTTTGGATGTATAGATTGAGAGTTATGAATTTTATGAGAAAAGACTATTTTAAAAGTAACTGCTTATAATTCTTGTGGTTAACTCCAAAATTGATGAAATTTTTATTGGGAGTACATGTATATGATGGAAGTATACTCTGTTAATTTCAGAATTTTTGGACAAAAGTACAATTTTTGATAAATGTCTAAATATTCGGCTGTTTTGACCATATGAAAAATAGTAAATGACTTTTAAAAATTCTGAGAAAAATATATGTTCACTATGGGACTATATTATGCTAAATCCCAGAAAAGAAATATTTTTGGAATTGATTTGGTATTTTTTATGAAAATGGTCTAGTTATGAGTAATGAATTAAATATGTTTTGTGAAGTAAGAAAATTAGAAAATAGGATTTTATGACTTGAGAATCCTATATGAGGTATATGCAGATTTTTGATGAGGGTTTTGGTTATTGATGATGAAATCTTAAGAGTTGACATTTTATGATGATTAAATGCATTAATTAGTAAAGTGTAAACAATTTAAATAAATTGTTTATAAGCTTAAGAAATGTTATTCTTTCAATATCATTATACCGAAGTATTGGTATGAATTTTATTGTGGAATTTCTACCTTTTTGAGTCGGTGTTACTATTCACGAGTTACTATTCACGAGTTACTATTCACGACAAAATTGGTTTCTTTTACTAACCAAATTATAGTTGATTTATGAATATTACTCTTGAGATTAAATCTATATGTTGATTATATTGATTTTATTATCATATATAACATTTTTATAACCCTGATGTTGAATTTCTCTTTCACTGGAGTGTAAAGATGGGTAGATTATTGGTATGATCATGACTAGGGTTCTCTTTGGCCTGTAGTGCAAAGTTGAATTGTGACTGGTATGATCATGACCATTGAATTTACAATTGAATATCTTTAGCTTAAGTGTAAAGATGAATTGATTAACATGGTTATAATTATGGTGTATATAAATTCTGAAATGATTATATATTTCTTTGAGATATGAATATATTTGGCCTGTAGTGCAAATATGAATTGTTGAGGAATATCTTTGGCCTGTAGTGCAAAGATGAATTGTGAGGAATATCTTTGGCCTGTAGTGCAAAGATGAATTGTAGATGAATATCTTTGGCCTGTAGTGCAAAGATGGTCTGTTGATGAATATCTTTGGCCCGTAGTGCAAAGATAAACTGTTGTTGAATATCTTTGGTCGTAGTGCAAAGATGGATTTATTAGTATGATTATGAACAGGAACTGTGATTTGGTATAACCATGATCTTTGATGTTTCAGGTAAAGACATGTGATGAAAATATTCTTCGTCCTGGGTGTGAAGAAAAATTTAGAATCACAATTATGATTATGAGTTATTCATATGATTGTGGAAAGGAACTGTTGATTGATGTTACAGGGATAAAACATTGTTGATGGATTTTTAACATGGAGAAGATAATAGACTTTATAGTCTATTTGACTCTTCTAATGGATTGCTCGTTCCGCTGCAACTATGGTTGAAATTTTTATCATTTACCATATGTTCTAAATCTCTGATTGATGAAGGCTATTGATTATTGAATTATCTTTAGTCATGATATTCTTTACTGAGCTAGTTGTGCTCACCCTTTTGCTTCACAATTCCTTTCAGGTAATAAGAGTGTAGCTGGGTCGAGCGAGGGTAAAGGGGAAATAGAACGGTGGTCTCTAGCTGTGGATGTTCTCCCGAAGCAGTATAGAAAAGTTTATTTAGTAGTTATATTTGGTGAATCCAATAGGGTAAGGTGTACCCAACGTTGGAAGGGTGGTTTGCCACTATCATACAAGATGTCTAACGACATACAACCTCGTGTCATCATAAGACAGGGATGTGCTCATCCACTTGCTGAGTATATATACGAGCACTACCTATATAATCTTGGTGTTTGTTTAAAGTATAATTCTCAGTTAGATACAGTGGAGATAATGATGAGTCAAGAGAAGACTCACCATTGGGAAGAATATGATAGTAATCTTCTCGTTTTTCTTTGGGGTCTATTGGGTCAACCAAGGATAATTCTGTGGCCATATGATATCTATCATAACCTAGACGCGTGGCCTCCCATGTACGAAGGTTTCCTTGAGCACTTCCCAAAGATTCTAATTTCTAAAACAGTTTTTGACTATACCTTTATGTAAGGTGTTATTGTGAGTTGATGTCCACGGTTGGAACATGAGTCACATTTGGTATATATTTGTATCCAAACTCACAGCATATGTGTTGTTGTATTTTGCACGATAATTGTTGTAATAAAGTTGTAGTTGTTTTCTGTACCATGTATTTGACGACTCAGAATGGGTTGGATGGAATGGACCTATTTTGGGGTTGTCACATGCAACCTGATGGCTTTACCTGCTACTATTCCCAACCACCACATTTGAATAAAAATCTCAGCACATTTTTACCAACCAAAAGTGGGGCCTACCAATTCTAGAAATTTTCACCAAAATGATAAATTCTGAAACTTTAACAATTTGTCATCTCTTAAAATTCATAACAAATCATATGTTCATTTTTAACGGTTCAAAATTTGTGGATATATACTCAACTTATATATGTATAACATATCCAAAAATCACAACGATCCAACGGTCGGATTAAATATTATAACTCACGCAATATATCTGAAAAATACTGATTTGATTTTTAATACCTCCATTCCGACAGAAATACTGATAAAACACCTCAACATTAATTCTTTCAATAATAACCACATAAATAAATCCATCATTTATATCCACATCAAATAAATATTTTCTTATCATATAAATCAATAATTAATTATTCACAAATAATATTACAGAATCACAATTATGACAACCAGGCAGTTCCCAGGAAAGAGGGGGCTTTTCAATAAGGATTTCTCCTTACTGACGAGCAATTAGGTGACCAAACCTCTCCTTAGACAGAACTTTCTAGACATTACCAATAATGCTATCTAATAATATTATTCAAATAATATGAATTATTGATCTGATAATGAAAAATACTGTGCAGTGACAATTATTGAAACAACAATAATATAAAATATCAATGCAGCAATTAATGAATCAAAAAAATAAAATATTGAACAGTAACTACTGTAACAATTATTGAGTAGTGTCTTCCTTCGTAAGAATTAATAATTCAAAAATACTGTGCAATCCGTGTGCTACTGTGCAACCATACGTATTACTGTATTTTAACTACCGGGTATTCCAACAGTGTTAATAGTAACAACTACGCCGTTATTTATAAAAACTCAATTTTTGTCGTTATCTTCATCCAACCGTTTTTCGTTATGGGGCCCACAAATAGCTGCGCCGTCGTACGAATATTCCCCGACTGAAAGAATATTCCACGACCAAACGAATATTCCCCGACAAAATGAATATTTTATAACCACTTGCGCATTTTGAAAAAAATTTCATATATCACCCTTAACTTTAACTTTTATCAATTTAACCATTTACTGAATAGTAATTATAAGAAAAATTGAATACTTTTATTTCATAAAATTTGGGGTCTTACAGTATTCAATTAAGATTTTTAAAGATTTTTTTTAAGTGACAAATTTTTGTAGAATTTGTGGATTTTAATGACTTTTTAAAGATTTTAAAGACTTTTTTAAAATGACTTTTATAGACTCCATAAAATAAATAACAGACTTTTATAAACTTTTTATCAATACTGTAATAGACTTTTGTATACTTCTAATATATAAAATTGAAAGATTATTATATTTAAGATTAAAATTTTGCTACACAGTTAAATTATTTATTATATTTTTTAGTGCATATATTATAAATAATGATCCACTGTTTATGATAACAACTTTCAGAAAATATATTATACAAAAATTTTAAGTTTTGATAATATTATTTTATCTAAGCATTAGAATACATATATATATTATAATATATTTATTACATGGCTTCTTATCATTCAATTATTGGCTCCATGATTTTATTTTATTTTTATTCGCAAAAAACGAAATCCACACTCTTGTGTGAGCGTGTGATTCAATACCATACTGATTGCTTTACTATATATATAATCCCTCCTTTTACCAAATCATACAATATAATTAATAATAAAGCAAAAGCTTTAAATATATATGCATACATAATCTTCACAATTGACATGAGAGTTTCATGATTTTATCTCACATTTATTAAACAAATTTCTTTCGTCTTTGTATTGGAAGCTTTTGAACTGCCGCTTTCTCCCTTACCAATTTACTGTGTCTTTTTCCTCTTTCCTCGATTACATGTACCGCAAGACAGATTAGGTATTTAGTTATTTGTTTACTTATTAATATATCTTGTTAATTCTCTTAATTATAATATGATTTAATTTTATTCACATATAAATTAAATCCAAATAGTTTTAAGGCTCAAAATTTACCAAATTAATTTATCAAATATTCAAAATTTGGCAACGTCATCTTCCTCCTCCCTTTCGTCGGTGAGACAGAGCGTCCGAAAATTTCAATTCCAATTTCATATCCAAAAGAATATAAGAACACTGCATAGGAAAAATAGAGATAGAGATAAGGTAACCAAACCTTTATACCAAGGTAAGCAATCTACCTCCACACCTGCAGTATGAATTGGTTATCTTTGTCTGAAAGTTTGGCAACCAACTGCATGAAGGTTTGGTTACCAACTGCATTATATTCAAAATAAATTGGTAACTTAATAAAACAAAATTGATTATGTAAGACCCCGAATTTTATGAAATAAAAGTATTCAATTTTTCTTATAATTACAATTCAGTAAATGGTTAAATTGATAAAAAGTTAAAGTTATAGGTGAAATGTAAAAAAAAATTTCAACATAAGCAAGTGGTTATAAAATAATCATTGTTGTCGGGGAATATTCATTTGGTCGTGGAATATTCTTTCTGTCGGGGAATATTCGTACGACGGCGCAGATATTTGTGGGCCCCATAACGAATAACTGTCGGATGAAGATAACGACAAAAATTGAGTTTTTATAATTAACGGCGCAGTTGTTACCGTTAACACTGTTGAAATACCCGGTGGTTAAAATACAGTAATACGCGTTGTTACACACAGCACACTGATTGCACATTATTTTTGAATTATTGATTCTTACGAAGGAAGGCACTACTCAATAATTGTTACAGTAGTTACTGTTCAATATTTTATTTTATTGATTCAATAATTGCTGCGTTGATATTTTATATTATTGTTGTTCAATAATTATCACTGCACAGTATTTTCCATTATCAGATCAATAATTCATATTATTTGAGTAATATTATTAGATAACATTATTGACAATGTCTAGAAAGTTCTGTCTAAGAAGAGGTTTGGTCATCTAATTGCGCGCCAGTAAGGAGAAATCCTTATTGGAAAGCCCCCTCTTTCCTGGGTACGGCCTGGTTGCCATAATTGTGATTCTGTAATATTTTTTGTGAATAATTAATTATTGATTTATATGATAAGGAAATATTTATTTGATGTGGATATAAATGATGAATTGATTTATGTGGTTATAAATGAAGGAGTTAATGTTGAGGTTTTTATCAGTATTTTTATCGGAATGGAGGTATTAAAAATTAGGGTTTTTGAGATATTTTACGGGGGTTATAATTTTTAATCCGACCGTTGGATCGTGGTAATTTTTTGATATGTTATACATATATAAGTTGAGTATATGTCCACAAATTTTGAACCGTTAAAAATGAACGTATGATTTGTTATGAATTTTACGAGATGACTGGTTCAGGAATTGTTAAATTTTCGGAGTTAATCATTTTGGTGAAAAATTCTAGAATTGGTGGGCCCCACTTGTGGTTGGTGAAGAAATGTGCTGAATTATATTTTAAATGTGGTGGGTGGGAATAGTAGCAGGTAAAGCCTTCAGGTTGCAGGTCAAACCTACTAAAATTTTCCTATAAATAGAGAGCTAAGTTAGAATTGAAAATCACACCAGAAACATAAATTTTCTCTCTTTCTCTCTCTAGATTATTGAGTGTATTTTGTGAGTATTTAGATACTTTGTGAGTTTCTATTCATCAGTGCAAGTTTTCTTCAGCCTTATACCGATCAGAAGTACTGCTCTTTTGAGGTAAGGGATAATAAGGGATTTTAAGAGTTGTTATATTTTCCAGTTTCGTAATTTTTCTGACCTTCAAAAATTCTAGAGAAATTTGAAATGATATTTTGATGAGTTTTCTTGATTGTATCCAAAAATGGTGATTTTTGGATGTATAGATTGAGAGTTATGAATTTTATGAGAAATTATTATTTTATAAGTAACCGCTTATAACTTCTTGTGGTTAACTCCAAAATTGATGAATTTTTTATTGGGAGTACATGTATATGATAGGAGTATACTCTGTGAATTTCAGAATTTTTAGATAAAAGTACAATTTTTGATAAATGTCTAAATATTCGGCTGTTTTGGCCATATGAAAAATAGTAAATGACTTTTAAAAATTCTGAGAAAAATATATGTTCAATATAGGACTATATTCTGCGAAATCTCAGAAAAGAAATATTTTTGGGACTGATTTGATATTTTTCATGAAAATAGTTTAGTTATGAGTAATTGAATTAAATATGTTTTGTGAAGTAAGAAAATTAGAAAATATGATTTTATGGCTTGAGAATCATATACGAGTTATATGCAGATTTTTTATGAGGGTTTTGGTTATTGATGATAAAATCGTAAGAGTTGACATTTTATGATGATTAAATGCATTAATTAGTAAAGTGTAAACAATTTAAATAAATTATTTATAAGATTAAGATATATTATTCTTTCAATATCATTCTACCAAATTATTGGTATGTATATTATTGTGGAATGTGAGACCCCAGATTTTATGAATAAATATTTAATTTTCTCGAAATAATTATGGTGTGGATTTGATATAATATTATAGTTGTGGGTATTATTTATAAATTTTGCAAAGTAAGCAAGTTGTTTTAAAATATTCGTTTGGTCGGGAAATATTCTTTTTGTCGGGGAATATTCGTACGACGGCACAATCATTGGTGGACCCCACAACAGAAGTATAGTCGTAGTTAGAAAACGACAAAATTATATTTCTATAAAAATAACGGCTGAGGTGTTACCGTTAAAACCGTTAAAACTGTTGAACTACCAGGTAGTAAAAGTACAGTAATACGCGTGGTTACATAGTAGCACACGGTACTGATTATTGATGCTTACGTGAGAAGTCACTCAGCTATACTCAATTATTGCTACAGTAATTACTGCATCATATCTCTTAAATTATTGTCATAGTATCATCTGTATAATATGTTATATTATTAAATTAATAATTGAGACGTTGTGGTAAGTTTGGTTATTTTTATGGGGGGCCATATGTTATCATCTAAGAGTCTCTTCGTCAATAGTAATTACCATCGTCAATAGTAATTACCGTCGTCAATAGTATTTACCTTGGTCAATAGTATTTACCTTGCTCAATAGTAATTACCTTCGTCAATAGTATTTACCTTCGTCAATAGTATTTACCTTGGTCAATAGTAATTACCTTCGTCAATAGTAGTTGTCCCTTCAATATTACCAAGAGTCATTTGACCCTTCGTTAAGACCAAGAGTCATTTGACCCTTCGTTAAGACCAAGAGTCACCCTCAGTTTTTCTATAAATAGAGGCCTAGGGCTTCATTATTTTTCACGAATTCATTCAAGCTATAGAGAGAGAAAGTATAGAGTGAATAAGAGAGAGAGAATAAAAGTATTCTGCTACTTCACTTTTCCAATATCCAGTTCTTTTAAGGTAGGGAATATTATTTCTTTTATATTCATGAAGAGAACTTCTGTTATTCTATTTTTATTATTCTGTTGGAATAACCAGTATACGCGGTCTACCCTATACTTGGTGATATTCTTCTATTATTCTGTTGGAATATCCTGTCTGTGTGTTTTACACCGGACCTGGTTCCGTCTTTATTATTATTCTGTCGGAATATCCTGTCTGTGTGTTTTACACCGGACCTGGTTCCATTATTTATTATACTGTTCTTTATTATTCTGTCGGAATATCCTGTCTGTGTGTTTTACACCGGACCTGGTTCCATTATTTATTATTCTGTCGGAATATCCTGTCTGTGCGTTTACGCCGGACCTGGTTCCATTATTTATTATTCTGTTGGAATAACCTGTCTGTGCGGTCTATCGCATGCCGGGTGATTTATTTTGTTATTCCATTCTTTATTATACTCAGTTGGTTAAGTTTTGACTTCTATACTCCATAAAATTAGTGGAATATCCTTGATAATTGCGGTTCATCAGTATCTTTTCATGAAAATATTCTTCTAAGTATTCTTGAATTTTACTGCACAAAGCAGTATCATGTTGACAATTTGGACGTTATTGGTTCCTGGATTAATCAATTCTTGAATTTGTTTTATTGAATTCTTATATCATTGTCATCATCCTCATGTTTATATTTTTTTGAAAGTCATCTATGGCATATAGTGCATAGATGGACTTGGTATGATTATAACCAAGGATTATTCGGTATAATCATGACCATAATGTTACAAATGATGTGGTAAAAGTCCTTATTGGCCCGTAGTGCATTGATGGACAGTTGTTGGCATGATCATGACCATTGATGAATACACAAATATCCTTGGCTCGTAGTGCATGGAATTTGTGGTCGTGACCCTAACAAATATCTTGGCCGTAGTGCAGGGATGATGTGAATTATTTATTAAGCTGAGTCTCAGCGATAAAAGTGATGAAAAACTTTTTAAATCATAAAAGATAGTAGAGTTTATTTTCTACTTGACTCTTTTAATAGATTGCTTGTTCCGCTGCAGTTAAACTTGATGTCTATTATATTTTATCAGTTTAACATTGTTGAAGACTAATGATAATTTATTCTGCATTATCTTAGTCATAATATTTCTTACTGAGCTAGTTGAGCTCACCCTTTCTTTCCCCTGTTCTCTTCAGGAAATGAGAACGTAGCTGGGGCAAGTCGGGAAACGGAGTGATGGTTCGAATGATAGTATTAGTTAGTAGTCCTCACTATTCTATGTAATAGTGTGTTAATAAATGTAATGAGGACTCCTTTTGAGTATGAATACTCTCTAGAAGATAATATTTGAATTCAAACTCGCAGTTTATGTTTTGTCGTATTGTACACGACAGCAGTATTAGTAAGTTGTATTTGTATTCTGTACTTTGTATCTGACGACCCAAAATGGGTGATGTATACCTAATTTTGGGGGGGCGTCACAGTTGGTATCAGAGCTTAGGGATATGATCCCTGGCTAGGATGTGAGAATAGAACTAGGAGGGGAGAGACGGGGAATTCCTTCGCTAGTATGACCTACCTAAGTTTATTTGGTATTTAATTGGTTGGTCAAAGTATATGGATAATATGTTATATGTTAATTAACTCTTGTTTTGTTGCAGTATTTGTAAATGGCATCCGAAAATGTTGAGATAAACAATGAAGCACATGAGACCATTGAATCACCAACGATCAATGCTCAGGGTAATGTGCAACCAGAGGATAATAATCCTCATGAAAATAATAACACCGATGAAATGGTGAATGATGGGATGGTCAGAGACTTTATGCAATTCATGCAACAGCAGGCGAGAGCGGCTCCTGTCCAAAATATAGGTGGAAACACTGAAAACTCTCGGACGGTCACCGCTAAGCAATTCAAGGAGCTAGGACCACCGGAGTTTTTGGAAAAGCCAGAACCACTTAAGTCGGAGACGTGGTTAAAGCAGATCACCAAGATATTTGATGTCTTGGGATGCTCCGAGGAGCAAAAGGTTCCCTTTGCCACCTTTATGTTGCGTGAAGAGGCAGATTACTGGTGGAAATCTGTAAAACGTACCCAGCCTGACGCACTCAAGATGTCTTGGGAGAAGTTCCAAGAACTGTTCAATGACAAGTACTTTCCCGAAAGTATTCGTCACATGAAGGAGGTGTAATTTATCAAGTTGGAACAAAACAACATGACCGTGTCGCAGTACGAAGCCAAGTTTGCCGAGTTGTCCCGATTTGCATCCCACTTGGTGGATAATGAAGAGAGAATGACGCGGATGTTTTTAAGAGGTTTGAAACCGGAGATACGTCAATATCTTATTTCTCATAAACTGTGTTTGTATTCAGATGTTGTGAATAGGGCTCAGTTAGTGGAGCGCGATAACGAGTCAACGCAACCAAAAGAGAGCAGCCGGAAAAATGATAATACTGGTGATAACAGTCATCAAAGCGGTGACAATAAGCATGGAGGGAATCAAAATGTCAGAAATGGTAACCACTTCAATGGTAATCATGGTCAAAACAATAAGAATGAACTTTTCAAGAAGAGGAAATTCAACAATGATGGAAAGACGTCAGCACCAGCACCCGTTGTTAAGGAAGGAGAACGACCACCTATCATATGCTTCAAATGCGGAGGGGAGGGACACATCAGTCCAAACTGCGCGATGCCATCCAAAGCATGCTATAATTGTGGAAGAGAAGGTCACTTAGCCCGATTTTGTCGTTCACCGAAGACAAGTTCAGATAGGATGGAGGCACCAAAAATCGTCCCAGAAAAGCCAAAGCCAGTAGTTTAAGAGAGAGCATTTTTTTCGTGACGAGGAACCTGAATAAAATTATCACGGGTATGTTAGTCATAAACTCTTGCGAAGTCTATACCGTGTTAGATACCGGTTCTACTCACTCTTTTATTTCACCTAGTTGTGTTCAATGTTTGAACTTAACTCCGGAGAAGTTAGACTTTGATTTATCTGTTGAAATTCCGTTGGGAGAAACCTTTGTTAGCTCCACTATTTATAAATCTTGTTCAAATCAACACTTTCACGTTACCTGTTGATCGTATCTCTTTGAAAATACTTGCATTGATGTGATTTTTGGAAACGATTGGTTAACTGCTCATCATGCTTTTCGTAAGGTTGTTAGCTTTCATATTCCTAACCAACCTATTATGCGAATTCAAGTAACCAAATCACTAAAGTCAATCATTGTCATATCAAGCCATAAGTAAAAATCCCCGTTCCTTTCGTTGTTGACTTCCTGGTGTGGAATGCACCGAAGCTAGACTTTCCGTAGGAGACGTTGTAAATGACGATGGCAAGTTGATAGGTATCAATGTGATGTGTTATCCAAGTCTTGGATGAGGGTCACAGTTTTGAACGATATTTCTATTGTTAATAAATTTCTTGACGTATATATTTGGAACATGAGTTGGAAAATGTGATGTGTCATTGTGAGGTGCTGTCCACGGTTGGAACATGAGTCACATTTGGTATATATTTGTATCCAGACTCACAGCATATGTGTTGTTGTATTTTGCACGACAATTGTTGTAATACAGTTGTAGTTATTTTCTGTACCATGTATTTGGCGACTCAGAATAGGTTGGATGGAATTGACCTATTTTGGGGTTGTCACATTTGGTATCAGAGCTTAGGGATATGATCTTTGGCGGAGATCGAGAAATAGAACTAGGAGGGGAGAGATGAGTAAATCCTTCGCTAGTGTGTCCTACCTAAGCTTATTTGTTGGTCAGTCATAATATCGGGATATTATGTGATATGTTAATTTGTTCAATTAACCCTTGTTTTGAAGCTGTATTCTAGAATGATATTTGAAATACAGGAGATGAGCAATGGAGAAATTATGATGACAGGGAAGATGAAATCTGAAATGAAAGGAAGGTATTCTCAACTCTTTAAAATACCAGGTACGAGGACGAAATTTCATAAGGAGGGGAGATTGTAAGACTCCGAATTTTATGAAATAAAAGTATTCAATTTTTCTTATAATTACAATTCAGTAAATGGTTAAATTGATAAAAAGTTAAAGTTATGGGTGAAATGTAAAAAAAAATTTCAACATAAGCAAGTGGTTATAAAATAATCATTGTTGTCGGGGAATATTGATTTGGTCGTGGAATATTCTTTCTGTCGGGGAATATTCGTACGACGGCGCAGATATTTGTGGGCCCCATAACGAATAACTGTCGGATGAAGATAACGACAAAAATTGAGTTTTTATAATTAACGGCGCAGTTGTTACCGTTAACACTGTTGAAATACCCGGTGGTTAAAATACAGTAATACGCGTTGTTACACACAGCACACTGATTGCATATTATTTTTAAATTATTGATTCTTACGAAGGAAGGCACTACTCAATAATTGTTACAGTAGTTACTGTTCAATATTTTATTTTATTGATTCAATAATTGCTGCGTTGATATTTTATATTATTGTTGTTCAATAATTATCACTGCACAGTATTTTTCATTATCAGATCAATAATTCATATTATTTGAGTAATATTATTAGATAACATTATTGACAATGTCTAGAAAGTTCTGTCTAAGAAGAGGTTTGGTCATCTAATTGCGCGCCAGTAAGGAGAAATCCTTATTGGAAAGCCCCCTCTTTCCTGGGTACGGCCTGGTTGCCATAATTGTGATTCTGTAATATTTTTTGTGAATAATTAATTATTGATTTATATGATAAGGAAATATTTATTTGATGTGGATATAAATGATGAATTGATTTATGTGGTTATAAATGAAGGAGTTAATGTTGAGGTTTTTATCAGTATTTTTATCGGAATGGAGGTATTAAAAATTAGGGTTTTTGAGATATTTTACGGGGGTTATAATTTTTAATCCGACCGTTGGATTGTGGTAATTTTTTTGATATGTTATACATATATAAGTTGAGTATATATCCACAAATTTTGAACCGTTAAAAATGAACGTATGATTTGTTATGAATTTTACGAGATGACTGGTTCAGGAATTGTTAAATTTTCGGAGTTAATCATTTTGGTGGAAAATTCTAGAATTGGTGGGCCCCACTTGTGGTTAGTGAAGAAATGTGCTGAATTATATTTTAAATGTGGTGGGTGGGAATAGTAGCAGGTAAAGCCTTCAGGTTGCAGGTCAAACCTACTAAAATTTTCCTATAAATAGAGAGCTAAGTTAGAATTGAAAATCACACCAGAAACATAAGTTTTGGTTGCGTTATCTCGTTATCGCGCTCCACCAACTGAGCCCTATTTACAACATCTGAATACAAACACAGTTTATGAGAAACAAGATGTTGACGTATCTCCGGCTTCAAACCTCTTAAAAACATCCGCGTCATTCTTTCTTCATTATCCACCAGGTGGGACGCAAACCGGGATAACTCCGCAAATTTTGCCTCGTACTGCGACACGGTCATATTATTCTGCTTCAATTTGATGAACTCCACCTCCTTCATGTGACGAATACTCTCGGGAAGTATTTGTCGTTAAACAGCTCTTGGAACTTCTCCCAGGACATCTTCAGTGCGGCAGGTTGAGTACGCTTTATCGATTCCCACCAGTAATCTGCCTCTCCTCGCAACATAAAGGCGGCAAAGGGAACCTTTTGCTCCTCGGAGCAACCCAAGACATCAAATATCTTGGTGATCTGCTTTATCCATGTTTCAGCTACAAGTGGTTTGGGTTCTCCCTTAAACTCCGGTGGTCCCAGCTCCTTAAACTGTTTAGCGGTGACCGCCAGAGAGTTTCCAGTATTTCCACCTACGTTGTGGACAGGAGCCGCTATCACCTGTTGTTGCATGAATTGCATAAAGCCTCTGAATATTTGATCATTCATCATTTGGTCAGTGTTGTTGTTTGCATGAGGATTGACACCTTCCTGATGCACATTATCCTGATTATTGATATGTGGTGAATCAACAGTCGTCTGTGCTCCATTGCTATTCTCAACGTTCTCAGATGCCATTTTCAGATACTGCCACAAAATAAAAATTAATTGATATGTCATATATTATCCTTATATTATGACCCGACCAATTAAATACCATGCAAATAAACTTAGGTATGTCATACTAGCGAAGGAATTCCCCGTCTCTCCCCTCCTAGTTCTATTCTCACATCTTAGCCAGGGATCATATCCCTAAGCTCTGATACATTGTGTGACGCCCCCAAAATTAGGTATACATCACCCATCTTGGGTCGTCAGATACATAGTACAGAATACAAATACAACTTATTAATACAACTGTCGTGTACAATACGACAAAACATAAACTGTGAGTTTGAATACAAATATTATCTTCTAGAGAGTATTCATACTCAAAAGGAGTCCTCATTACATTTATTAACACACCATTACATAGAATAGTGAGGACTACTAACTAATACTATCATTCGGACCATCACTCCGTACCCCGACTTGTCCCAGCTACGTTCTCATTTCCTGAAGAGAACAGTGAAAGAAAGGGTGAGCTCAACTAGCCCAGTAAGAAATATTATGACTAAGATAATGCAGAATAAATTATCATTAGCCTTCAACAATGTTAAACTGATAAAATATAATAGACATCAAGTTTAACTGTAGCGGAACAAGCAATCCATTAAAAGAGTCAAGTAGAAAATAAACTCTACTATCTTTTATGATTTAAAAAGTTTTTCAACACTGTGATCGCTGAGACTCAGCTTAATAAAATAATCCACATCATCGAATCACCCCTGCACTACGGCCAAGGATATTCGTGTATTCATTAATGGTCATGATCATGCCAACAACTGTCCATCAATGCACTACGGGCCAATGAGGACTTTTACCACATCATTTGTAACATTACGGTCATGATTATACCGAATAATCCCTGGTCATAATCATACCAAGTCCATCTATGCACTACAGGCCACAGATGACTTTCAACATTTTATAAACATGAGGATGATGACAATGATATAAGAATTCAATAAAACAAGTTCAAGAATTAATTTATCCAGGAATTAACAACGTCCAAATTGTCAACATGATACTGCATTGTGGAGTAAAATTCAAGAATGCTTAGAAGAATATTTTCTTGAAAAGATACTGGATGAAACGCAACTATCAAGGATATTCCACAAATTTCATGGAGTATAGAAGTCAAAACTTAACCAACTGAGTACAATAAAGAATGGAATAACAAAAGAAATCACCATGCATGCGATAGACCGCACAGACAGGTTATTCCAATAGAATAATAAATAATGGAACCAGGTCCGGCGTAAACGCACAGACAGGATATTCCGACAGAATAATAAATAATGGAACCAGGTCCGGTGTAAAACACACAGACAGGATATTCCAACAGAATAATAATAAAACGGAACCAGGTCCGGTGTAAAACACACAGACAGGATGTTCCAACAGAATAATAAACGGAACCAGGTCCGGTGTAAAACACACAGACAGGATGTTCCAACAGAATAATAAACGGAACCAGGTCCGGTGTAAAACACACAGACAGGATGTTCCAACAGAATAATAGAAGAATGTCACCAAGTATAGGGTAGACCGCGTATACTGGTTATTCCAACAGAATAATAACAAATGGAATAACAGAAGTTCTCTTCATGAATATAAAAGAAATAATATTCCCTACCTTAAAAGAACTGGATATTGGAAAAGTGATGTAGCAGAATACTTTTATTCTCTCTCTCTTATTCTCTCTATACTTTCTCTCTCTATAGCTTGAATGAATTCGTGAAAAATAATGAAGCCCTAGGCCTCTATTTATAGAAAAACTGAGGGTGGCTCTTGGTCTTAACGAAGGGTCAAATGACTCTTGGTCTTAACGAAGGGTCAAATGACTCTTGGTAATATTGAAGGGACAACTACTATTGACGAAAGTAATTACTATTGACCAAGGTAAATACTATTGACGAAGGTAATTACTATTGACCAAGGTAAATACTATTGACGAAGGTAATTACTATTGACGACGGTAATTACTATTGACGACGGTAATTACTATTGACGAAGAGACTCTTAGATGATGACATATGGCCCCCCATAAAATAACCAAACTTACCACAACGTCTCAATAATATAACATATTATACAGATGATACTATGACAATAATTTAAGAGATATGATGCAGCAATTACTGTAGCAATAATTGAGTATAGCTGAGTGACTTCTCACGTAAGCATCAATAATCAATACCGTGTGCTACTATGCAACCACGCGTATTACTGTACTTTTACTACCGAGTAGTTCAACAGTTTTAACGGTTTTAACGGTAACACCTCAGCCGTTATTTTTATAGAAAGATAATTCTGTCGTTTTCTCAATCCGACAATAATTCCGTTGTGGGGTCCACCAATGATTGTGCCGTCGTACGAATATTCCCCGACAAAAAGAATATTCTCCGACCAAACGAATATTTTATAACAACTTGCTTACTTTGCAAAATTTATAAATATTACCCACAACTATAACATTATATCAAATTAACTCCATAATATTCAAAAATGATATTTATAGAAAATTCATCTTTATTTATAAAAGTTGGGGTCTTACAACCTCCCCTTCTTATGAAATTTCGCCCTCGAAATTAGGGTACGTACCTGGTATGTCGAAGAGGTAAGGATACCTTGATTTCATTTCTGATTCTAACTCCCAAGTCATTTCCTCAACATCGTGGTTTCTCCACAAAACTTTGACTTGAGGTATAACCTTGGAGCGTAGAATATGTTCCTTCTTATCCAAGATTTGAACAGGAACTTCTTCATACGTCAAATCCTCCGCTATTTCGTCCGGTTCTAACTCAATAATGTGGTTCGGGTCTTCCACATATTTGCGTAACATGGATATGTGGAAAACGTTATGAACACGAGACATACTTGGCGGTAAAGCGAGTCTATAAGCCACAGTTCCTACTCGATCGAGGATTAAAAATGGACCGATGAATCGAGGATTTAGCTTTCCTCTCTTTCCAAATCTCGTAACTCCTTTCCATGGAGCAACACGTAAGAACACATGATCTCCTACATCAAATTCCACGTCCTTTCGATGAAGATCAGCATAACTCTTTTGTCGATCTTGTGAGGTTTTTATACGTTGTCGGATCGTTTGAATCTTTTCTGTAGTCATACGTACCAACTCCGGTCCCAACAACGTTGCTTCGCCCACCTCATCCCAGCATACTGGAGAACGACATTTTCTTCCATACAATGCTTCGAATGGAGCCATGCCAATACTTGCTTGATAACTGTTGTTGTAGGAAAACTCCACCAATGGTAAGAACTTGTCCCAACTTCCCTTGAAGTCAAAGACACAGAGTCTTAATAGATCTTCAAGAGTTTGAATAGTCCTCTCTGATTGTCCGTCCGTCTGAGGATGATATGCTGAACTAAATCGTAACTCCGTGCCCATAGCTTTTTGTAAACTAACCCAAAATCGTGAAGTGAATCTTGGGTCTCGATCAGAAACTATGGATACTGGCATACCATGCAGTCTTACAATCTCGTTTATGTACATACGAGCAAGACGTTCAAGTGTATAAGTTTCTCGTATCGGTAAGAAATGAGCAGACTTGGTCAATCTATCAACAATGACCCAAATCGCATCAATACCTTGAGAAACCCTAGGAAGACCGGTAACGAAATCCATGGTAATGTGCTCCCACTTCCATTCTGGAATTTCAAGTGGTTGCAATGGACCTTTTGGTACTTGATGCTCCGCTTTGACTCGTTGACAAGTTAGACACCTTGAGATAAACAACGCTATCTCTCTCTTCATATTGCTCCACCAAAATGTATGACGAAGATCATGATACATTTTGGTACTTCCAGGATGGATTGCAAACGGTGTGTTGTGCGCCTCCATCATGATTTCATACTTTAAATCAGGGTTGTTAGGAACACAAAGTCTGGAGTTGACTCGAAGTATTCCTTCTTCATCGATTCTTGCTTCCGGCATAGCACCTTCTTGCACTTTCTTCCTCATACGCATCAGCTCCAGGTCTGTAGCTTGAGCAGCTTTAACTTTATCGATTAAAGTCGGTTCTACTCGTATATTCGCCATCATCACATGGGTCCCTGGAGTCTTCAACTCTATCTCCATCCTTTGCAAGTCACACAAAATGGGCCTTTGCGTTGTTAATATTGCACTTGTACCCGCATATGATCTTCTACTCAATGCGTCAGCTACCACGTTCGCTTTTCCAGGATGGTATTGAATGGTATGATCATAATCTTTCAACAGTTCAAGCCAACGTCGTTGTCGCATGTTGAGTTCCTTTTGAGTGAAGAAATATTTGAGGCTTTTATGATCCGTAAAGATCTCCACTTTCTCCCCATACAAGTAATGCCTCCAAATTTTAAGTGCAAAGACAACAGCTGCCAACTCTAGATCATGAGTAGGATAATTCCTCTCATATTCCTTGAGTTGTCTTGATGCATAGGCTATGACTTTTCCATGTTGCATGAGAACGCATCCCAACCCTTTGCTCGAAGCATCACTGTAGATGACAAATCCCTCCGAGCCAGATGGTATTGTTAGAACAGGTGCTGAAATGAGTCTCCTCTTGAGTTCTTGAAAACTCTGCTCACATTCTTCGCTCCAACCAAACTTTGTATCTTTCCGAGTCAGCTGAGTTAATGGAGTAGCGATTCGAGAAAATCCTTCCACGAATCTCCGATAATAACCAGCTAAACCAAGAAAGCTACGTACCTCGGTCACTGATTTAGGTTGCTCCCAGCTTTGAATAGCTTCAATCTTTGCCGGGTCAACCGATATTCCACGACTTGATACTACGTGCCCAAGGAATGCTACCTCCTCCAGCCAGAACTCGCATTTCTTCAACTTGGCATAAAGCTTGTATTCACGAAGCTTTTGGAGTACCAGCCTCAAGTGTTGCTCATGATCTTCACGGCTTTTGGAATAAATAAGGATGTCATCAATAAAGACGACCACAAAGTGATCCAAATATTCCTTGAATACCCGGTTCATCATATCCATGAAGGCAGCAGGAGCATTAGTCAATCCAAAGGACATGACTAGGAATTCATAATGCCCGTACCGAGTTCTAAAAGCCGTCTTTGGAATATCCTCAGTTCTAACCTTCAGCTGATGATATCCAGAACGAAGATCGATCTTTGAAAAGAATTGTGCTCCTTGCAACTGGTCAAACAGGTCATCAATACGTGGCAATGGGTACCTGTTTTTGATGGTGACATGATTCAACTCCCGATAATCAATACAAAGTCGCATACTTCCATCTTTCTTCTTCACGAATAGAACAGGAGCACCCCAAGGAGAAGTACTAGGACGAATAAAGCCAATGTCTAACAATTCCTGCAGTTGGATCTTTAACTCCTGAAGTTCAATAGGAGCCATTCGATATGGGGCTTTGGAAATGGGTTTTGTACCGGGTTCAAGGTCGATACAAAATTCAATTTCACGCTCTGGGGGTAGGCCAGGAAGTTCTTCGGGAAATACGTCAGGAAATTTATTAACAACAGAAATATCATTCAAAGCTGACGTATTTTTGTTTAGATCTGTGACATGAGCTAAGAAAGCTTGACATCCGTTTTTCAATAAACGAATAGCTTTATGGCTTGAGATGACAGCGATTGATTTTAATGGTTTGGTTGCTTGAATTCGCATAATAGGTCGATTAGGAATATGAAAGCTAACAACCTTACGAAAACAATCAATTTTTGCATGATGAGTAGTTAACCAATCAATCCCTAGAATCACGTCAAATGCAAGTATTTTTAATGAAATAAGATCGACAGGTAATGTGTGGGTACCAACTTGAACCAAACAAGACTTATAAACCGTGGATGTAATGAAGGTTTCTCCCAATGGAGTTTCAACAGATAAGTCAAAGTCTAATTTCTCCGGAATCAAATTTAATCGATGAGCGCAAGTAGGAGAAATAAAAGAATGGGTTGAACCGGTATCAAATAAAGTATAGACTTCGTTAGAGTTTATGATAAGCTTACCCGTGATGACCTCATTCGGGTTCCTTGCTTCTGGGAGTTCACAACAAACGCTCTCCCTTGCACAACCGGTTTTGACTTTTCTGGGACGGCCTTTGGTGCCTCCATCCTAGCTGAATTTGTCTTCGGTAAACGACAAAATCGGGCTAAATGACCTTCTCTTCCACAATTATAACATGCTTTGGACGGCATCGCGCAGTTTGGACTGATGTGCCCCTCCCCTCCGCATTTGAAACATATGATAGGTGGTCGTTCTCCTTCCTTAACGACAGGTGCTGGTGCTGACGTCTTTCCATCATTGTTGAATCTCCTCTTCTTGAAATGTCCATTCTTATTGTTTTGGCCCTGATTACCACCGAAGTGGTTACCATTTCTGGCCTGTTGATTCCCTCCACGCTTGTTGTCACCGCTTCGATGACTGCTCTCACTGGTATTATCATTTTGCCGGCTGCTCTCTTTTGGTTGCGTTGTCTCGTTATCGCGCTCCACCAACTGAGCCCTATTTACAACATCTGAATACAAACACAGTTTATGAGAAACAAGATGTTGACGTATCTCCGGCTTCAAACCTCTTAAAAACATCCGCGTCATTCTTTCTTCATTATCCACCAGGTGGGACGCAAACCGGGATAACTCCGCAAATTTTGCCTCGTACTGCGACACGGTCATATTATTCTGCTCCAATTTGATGAACTCCACCTCCTTCATGTGACGAATACTCTCGGGAAAGTATTTGTCGTTAAACAGCTCTTGGAACTTCTCCCAGGACATCTTCAGTGCGGCAGGTTGAGTACGCTTTATCGATTCCCACCAGTAATCTGCCTCTCCTCGCAACATAAAGGCGGCAAAGGGAACCTTTTGCTCCTCGGAGCAACCCAAGACATCAAATATCTTGGTGATCTGCTTTATCCATGTTTCAGCTACAAGTGGTTTGGGTTCTCCCTTAAACTCCGGTGGTCCCAGCTCCTTAAACTGTTTAGCGGTGACCGCCAGAGAGTTTCCAGTATTTCCACCTACGTTGTGGACAGGAGCCGCTTTCACCTGTTGTTGCATGAATTGCATAAAGCCTCTGAACATTTGATCATTCATCATTTGGTCAGTGTTGTTGTTTGCATGAGGATTGACACCTTCCTGATGCACATTATCCTGATTATTGATATGTGGTGAATCAACAGTCGTCTGTGCTCCATTGCTATTCTCAACGTTCTCAGATGCCATTTTCAGATACTGCCACAAAATAAAAATTAATTGATATGTCATATATTATCCTTATATTATGACCGACCAATTAAATACCATGCAAATAAACTTAGGTATGTCATACTAGCGAAGGAATTCCCCGTCTCTCCCCTCCTAGTTCTATTCTCACATCTTAGCCAGGGATCATATCCCTAAGCTCTGATACATTGTGTGACGCCCCCAAAATTAGGTATACATCACCCATCTTGGGTCGTCAGATACATAGTACAGAATACAAATACAACTGATTAATACATCTGTCGTGTACAATACGACAAAACATAAACTGTGAGTTTGAATACAAATATTATCTTCTAGAGAGTATTCATACTCAAAAGGAGTCCTCATTACATTTATTAACACACTATTACATAGAATAGTGAGGACTACTAACTAATATTATCATTCGGACCATCACTCCGTACCCCGACTTGTCCCAGCTACGTTCTCATTTCCTGAAGAGAACAGTGAAAGAAAGGGTGAGCTCAACTAGCCCAGTAAGAAATATTATGACTAAGATAATGCAGAATAAATTATCATTAGCCTTCAACAATGTTAAACTGATAAAATATAATAGACATCAAGTTTAACTGTAGCGGAACAAGCAATCCATTAAAAGAGTCAAGTAGAAAATAAACTCTACTATCTTTTATGATTTAAAAAGTTTTTCAACACTGTAATCGCTGAGACTCAGCTTAATAAAATAATCCACATCATCGAATCACCCCTGCACTACGGCCAAGGATATTCGTGTATTCATTAATGGTCATGATCATGCCAACAACTGTCCATCAATGCACTACGGGCCAATGAGGACTTTTACCACATCATTTGTAACATTACGGTCATGATTATACCGAATAATCCCTGGTCATAATCATACCAAGTCCATCTATGCAATACAGGCCACAGATGACTTTCAACATTTTATAAACATGAGGATGATGACAATGATATAAGAATTCAATAAAACAAGTTCAAGAATTAATTTATCCAGGAATTAACAACGTCCAAATTGTCAACATGATACTGCATTGTGGAGTAAAATTCAAGAATGCTTAGAAGAATATTTTCTTGAAAAGATACTGGATGAAACGCAACTATCAAGGATATTCCACAAATTTCATGGAGTATAGAAGTCAAAACTTAACCAACTGAGTACAATAAAGAATGGAATAACAAAAGAAATCACCATGCATGCGATAGACCGCACAGACAGGTTATTCCAATAGAATAATAAATAATGGAACCAGGTCCGGCGTAAACGCACAGACAGGATATTCCGACAGAATAATAAATAATGGAACCAGGTCCGGTGTAAAACACACAGACAGGATATTCCAACAGAATAATAATAAAACGGAACCAGGTCCGGTGTAAAACACACAGACAGGATGTTCCAACAGAATAATAAACGGAACCAGGTCCGGTGTAAAACACACAGACAGGATGTTCCAACAGAATAATAAACGGAACCAGGTCCGGTGTAAAACACACAGACAGGATGTTCCAACAGAATAATAGAAGAATGTCACCAAGTATAGGGTAGACCGCGTATACTGGTTATTCCAACAGAATAATAACAAATGGAATAACAGAAGTTCTCTTCATGAATATAAAAGAAATAATATTCCCTACCTTAAAAGAACTGGATATTGGAAAAGTGATGTAGCAGAATACTTTTATTCTCTCTCTCTTATTCTCTCTATACTTTCTCTCTCTATAACTTGAATGAATTCGTGAAAAATAATGAAGCCCTAGGCCTCTATTTATAGAAAAACTGAGGGTGGCTCTTGGTCTTAACGAAGGGTCAAATGACTCTTGGTCTTAACGAAAGGTCAAATGACTCTTGGTAATATTGAAGGGACAACTACTATTGACGAAAGTAATTACTATTGACCAAGGTAAATACTATTGACGAAGGTAATTACTATTGACCAAGGTAAATACTATTGACGACGGTAATTACTATTGACGACGGTAATTACTATTGACGACGGTAATTACTATTGACGAAGAGACTCTTAGATGATGACATATGGCCCCCCATAAAATAACCAAACTTACCACAACATCTCAATAATATAACATATTATACAGATGATACTATGACAATAATTTAAGAGATATGATGCAGCAATTACTGTAGCAATAATTGAGTATAGCTGAGTGACTTCTCACGTAAGCATCAATAATCAATACCGTGTGCTACTATGCAACCACGCGTATTACTGTACTTTTACTACCGAGTAGTTCAACAGTTTTAACGGTTTTAACGGTAACACCTCAGCTGTTATTTTTATAGAAAGATAATTCTGTCGTTTTCTCAATCCGACAATAATTCCGTTGTGGGGTCCACCAATGATTGTGCCGTCGTACGAATATTCCCCGACAAAAAGAATATTCTCCGACCAAACGAATATTTTATAACAACTTGCTTACTTTGCAAAATTTATAAATATTACCTACAACTATAACATTATATCAAATTAACTCCATAATATTCAAAAATGATATTTATAGAAAATTCATCTTTATTTATAAAAGTTGGGGTCTTACATATTGCTACAGTAATTGCTGCATCATATCTCTTAAATTATTGTCATAGTATCATCTGTATAATATGTTATATTATTAAATTAATAATTGAGACGTTGTGGTAAGTTTGGTTATTTTTATGGGGGGCCATATGTTATCATCTAAGAGTCTCTTCGTCAATAGTAATTACCATCGTCAATAGTAATTACCGTCGTCAATAGTATTTACCTTGGTCAATAGTATTTACCTTGCTCAATAGTAATTACCTTCGTCAATAGTATTTACCTTCGTCAATAGTATTTACCTTGGTCAATAGTAATTACCTTCGTCAATAGTAGTTGTCCCTTCAATATTACCAAGAGTCATTTGACCCTTCGTTAAGACCAAGAGTCATTTGACCCTTCGTTAAGACCAAGAGTCACCCTCAGTTTTTCTATAAATAGAGGCCTAGGGCTTCATTATTTTTCACGAATTCATTCAAGCTATAGAGAGAGAAAGTATAGAGTGAATAAGAGAGAGAGAATAAAAGTATTCTGCTACTTCACTTTTCCAATATCCAGTTCTTTTAAGGTAGGGAATATTATTTCTTTTATATTCATGAAGAGAACTTCTGTTATTCTATTTTTATTATTCTGTTGGAATAACCAGTATACGCGGTCTACCCTATACTTGGTGATATTCTTCTATTATTCTGTTGGAATATCCTGTCTGTGTGTTTTACACCGGACCTGGTTCCGTCTTTATTATTATTCTGTCGGAATATCCTGTCTGTGTGTTTTACACCGGACCTGGTTCCATTATTTATTATACTGTTCTTTATTATTCTGTCGGAATATCCTGTCTGTGTGTTTTACACCGGACCTGGTTCCATTATTTATTATTCTGTCGGAATATCCTGTCTGTGCGTTTACGCCGGACCTGGTTCCATTATTTATTATTCTGTTGGAATAACCTGTCTGTGCGGTCTATCGCATGCCGGGTGATTTATTTTGTTATTCCATTCTTTATTATACTCAGTTGGTTAAGTTTTGACTTCTATACTCCATAAAATTAGTGGAATATCCTTGATAATTGCGGTTCATCAGTATCTTTTCATGAAAATATTCTTCTAAGTATTCTTGAATTTTACTGCACAAAGCAGTATCATGTTGACAATTTGGACGTTATTGGTTCCTGGATTAATTAATTCTTGAACTTGTTTTATTGAATTCTTATATCATTGTCATCATCCTCATGTTTATATTTTTTTGAAAGTCATCTATGGCATATAGTGCATAGATGGACTTTGTATGATTATAACCAAGGATTATTCGGTATAATCATGACCGTAATGTTACAAATGATGTGGTAAAAGTCCTCATTGGCCCGTAGTGCATTGATGGACAGTTGTTGGCATGATCATGACCATTGATGAATACACAAATATCCTTGGCCCGTAGTGCATGGAATTTGTGGTCGTGACCCTAACGAATATCCTTGGCCGTAGTGCAGGGATGATGTGAATTATTTATTAAGCTGAGTCTCAGCGATAAAAATGATGAAAAACTTTTTAAATCATAAAAGATAGTAGAGTTTATTTTCTACTTGACTCTTTTAATGGATTGCTTGTTCCGCTGCAGTTAAACTTGATGTCTATTATATTTTATCAGTTTAACATTGTTGAAGACTAATGATAATTTATTCTGCATTATCTTAGTCATAATATTTCTTACTGGGCTAGTTGAGCTCACCCTTTCTTTCCCTGTTCTCTTCAGGAAATGAGAACGTAGCTGGGGCAAGTCGGGAAACGGAGTGATGGTCCGAATGATAGGATTAGTTAGTAGTCCTCACTATTCTATGTAATAGTGTGTTAATAAATGTAATGATGACTCCTTTTGAGTATGAATACTCTCTAGAAGATAATATTTGAATTCAAACTCGCAGTTTATGTTTTGTCGTATTGTACACAACAGCTGTATTAGTAAGTTGTATTTGTATTCTGTACTTTGTATCTGACGACCCAAAATGGGTGATGTATACCTAATTTTGGGGGCGTCACAGATTACCTTGGTATGAATGTTTGACTACCAATTGCACTATGAAAAGACTGTAAGTGTGGATGTGGATTGGTTACCTTAACAAAGGACCCAATTATACACTGAAATCAATAAAATCATAACAGATGGAATAAGTCATTTTCCGGCGAGTCAGGGGATTGGAGTTGCAAACGATCGGTGCTGAAGTAAGAAGAGAATGGTTGTTTTCGGCCGACCATCGGAGGGAGATGGAGCGTGATTATGATTGTCGTTTTGTCGTTTTCAGTCGCTTTTGGAGATGACAAGCTCGATAAAACTCGATGACGTGATGATGATTGTCGTTTTGGTGGCCGTAGAGGCTGTGGTGGTCGTGGTGGATTTGGAGGTGGGCATGGTGGAGGTGGGCGCGGTGGAGGTGGCTTAGGGGGTGGCGGCGGACTTGGAAGTGGGAGAGATGGAGGATTTGGTGGAGGTGCTGGAGGAGGTGTAGGTGGGGGTGGAGGCTTAGGTGGTGGAGGTGCTATATAATTTACTTATTAATTACTTAATTTAATAACCAAATCAATACTAATCTCTTAAATTAAGGAATCTTAATTGCATACTAATTCCCTAAATTAAGGAATCATAATTGCACTAATATTGTAAATAAAATGGAAAAGGTATTAATTTTGTAAATATTTTATGAGTGCACTATTGCTGGTTTCGGCACAGAAACGCACAGCGGAAATTAAAATTTTAAAGCAATTTCCGAAACCCTAAAACAGGATCCATGCGAAAAATCAATTAATTAAGAGGTTCAGAGATTATACCGAATATGAAAACGAGAGTCTAAAACCGACTGCGCCTCGAATCTCCAACGCAATACAAACCGACTGCGTCTCTACGGTATCCACACGAACGCTCCGCGAATCGTCTTACGATCTGCAGAAGAAGGAATCGCGGTACTAGCCACCAAGGATGAGGATTTTCGGAACTATTTTCTCTAGTCTCTCTCTAAGAGCGGCTAGGATTTTGTTTTGACGTAAAAACCTAAAGTCTGATATACATCATATATATAGCAGTCAGGAGGAATTAATCAAAACATAATATTATTAAAATCCGAATTTATATATATCTTAATTAAGTCTTACTTAATTAATATACCTATATATAAATTATCCTATTAATTTAAATTCGTAATTTAAAATTATATCAATCATATTGACATATTTAAATCTTTACAATTTAAATTAATTTCCTTTTAATTACGTTCTTTGTGTGTGACCCTATAGGTTATTATTACGTTGGCAATAACCTTAAAATCATATTATAAAGTTATAAACAGTGAGCGGCATCTAGTAATGCATCACTGCTACCCAAGTAATAATAAGATCGATGATTCGATGCAACCTTTTCGTGACCAATGTTTCAATGTAATTTAATCCTTTTAACCTTAATATCCTAGATTAAACTCGAGTCATGGAATGTGTCATACTCTTCATAATTTAATCTGAGTTTTCTTGATCAATGAGTAGACTATATGAAACAAATCACTATTTGAGCATGGCCATGCATTTCATAGTCCTACTCAATCAAGAGGCCTATGGATATCACCTATAAAATATAGGATGGTTAAATTCCATCTAGATCACTCATATTACTCACACGATTCATAATGAACCCAATAATCACCTTTATAGTCCACCCTATTAAAGGTGACATTTGATGATATCAAAGTACATAAATTCTCGTGTAGTAATATAGCGATTTCAGGTCGGAGGACCATTACATCATTGTCACTATGAGAATTGCTAATGACACTTCGCATAATGCTCCATATAGAATTCTCATGGTGGGTCTGTCCAGTACATTGTTCTCTAACATGTACCTATGCATTGACTTAATATCTCATATATTTATGACCAATGAGATTTGGTCATCAGTCAATCCACATACTAGTCTCAATGCATCATTGTTGTCCCATCAACAATGATACTCGACTAGGGACATTTAAGAACAATGATACTAATTGTAATTATATAATCTCATGTTCAAGTCACATACTTGAAACTATATAATTTGTATCACTATTCTAAGGAATTTTATTATGTTAACAATTATATTACGCAGTAATTAAAACCATAATAAAATCATTTATTTATTCAATCAACAATAATATCAAATGTTAAGCAATTACTTCAAATAATTGGCCTCTAGGACATAAACTCTAACAGTAATTATTTTAAAAAATATAATAGAATATGTAATTGTTCCTAATATTTATTAGCCCATATAAAATAAATAACTAGTTTGATTCAATAAAAGGCAAAGTCTAATTAAACTATTTAAAATATAAATTTAAATGTTATTTATTTATTTTATTATTATTTTTTATGGGTATTACACCACGAATTTGTATTTACACCCGAATTTTTTGGGTTCTCTCTTTACTGGCGATCCGAATTTCCACATTTGTGTTTAATATTTGAAAGTCTTTAGAAATCTTTAGAAACGAGGTCAGACTTTGAATATGGGTTGATAGTTATAATTATTCTTCTAAAGTCTGTCAAAATCTACCATTTGATAGAAATCTAAAAAATCTATGACTTTTTGAATACCAAAATACTTTTATAGACTTTGTAAAAATCTTAATTCAATACCACCTAACTTTTAAAAATATTAAAAAAATTGTAATTGAATACCAGTAAACTTTTATAAACTATTTAAATGTCTTGATTGAATACAACCAAACTTTTAAAATCTTTAAAAACATTTTAAAATCTTAATTGAATACACCCCCTTATTAAATATATAGAGAGAATTAGAATAAGAAAAGTATGAGATATTTAATACTACGGATATAATAGAAAAAATATGTAAAAAGTTAATTATTAAAAGAAAGTGGATATTTAACATGGGACTACCTAAAATAGTAATAAGGACTTTTATCATGGGACGAAAAGAGTATAACATATGTATGTTATATCTTATAGGAGAAAGAATTAAGTAAATTACAGCTAACAATTAATACCTCAAACTAACTTCAAAATATCTCTTACTACATTATAAAGCCTCCAATTTTTTGTAACTGTTTTTTAAGTTATTTTGGGTCACATCTTATCTTAAAAGAAATTTAATTAATTTAATGCGTGAAAATTAGTTATATTACCTTCATCTTCAGTTGTTCACTCATTCACTCACCCGCATTAGTTATTTCTCTTCCGCCACCTTTTAAATTAAAAACAATAGTAGATGAATAACTTAATTTAAACATTTTGTAATTTTAATCAATTTTCAAAAAGTTAATATTGTGTGCCGATCGCTAGTGGTGGGGGCCGGGTAAAACAGAATAACAATTGTTGGGTATGTTTGTCAAAATAAGAGTTCCATGAAGAGAAAAAAGGAGGTGAATAATGTTGTTAGTGAAACAAAACAATAATAAAATAAAACTATTAACATGAAATTATCACCATCTTTTTTAGTCAAATTCTGACCTCTCTGGTTCAGCTATTAGGCGCGCGCTTTCTCAGAAATATTCGATCGGATACCATACCATAGCATATCATTAGACCATTAGCACTATATATATACTCTGTGTTTTTTCTCCCGGCCATCGGCAATTAGTTAGATCCAGAGAAAAAGCATGAAAGACAATAATAATACTAATACTACCAACCGGCAGTTTTTTCAGGAGAAGCACAAGTTCCTGATTCTGGCTTTAGCCGTACTCATCACCGGCGCGCTGCTCCTTTCTACATTCATGTTAACCATTAACAGCCCAATCTTCTGTACATTCGCCGCCTACGGAGCCGGACCTATCAGCTCCAACTCAGGGAAGACCCAGCTCGAGACAATCCTACATTACGCCACGTCACGGGTGGTCCCACAACAATCAGACGGCGAGATCAGAGTCTCCTTCGACGTCCTTCAGTCTCGCTCTCCCTGCAACTTCCTCGTGTTCGGACTCGGCCACGATTCGCGGATGTGGCACTCGTTCAATCCAGGTGGCACCACGCTATTCCTTGAAGAGGATCCAAAGTGGGTCCAGACTGTCCTCGGTAACGCCCCTTTTCTCCACGTGCGTAACGTCAAGTACCGGACAAAACTCTCCGACGCTGATAGGCTCATGGATTCGTACCGTTCGGAAACGAACTGCATGCCCTCGAAGGGGTTGTTTTTGCGTGGGAACCAGAGGTGTAAGTTAGCGCTGAATGCGCTGCCGGCGGAGGTGTACGATAGGGAGTGGGACCTGATCATGATCGATGCACCGCGAGGGTATTTTGACGAAGCGCCGGGACGGATGGCAGCAATATACTCTGCGGCGGTTATGGCGAGGAATAGGAAGGGATCGGGTGTGACGGATGTGTTTCTGCACGATGTTGATCGGAGGGTGGAGAAAGCTTATGCGGAGGAGTTTTTGTGTAGGAAGTATTTGGTCAAGTCTGAAGGAAGACTTTGGCACTTCGAGATACCGTCTCCGGTTAATGCCACTTCCGCGTTTTGTTAGAATGACTTGTGAACCTTTTGATGCTAATTTTAGTTACGTCAAGTTAATTTTGGTAAATTAATTAATATAATGTCCATAGGCATGTGAGAGATAATTTTTCTACGTGTTAGTATTGTATTAATCAATTAATTATAAAATTAATTTTATGATAACAAAATCTCTAATTTTAGTGTTTTTTTAATTAACAAAAAAAACACATTGCGGGTTTATTGTATGCATAATATAATTTTCGATGATTAAAATAGGGAGAATGTAGTGGTTTTTTTTTATTAGAATGGTAAGTTGTTCTATGAAAAATTACATGTTTTAGCCTATGTTTTAATTAAAAAAAGCGAAAAAAATAAGATAAATGAACAAGAGTATTAAAATAAATCATTACTCATAGATTAAAACATATATATATATATATATATATATATATATATATATATATATATTTACAAAATTGTAATCACTAGTTATCACTTTTGAAGATATGTGTTTATGCTTAGTGTTGGGTCCCGATATTTTCCCTACTGGGCCGGACGGATTGGGTCTCCCCATTTACTTAGCCTAGTGGACCTTTACTATTAAGTCTTCTAGCCATTGGGCTTAACATTTACCCTGTCTTTATTGTCTCTCCTTAAACATTGGGCTGGATCAAGCGGCCGGTCCATAAAATCTTTTAATATCTAAGACCTTGACTGATAATGATGAAAAAGGAGAGCAGTTGACCAAAAGTCTGCAGATCATTAATGTGGATGGGATTTTATCCGGCCGGCGACAGAAACAGTAGAAAAAAGGTGACAACCTGCATGCACACGGCTAAGACCAGAGAGAAGCAGGGGGCTGTGTCAGATCGTGGTTGGTGGCACAAAAAATCGAGTATGAGAGTATAATCAAGCAAGGGGGTCTCCTAACGAAAGGTACGCATACACTTTCTATCTAGTTCAACACACTAGACATTTTTACATCCTCCATTGTTAAACCTTGAACACCTGTATTGACTCTCACGCCGGAGCTATCCCCCGACGGTCCAGCCGTCAAGCTTTTGGTGTTGATCGTGTTTTCTGTGCAGGATTAGGACGTCTTACGTGATTGGGACGTCATCAAATATCTTGGCGTTAACATTGGCGCTAGAAGGAGGGCTGAGTTCTAGTGTTCCAGAGCTTTCAATCACAAATATTCATTTGTTCCACGCTCTCAAGGATGGGGAAGAGCAGAGCAGACACGCCTGAGGGACAACCGATGACTGTTGGTGATTCACCACCACAAGTTTCTGTTAGAGATCGTTTGGGGCCCACACTAAGTGCTCATGCTAGCACAGCCTCCAAGCGGTCGCATGGAGATTCTCGTCCAAGGGCCGTGGGCAAAGCTAAGAGAAAGTTAATCTTCACGACAGATAAAGAGTCCGGTCGCGGCCGGAAACAGCTAGACCACGACGAGAAGACCTCCCGATTGGCTAAGATGGCAGAAGAGGCAGATAGGGCCATGGAGTCACTCATGAAGCAGAGGCAGGATATAGCCGAGCAGATGTCCCGGATGGAAGAGTTGAGGGATGAAGCGTCCAGTTATGTCCAGTCCGAAAGGCATGTGCATCGCAGCGGGAAAGAATCGGTTCATTCAGAACATGGGATTCAAAGCCAGCATCGGGAGAGAAAAAGATCGAGGAGCCCCGCTCCTTGAAGATCGAAGGAAGCACTCCGTCGTGACATCACCATGGGGCAGATCCGAAGTGATAGGAAAGGCCGGTCCAGAGAACGAACTCCAGAAAGCATGAAGAGGGCACTCATTGTCGCGCACTCTCACCTTAGTCGTCGGACCCAGGGGCAAAGCAGATCTCGGGGCCTTACACCCGAAAGTCGGGTGCTTCGCTCAGAGGACCGCCGTCGTGAGAGTCCTTCGAAGATTGGGGGTATTATGGTTAACGACCGATCTACTCAAAAAAGGAGAGAGCCATCGGAGAAGGGGGTGTCGTCACAGCCAGAAGGAGTAGAATACCTCGTAAAAGAGCTGAAGGCTCTTCAGAAGCAGTTATCCGAGGTCCAGCAAGTAAAGGATACTCCGGGAAAGAAAGCATCACCATTTTCCTCGGATATTCTTAAAGAGAAGGCGGACACCTCTAAGAAGTTGCCTCACATGGAAAGTTACGATGGTTCGGGAGATCCTTACGACCATAGCCAAGCATTCGACCGGTTAATGGACTACTATGATTTCACTGACGCTGCTAAATGTCACATGTTCATTACGACATTGAGAAAGGATGCGAGACAGTGGATGGGGACTTTACCAGCAGATTCAATTTCATCATGGTCCGAACTCTGCGACAAGTTCCACGCTCGTTTTGGAAGTAACCGAAGGAGAGGGAAGCCCACGGGCTCCCTGGCACAGGTCAGGCAGTACACCAACGAATCTTTGGGTCAGTATGTGAAACGGTTCCGAGAGGCCGTTGGTCAGGTATCTGATTTGAACGATCTCCAAGCTGTGGGATTATTTCAGAACGGTTTGGACTTAGTGAGGTCGGAGAAGCTGGTGAGGAAGCTGATGTTCAATCATCCGAAGAGCCTGGCAGAGGCATTCGATAAGGCAGAAGGTTATATCGTTGTGGAGGAGGCCATGAGTAGCTTGAGACGTTCCTCTTCGGAGCAGGTGAAGGAGGCAGATGTCCCTAAAACCCAGCTTGATAAGAAGAAGACGGGGGGGTATAATGATAGATCGGAGAGCCGTTCCAAGAAGTTCAACAACTCATGGCGACAAGGAGATGCTCGTCCGCCTGTTTCCGCCCCGAAGGTGAACAAGGTTTATACCAAACTGAACACAGACAGGTCAGTGATTCTAGACCAAATCCGGAACCAGCCGTTCTTTGAGCCACCGAGGGACAATTATAGGACAGGGCAGGGCAACTCTCGAAAATATTGTAACTATCATCAAGCTGCAGGCCATGGCACCAACGAATGTTGTAATCTGAAGGATTTCGTGGAAAGAAAGATCCAGAGCGGTCTGTTAGTCCAATATGTGGCCGAAAAGAACCAACAAAGTGCCGACCGCACCGTTCAGACAGTTCAAACGAATCCTCCTGTACAGCCCGCCCCGAACCCGCCACCAAGGCATGTCATTGACGTAATAACAGGGGGAACGTCGGGGAAATTGGTAGGAAGAAAGAGAAGGGGGTATCTAGATTCGGTTATGTCCATATCAGGCGCCTCTCCAAAGATGGATAGTGTAAGACCCCGAATTTTATGAAATAAAAGTATTCAATTTTTCTTATAATTACAATTTAGTAAATGGTTAAATTGATAAAAAAATTAAAGTTATGGGTGAAATGTGAAAATTGTTCAAAATAAGCAAGTGGTTATAAAATAATCATTGTTGTCGGGGAATATTCGTTTGGTCGTGGAATATTCTTTCTGTCGGGGAATATTCGTATGACGGCGCAGCTATTTGTGGGCCCCATAACGAATAACTGTCGGGTGAAGAAAACGACAAATTTGAGTTTTTACAAATAACAGCGTAGTTGTTACCGTTAACACTGTTGGAATACCCGGTGGTTAAAATACAGTAATACGCGTTATTGCACAGTAGCACACGGTATTGCATAGTATTTTTGAAATTATTGATTCTTACGTAAGAAGGCACTACTCAATAATTGTTACAGTAATTACTGTTCAATATTTTATTTTATTGATTCAATAATTGCTGCGTTGATATTTTATATTATTGTTGTTTCAATAATTGTTGCTGCACAGTATTTTCCATTATCATATCAATAATTCATATTATTTGAATAATATTATTAGATAACATTATTGGCAATGTCTAGAAAGTTCTGTCTAAGGAGAGGTTTGGTCATCTAATTGCGCGCCAGTAAGGAGAAATTCTTATTGGAAAGCCCCCTCTTTCCTGGGAACGGCCTGGTTGTCATAAATGTGATTCTGTAATATTATTTGTGAATAATTAATTATTGATTCATATGATAAGGAAATATTTATATTATGTGGATATAAATGAGGGATATATTTTTGTGGTTAAAAATGAAGGAGTTAATGTTGAGGTTTTTATCAGTATTTTTGTCGGAATGGAGGTATTAAAAATCAGGGTTTTTGAGATATTTTGCGGGGGTTATAATTTTTAATCCGACCGTTGGATCGTGGTAATTTTTGGATATGTTATACATATATAAGTTAAGTATATGTCCATAAATTTTGAACCGTTAAAACTAAACGTATGATTTGTTATGAATTTTAAGAGGTGGCTGATTCGGAAATCAGGTTATAAATCATTTTTGGTGGAAAATTCTAGAATTGGTGGGCCCCACTTGTGGTTGGTGAAGAAATATGCTGAATTATATTTCAAATGTGGTGGGTGAGAATAGTAGCAGGTAAAGCCATCAGGTTGCAGGTCAAACCTACCAAAATTTTTCTATAAATAGAGGGCTAAGTTAGAATTGAAAATCACACCAGAAACATAAGCTTTCTCTCTTTCTCTCTCTAGATTATTGAGTGTATTTTGTGAGTATTTAGATACTTGGTGAGTTGCTATTCATCAGTGCAAGTTTCCTTCAGCCTTATACCGATCAGAAGTACTGCTCTTTTGAGGTAAGGGATAGTAAGGGATAGTAAGGGATTTTAAGGGTTGTTATGTTTTTCAGTTTCATAATTTTTCTGAACTTCAAAAATTCTGAAAAAATTTGAAATGATATTTTGATGAGTTTTATTGATTGTGTCCAAAAATGGTGATTTTTGGATGTATAGATTGAGAGTTATGAATTTTATGAGAAAAGACTATTTTAAAAGTAACTACTTATAATTTCTTGTGGTTAACTCCAAAATTGATAAAATTTTTATTGGGAGTACATGTATATGAAAGGAGTATACTCTGTGAATTTCAGAATTTTTAGATAAAAGTACAATTTTTGATAAATGTCTAAATATTCGGCTATTTTGGCCATATGAAAAATAGTAAATGACTTTTAAAAATTTTGAGAAAAATATATGTTCACTATGGGACTATATTATGCTAAATTCCAGAAAAGAAATATTTTTGGAACTGATTTGGTATTTTTTATGAAAATGTACTAGTTATGAGTAAATGAATTAAATATGTTATGTGAAGTAAGAAAATTGGAAAATATGATTTTATAGCTTGAGAATCCTATATGAGGTATATGCAGATTTTTGATGAGGGTTTTGGTTATTGATGATGAAATTGTAAGAGTTGACATTTTATGATGATTAAATGCATTAATTAGTAAAGTGTAAACAATTAAAATAAATTGTTTATAAATTTAAGTAATGTTATTCTTTCAATATCATTATACCGAAATATTGGTATGAATTTTATTGTGGAATTTTTATCTTTTGTGTCGGGGTTACTATTCATGAGTTACTATTCACGATTTACTATTCATGAGTTACGAATATTACTCTTGAGATTAAAATTATATGTTGATCATATTATTTTTATCATCATATATAATATTTTTATAACCCTGATGTTGAAATTCTCTTTGACTTGAGTGTAAAGATGGGTAGATTTTTGGTATGATCATGACTATGGGTTCTCTTTGGCCAGTAGTGCAAAGTTGAATTGTTGACTGGTATGATCATTGAATTTATAATTGAATATCTTTAGCTTAAGTGCAAAGGTGAAATGATCAACATGGTTATAATTATTGTTTATATAAATTCTTAAATGATTATTTATTCTTTGAGATATTAATATATTTGGCCTGTGGTGCAAATATGAACTGTTGATGAATATATTTGGCCTGTAGTGCAAATATGAACTGTTGAGGAATATCTTTGGCCTGTAGTGCAAAGATGAATTGTTGATGAATATCTTTGGCCGTAGTACAAAGATGAATTATTGATGAATATCTTTGGCCTGTAGTGCAAAGATGAACTGTTGTTGAATATCTTTGGCCAGTAGTGCAAAGATGGTCTGTTGATGAATATCTTTGGCCTGTAGTGCAAAGATGAACTGTTGTTGAATATCTTTGGCCGTAGTGCAAAGATGGATTTATTAGTAAGATTATGAACAGGAACTGTGATTTGGTATAACCATGATCTTTGATGTTTCAGGTAAAGACAGGTGATGAAAATATTCTTCGTCCTGGGTGCGAAGAAAAATTTAGAATCACAATTATGATTATGAGTTATTCATATGATTGTGGAAAGGAACTGTTGAGTGATGTTACAGGGATAAAACATTGTTGGTAGATTTTTAACATGGAGAAGATAATAGACTTTATAGTCTATTTGACTCTTCTAATGGATTACTCGTTCCGCTGCAACTATGGTTGAAATTTTTATCATTTACCATATGTTCTAAATCTCTGATTTATTATTGATGAAGGCTATTGATAATTTAATTATCTTTAGTCATGATATTCTTTACTGAGCTAGTTGTGCTCACCCTTTTGCTTCACAATTCCTTTCAGGTAATAAGAGTGTAGATGGGTCGAGCGAGGGTAACGGGAAAATAGAACGGTGGTATCTAGCTGTGGAGGTTCTCCCGAAGCAGTATAGAAAAGTTCATTTAGTAGTTATATTTGGTGAATCCAATAGGGTAAGGTGTACCCAACGTTGGAAGGGTGGTTTGCCACTATCATACAAGATGTCTAACGACATACAACCTCGTGTCATCATAAGACAGGGATGTGCTCATCCACTTGCTGGGTATATATACGAGCACTACCTATATAATCTTGGTGTTTGTTTAAAGTATAATTCTCAATTGGAGACAGTAGAGATAATGATATGTCAAGAGAAGACTCACCATTGGGAAGAATATGATAGTAATCTTCTCGTTTTTCTATGGGGTCTATTGGGTCAACCAAGGATAATTCTGTGGCCATATGATATCTATCATAACCTAGACGCGTGGCCTCCCATGTACGAAGGTTTTCTTGAGCACTTCCCAAAGATTCTAGTTTCTAAAACAGTTTTTGACTGTACCTTTATGTAAGGTACCTTTGTGAGGTGCTGATACATGATGGTGTCCAATGTCACATTTGGTATATATTTGTATCCAAACTCACAGCATATGTGTTGTTGTATTTTGCACGACAATTGTTGTAATAAAGTTGTAGTTGTTTTCTGTACCATGTATTTGACGACTCAGAATGGGTTGGATGGAATGGACCTATTTTGGGGTTGTTACAGATAGACCCTTTCCCGGAACTATTATATCCTTTACGGATGCAGACTATCCTTTGGAGCCCATTGATCCACATGAGGGGGCGTTAGTGATCACCGCGCAAGTAGGCTCGGTGGACATGAAACGTATGATGATAGATAACGGGTCTTCAGTGGATATTCTGTACGCCCACACATATCAAAGAATGCATCTTGAAGGGCGAAAAATGGAAGTTGGGCAGGAGGCTCCTCTGTATGGCTTCAGCAACGATCCGGTCAAAGTTGCTGGCACTATCGAGCTCCCGGTGGCCTTCGGCACAGCCCCGCAACAGACAAAAATAATGTGTAAATTCTATGTTGTGCATGTAGATTCGGCTTACAACGCCATACTGGGAAGACCTACGCTGACGGCTCTCCAAGCCGTGACTTCTATCCCCCATTTCAAAATCAAGTTCCCTACAGCGCACGGGGTCGGAGAGGTGGCTGGAGACTTAGATCTAGCCCGACGCTTTTATCGGAATGCGTGCATCTCTTCCGGGGTAGGGGTCAGCAAGCAGAAACAAACCCTGGCAATCGAGATTGAGCCCTTCACGGAAGGCAGTTCCGAGCCATTGGTAACACCTGCAGGGGAGACGGAGGAGATTGAGTTGATCCTTGGGAAAGCAGACAAGACAGTGAAAATTGGTTTGGGTCTACCAGAACCTTTTCGGACAAATCTTACGGAACTCCTTCGCTGCTATGCGGACATTTTTGCATGGGAACCAAAGGACATGCCTGGGATTAGCAGAAAGGTTGCTGAGCACCGATTGGGGGTAGATCCCTCGAAGAAGCCTGTTCGGCAAAAGAGACGGATCTTCGCACCTGAGCGACAGAAGATAATTGACGAAGAGATCGCCAAGCTGTTGGCCGCTAATTTTATTTTTGAGATCGACTGCCCACAGTGGATGGCCAATGTAGTATTGGTGCAGAAGCAGAACCAGAAGTGGCGAGTTTGCATTGATTACACCGACCTAAATAAAGCTTATCCGAAGGACTTTTATCCTTTGCCCCATATTGATCAACTTATTGATGCGACTTCAGGATATGCTCTACTAAGCTTTATGGATGCTTTTTCAGGTTATCATCAAATATCCATGTGCAGGGAAGATATCCCGAAGACAGCATTCATTACACACCGCTCGGTATACGCCTATAAGAAGATGACCTTTGGCCTTATAAATGCTGGAGCAACCTACCAAAGAATGATAAATTTTGTCTTCCACAAGCAGCTGGGAAAGAATATGGAGGTTTATGTGGACGACATGATCGTTAAAAGCATGCAGATTCAGAAACATTTGGATGATCTGGAGGAATGTTTTCAGACTGTCCGACATCACAAATTGAGGCTTAATCCCGCAAAGTGTACCTTCGGCCTCGGTGCGGGAAAGTTCTTGGGGTATCTAGTCAGTCAGAGGGGCATCGAAGCTAATCCAGAGAAAATTCAGGCCGTCCTTGACATGAAGACTCCTCAATCGTTTAACGACGTCCAACGTCTAACCGGTAGGATTGCAGCTCTGAGGAGGTTCATGTCCAGATCCGCAGAAAGGTGTCTACCATTCTTCGACACACTGAGGGGGCCGAAGAATGCGAAGACTTTCCAATGGACTTCGCCCTGTGAAGAAGCCATCCAAGGCATAAAGACCTATCTGTTCTCTGCCCCCCTATTGGTAAAACCCACCCCGAAAGAGACCTTGTATCTCTATCTTGCAGCGAGTTCCTTAGCCGTTGGAGCGGTGCTGATTCGGGATATCAGTGGAAAGCAGTACCCGGTCTATTACGTCAGTCACGTCCTGCGAAACGCCGAAACCAGGTATCCAAATATTGAAAAAATTGCCTTTGCTTTAGTAATTGCTAGCCGAAAGCTTCGGCAGTACTTTCAGGGTAGGCTCTTGATCGTCTACACAGATCAACCACTGAAGAAGGTAATGGGTAAACCGGAGGTTTACGGGAGATTGGCAGCATGGACCATGGAATTGTCCCAGTTTTTCCTTGAGTACCATCCCCGAACCGCTATCAAGGGACAAGCTTTGGCCGATTTTGTGGTAGAATGTTCCTTCACCGAAGCAGATGCCGAGTTACAGGAAGCGGGGACATCTGATCGAACTGTTACACTTCTTCAACACGGTCAGAATGCATCGACACTGTATGTAGATGGGTCTTCCACGGTAAATGTCAGTGGAGCAAGAATTATTCTGACCAGTCCGGAGGGGTTCAAGGTACAACAAGCCGTTAGATTCGGGTTTAAGGCGACTAACAACGAGGCCGAGTATGAAGCCGTTCTAGCTGGGGTTCGGCTGGCGAAAAGCCTAGAAGTCCAGAAGTTGATCATTTATAGTGACTCTCAGCTGGTCGTCAAGAAGTTATCAGGAGAATATGAAGCCCGTGGGACGAGGATGATCAGGTATTTGGCAGAGTTGAAAGACAGGCTTCGATACTTTGCTTCTCATGAATTTCAAGCCATAGAGCGTAACGGTAATTCCATTGCCGATGCCTTATCAAAGTTGGCCACTACAGATGCCGTCGTTTTCAATGGATCAGTCTATTTGGAGGTCCTACAGCAGCCGAGTATTCAACATGACTCGGTGATGTGTATCGAGCGATCTGACTGCTGGATGACTCCTTACATCAATTATTTGGCAGATGACGTCCTTCCTTCGGATCAGATGTTAGCAAAAAAGGTCAAGTACAAAAGTGCCAACTTCGTTCTTATTGATGGAGATCTTTATCGGAGGGCATTTTCGTCACCATTATTGAAGTGTCTGGTCCCGTCCGAAGCAGAGTACGCCCTTCGGGAAGTTCATGAGGGCATCTGCGGTGATCACATGGCGGCTAAGTCGCTGGCATACAAAGTTCTTCGGCAGGGGTACTACTGGCCAACGATCTTCAAGGAAGCTACGGAATACGTGAAAAAATGTGATAAATGTCAGCTCAACAGTCCGATCCCACATCAGCCACCGGAAGAGCTATACTCGATTCTATCTCCTATACCCTTCGCTGTCTGGGGGGTTGATATATTGGGTCCGTTACCGAAGGCTAAAGGGCAAGTCAGCTTCGTCATCGTCGCCATTGATTATATGACCAAATGGGTCGAGGCGAAACCACTTCGACTGATAACGGAGCAGGAGTGTCTGAAATTTATGAAAGAATCCGTAGTGTTTCACTTCGGGATCCCTCAAGTGGTTATATCAGATAACGGACGCCAGTTTGTGGGATCTAAATTTGAAGGATTTCTGAGGGAACTAGGAGTCCAGCACAGGAAGACTTCGGTAGCTCATCCTCAGTCTAACGGACAAGTCGAAGTGACCAACAGGACGCTGCTGAATGGAATCAAGCGCAGATTGGATGAAGCTAAAGGAAGATGGCCAGAAGAGCTGCTCAGCGTGTTGTGGGCCTACAGGACTACGCCGAGGACAACAACAAGAGACTCGCCTTTCAGACTGGCCTACGGCACTGATGCCTTAGTCCCAGTTGAGATTGGATCTCCAAGTCTTCGAGTTAGTCAGTTTAGAGAGATCTACAATGACGAGGGACTAAAGGCCAACTTGGACCTATTAGAGGAAGTCAGAGAAGTGGCTTTGATCAAGTTAGCAGCCTACCAGAGGAGAGTTGCCAAGCATTACAACAAAGGGGTAAAGCTCCGAAGATTCGAGGTGGGAGACCTCGTTCTCAGAGAGGCCGAAGCGTCTACACCGCAGAACACTGGGAAGTTGATGCCGAACTGGGAAGGACCGTATGAAGTGGCCGAAGTACCAAAGCCTGGGACGTATCGGCTGAAGGCTTTGGATGGATCCGAAATTCAGAACACATGGCACGCAGGCAGGCTCCGAAAGTACTTTCAGTAGAAACCAAGTCAGTCCACTGGGAGTCTGTACATAACCGTTCATCATCAATAAAAAGTCACTTTTTTCACAACTGATCTTCGCATTTGTCCCAATGTCACAGTGGAGTAAGGAGGTATGGTAGGACTCGCTGGCCATTCGATGGCAGCCAATTTATTTGATACCCCGCGTGGTAGTCAAATCCTGGATCCTATATTATTTTTTACCAAGGGTGGTAAAATCAATGGTCACCGAAGTAAGGAGGTATGGTAGGACTCGCTGGCCATTTGATGGCAGCCAAATTATTTGATACCCCGCGTGGTAGTCAAATCCTGGATCCTATATTATTTTTTATCAAGGGTGGTAAAATCAATGGTCACCGAAGTAAGGAGGTATGGTAGGACTCGCTGGCCATTTGATGGCAGCCAAATTATTTGATACCCCGCGTGGTAGTCAAATCCTGGATCCTATATTATTTTTTACCAAGGGTGGTAAAATCAATGGTCACCGAAGTAAGGAGGTATGGTAGGACTCGCTGGCCATTCGATGGCAGCCAAATTATTTGATACCCCGCGTGGTAGTCAAATCCTGGATCCTATATTGTTTTCCACCAAGGGTGGTAAATTCGATGGTCACCAGTGTAAGGAGGCTCGGGCGGACTCGCCAACCATTTGATGGTAGCCTCATCGGCAGGTGATCCTGAGGACCTTGTCAGGCCCTTCGGGGTAGGCAAGTATCGTCATTCAGACTTCGTCAGATCCCTCACGGCACCTACCTCACACTTTGGTAACGAATAAGTATTCCTTTACTTTGTTATTATTGCCTAAATTTTTCTAAGTGTTGAGTTCGGAATGCCACGTTATTTAGCTTCATCTTATCAGTTATACGACTTGCTTAGTTGTTGATTAACAGTTTAAAGTTAAGTCCACGGAGGAGCTTGTACATTTTTCAAATTAAATCCATATTGAAGTGTTGGTAAATAGTGAAAAAACTGAAGTCATAAATGATAATGCTGATATTTTATTTACATAATGATGTTTACAAAGCGATAGAAGCTTTACAAGAATCCTACAGCTAAGGGAAAAGAGAATCATCTTCAGGGGTCAGCTTCGCCTTCCGAAGAGTCCAGAATGGTCGAGTCAACCTTGGCAGCGACAAGTCTTGTCTTGTCTTTGCTTCGGCATTCATCGTATCCATCCGAGAACATTTGGACGATCTCCTCGTTCAACTCGGCTGATTTTCGGTATTCCTGTTGAATTTTCCTCCGAAGATCTCCGGTTAGAGGGGGACCCAAATCCCTCAAGGCCCGAAGTTCACGGAGCTCCTCGTCAAGTTTTGCCCGCTCCTTCAGATGTCTCAAGTCCCTAGCTTCGAGTTCATGTACTTGCACCGCCAGGCTTTTATTGGTCTTTACCATCGTCTCATTCTTCCCAACAAGGACCTCGTTTCGACGAACCAAGTCTATGTTAGTAGAAACGGTTATCTGATGGGTGGCCTCGGCTGTCTCCAACTTCTCTTTTAAATTATTCATGTCTTTCTGGAGGCCTTCATTATTAAGGAGAGTAGCACCGTGGGCCCTTCTCTCCCTTTCCAGAGCCGAAGCCAGACTGGCATTCTCCCGCCTAGCCGCATCTTCTTCGGCTTCGGACTCTCTGTATCGGGGAAGAAGTCTCCCGAAGACAGCATTTGCCTACAGACGGGTAAAGAAAGTCGGTTAATTAGTAGAAGGAACAGATAAAACAGATGATTTCCAAATATTTCAAACTGAACAAACTCACCTTAGCCTGGTAGCTCATGCCCTCTTCGATTAGATCCCTGATCGAGCTGTTCCCGAACCGGTGATCGTCTGTCTCCCGGACGAAGGATTCAAACAGCCGGAAAGGGAAGTTGGCATTGAACTCCGGCCACACAGTGGGAGAAGATGCAGCTTCTCGCCTGAAGGCGGAGGGGGAGGATCTTGTCGGGGAAGGCACTGATGGTTCGGGAGGCGGTGGTGGTTGATCCTCGGAAGGCTGCTTCCTTTTACGAGACAGAAGAAGAGACTCGGTCGGGTCTTCGAGCTCGTCTTCTGAAACGTGGATCTCCGTAGGGATAATGGTAGGCGGATCGGCTGCAGGAGGAGGAACCCGAAGCTCATCGACAGACAGAGGAGTCACCATGGTCTTCCTCTTCTTAATCCGAAGAGCTTGCATTCGCTCGTTCGCAGGCATATCAATCAAACTCGCTGCAGAAGCTGATTGAAATCCTTGGGGGTTTGCCCGGATTTTCCGAACTGCCCTCTTCTTATGACGAGGCCGGCTGGGCTCCGCAGCAAGTTCTTCCTGTGGGATGTCGGCGGGGGATGATGGTATTTTACCCGAAAGGAATTCATCCAATTCCCTTCGCTCGGTCGATGATGGTTTTATCAAAGAAAGTTTATGGTCATATAACCAGGCTTGTTTGCTCAAGAGCCCGAAGCTCCACTCCTTCAGGGGAATCCTCTCGAGAATACTCGCCATTTCTCTCACGCGCTCTTCTGGAATGTCCCCGAAGTCTGCAGAAATCCGCTCGGAAGTGGTCCATTCCGGGATAGACGGAGTTTCAGGCCCCTTCACAAAAAACCATTCTCTGTGCCATCCCTTGTTACTCGAAGGAGTATCCATCAACGGTCGCTTCTCAAACTTGGCGTTGGGCTTGGTGGACTGTTTGCTCAGCACCTTGAAGCCTCGTTCCCGAGACTTCCCGACCGTGAAGAGAGTGAAGAAAGAATCAACTGTTGGAGGTATCCCCAACTCATAGCAGAACGCGATGAAGGCCAGGATGTGGATGTACGAATTCGGCACCAGTTGGGCGAATCCTACTCCGATAAATCCCAGGAGGGTAACGAGGAAGGAGTGGAGAGGGAATCTAACTCCCTTATCTAGAACAGTTACCGGCACAGCAGTCCACCCGTCCGGCCGTTGATACATCCGCTCATGCGATTCTGGAGCCCTCACCAGATGGGTGTCCGGGATCTGATACCGACTCTTGATGACCCGCAGCTCGATCTCGGTAACGATGGATGGGGTATTGGCGTGAGGATACTGCTCTTCACTCTCGAAGAACTCGAAAGGGTTGGAGTTTGGAACCGACTCAGTAGGGTTGTGGGTAGGAGGAGTGACGGAAATTGGAACAGCAAGGATAGGGGTGGAGTTATCTGAATCTTGGGCCGCCATTGTTACTGAGATCTTGTAGGAGAGAAAGGAATCGGAGAGAAAGAGAAAGCACTGTATATCAAATTCAGATTAAGCTGGTAAAGTCGTCAAATTGGGGAAAATAGGCTTTTATAGCGGTCTTTTCAAATTTTGCACGAAAATCGGGGGCGGCTCATTAATTTGACAGTCATCATTACGAATTTGAAAGGTTACGTCCGGGTTAAGCTCCAAATATTTGGCCCTTTGAATTTTCTTTTTGGGCCTATGCCAACCCTGTTGGGTCTCGTGACCTCTTGGGCCGCTTATAGTTCTTTATTGAATATTCTATTTAATAAAAAACTAGGGGGCAATGTTGGGTCCCGATATTTCCCCTACTGGGCCGGACGGATTGGGCCTCCCCATTTACTTAGCCTAGTGGACCTTTACTATTAAGTCTTCTAGCCATTGGGCTTAACCTTTACCCTGTATTTATTGTCTCTCCTTAAACATTGGGCTGGATCAAGCGGTCGGTCCATAAAATCTTTTAATATCTAAGACCTTGACTGGTAATGATGAAAAAGGAGAGCAGTTGACCAAAAGTCTGCAGATCATTAATGTGGATGGGATTTTATCCGGCCGGCGGCAGAAACAGTAGAAAAAAGGTGACAACCTGCATGCACACGGCTAAGACCAGAGAGAAGCAGGGGGCTATGTCAGATCGTGGTTGGTGGCACAAAAAATCGAGTATGAGAGTATAACCAAGCAAGGGGGTCTCCTAACGAAAGGTACGCATACATTTTCTATCTAGCTCAACACACTAGACATTTTTACATCCTCCATTGTTAAACCTTGAACACCTGTATTGACTCTCACGCCGGAGCTATCCCCCGACGGTCCAGCCGTCAAGCTTTTGGTGTTGGTCGTGTTTTCTGTGCAGGATTAGGACGTCTTACGTGATTGAAACGTCATTAAATATCTTGGCGTTAACACTTAGTATGCTGTTTGTATTGGAGTTAAACTAATTCGTAAACACATACAATTTTTTTTTACATTTTAGCTTTTCTTCATTGGTAAGTATAAAATCTGATCTAGTTACCAGACTGGTAGGGTAGGAATTGTGATCAATTGACTCGTTTTTGACTTTATGATTTTTTTGTTAGGCATCTCAATAGTGATGTGACTCGTATTTCTAACTCTACATAAGTGACCTTGGGCTTCTTCTTTTTCTTTTACACACTTATTCTCCTCCCAACAATGCCTTCCTCACGTAATTTGTTGCAATTTATCATATGTTAATCTTTCAAAATAATAAATTAATTTGAAAATATTATATCATATTATACAACAATTAATAAATAAAAGACTGTTTATAAAGTAAAATTTTTGACAAGGGGATTCTATTATGTCATATTACCTTTATCACTTACCTTGGTATGCTTTATAAAATAATCCTTTTTGGCATATAGACATTATAGTACTCATTCTTGCAAAAGGGTGATTTAGGAGTCTCAATTTTTTTATTTTAAAATGTGTCTTAAATGATTAATTATATCATTAAAATATTTAATCATCAGTCGTGGTGTCTTGGTGGGCTGGGCTTACCGTTATTCAAGCTCAATCCAATGTGGGATAGGCTTTTCTAAGCCCCAACTCATTTTTCTCTTTGATCAATTACATATTCTATTATATTTTTTAAAATAATTACAACAATAGTGCACTCATAAAATATTTACACAATTAATACACTTTTCATATTTATTTATAATATTAGTACAATTAGGATTACTTCATTTAAAGAATTAGTATGCAATTAGAATTCCTTAATTTAAGGGATTAGTATTAATTTACTTATTAAATTAAGTAATTAATAAGTAAACCATATAGAACCTCCATCACCTAAGCCTCCACCCCCACCTACACCTACTCCAGCACCTCTACAAAATCCTTCACCTTTCACACCTCCAAGTTCGTCGCCATCCCCTAAGTCTCCACCGCCTCCTGCTCCGCCACCTAAGCCTCCATCCCCACCTAGACCTCCTCTAGCACCTCCACCAAATCCTCCACCTCTCCTACCTCCAAGTCCGCCGCCACCCCCACCACCAAGACCTCCACCACGCCCACCTCCACCATGTCCACCTCCAAATTCACCACGACTATCGCAGCCTCTGCGATCACCAAAACGACAATCATCATCACGCCATGAAAAATATATTGATCCACCTCCACACCTTCAGTTTTTTCATATTGCAGTGAATTTTCAAGGTAACTAATCCAGTTTTATTAAGTTACCAATTATTTTGTATGTGATGCAGTTGGTAGCCAAGCCTTCATGCAGTTGGTTACCAAACTTTCATACTAAGGTAGCCAATTCATACCGCAGGTGTGGAAGTAGATTGGTTACCTTGATATAAAGGTTTAGTTATCTTTATAAGAAGGTTTGGTTACCTTTTTAAGAAGGTTTGGTTATCAACATTACATTACACATCACTCTCTTATCTCTTTCTTTTCTATGCAGTATTCTTATTTTCTTTTGGACATGAAATTGGGTCTCATCGACGAAGGGGGGGCGGAAGATGACGGGCGAAGGGGAGGAGGAAGATGACGTTACCAAACTTTGATTATTTGAATTTGAATTATTATTTTTGAATTTAAATTTATTTTTGTTGTTAGATCCATAATATTTGAATTTAAATTATTAATTATGACAGTTATTTCTCCTTGATTTTAGATTTATTTATTATTATGAATTGAATCCTATACTAATTCCCTAAATTAAAGAATCCTAATTGCACTAATATTGTAAATAAATATGAAAAAGTGTATTATTTTTGTAATTATTTTTTGATACACTAATGATATAATTACTTTCTAATTATTGTATATTTATATAAGAACCATTTACTCATCACACTCATCTGGCCAATGATACATGACAATAGAAATGGGCTGAATGCTTACAAACGCATAGCAGCCGAAAGGTTTACAATGGACAAGGAAATTTGTTTGATACTGCGAAATAGTAAATGAGTCCTACACTACATTTATGTTATAGAGAATTGGTAGAAATATCAATTTTTATTTGTGAAAATAATAATTTCTATAAAAAAAATTTACCTCTATTTAGTTTTAGTCAATATAATAATGAATATTATAAATTATATAAAAAGTGCTACTTTTTAATTAATTATTGTTTAATAAATTCGATTTTATAATTTGGAACGGAGGGAGGGAGTAATAATTAATGTTTACAAAACTTTGATAATAATTCGCACCCAAAAGAGAGTGGTTAGAAAGTTTGATCAGTTTTGTGTTTGAACTGCTTAGAGTATATAGGGATAAATCAATTTTTGGTACCTGTATTGGGACACGACTTATAATTTGATATTCAAAGTGAAAAAAATTACAAACGGGTGATTGTACTCGAAAAATGTTATACTTCGTTAAACAGTAGGGACACGACTTACAATTTGGTATCCGAAGTGAAAAAAATTACAAACTGGTAATTGTACTCGAAAAATGTTACACTCCGTTAAATAGTAGGGTTTTATCTTTATTCTGTTTGAAAATTAGGGTTCTCTTCTTCTGTCCTTTTTCTTCTCTCATTCTTCTTGTCTTGATTCTCCATTGATTATTGGTTCTCATATATTTATTAAAGGGTTTTCAGTGTTTAATTGAAATGATGAGCTCGTCTTGGAGTGGAATCGTAAATAAAATCGGAGGAGAAGAGTGTAGTTCATGCAACAAAAATGAATGGATTACACCAGAGTTTCCAAGTTGGTGTCACTGTAGAGCAATGGTGCGAATGTGGGAGGCAATAAAAGATGGAACAAAACATCGAGGATCTTCTTCGTGTCGACTTCGTTTCTTTCTCTGTATGTTTGTCTCTCCCGTTGGATCAATTTTAACGATTATTTAAAAATTGGAAAGTACAAGCACCAGATTACAACATTTTTCGAGTACAATCACCAGTTTATAACTTTTTTCAGTTCGGGTACCAAATTGTAAGTCGTGTTCAGTACAGGTACCAAAAGTTAATTTATCCGGAGTATATATAATGGGGTGGTAATGAAGTTGTTACTCATGAGCAGCAGTCTTGATCATGAGAAAACTAAGTTATTTATTTATTTTTCCCGGACCACTGCATTGCAACGCAAGCACATTAAAGGCAAAGCTTAGTACTAAAAGCATAGTAAAAACAAGTAGACTGTAATTCATAACAATGAAAACAAGTAGTAATTCATAACAATGAAACTGGTTGGATTCTGATGTTAGAAAAAACTAACTGCTTTCTTCAAACAAAAGCCGAATCATTTATTTTTAACGTGTGGATGAAATGAATTCCCAAGTTGTATATGAGTACACTCACTCGCTCATAAATTACAATTACAAGAATCAGGCGGCGGTGTCGAATGATTTCCTCCTCACCAAAAGACAGGTAATCTTTGAAGGCTGGGCATGTGTGTTATCAACTGTAGACATGACAAAGTCAGGGCGGTGGAGCGCCAGATTCAGGCGGTCCTTCCCCGCATCCAATCCAGTGGCATCTAAAAGAACATGCCAAGAATTCCTATGTGCCTCGGAGATCCAATGCGTAGAGTAGCGCGTGCCATTCACATCAGCAGGGTATGCAAAAAGGCCCTTGGGACAATATTTGGACTTCCTTCTGAAGTATTGACTAAGTTGTGATCCTTTAATCCTCAAGTCCAACCATGTTTCTGGTGCGGCGATGACCTTTGAATCTTTATACGCCACGAATTCCCTTATGCAATCATTTTCCTCGCCAATAATGGTCATATAATAGTTCCCCCTATAGAAGGGGTATGATTCCCCTACCATCATCATAGCTTCCTTGAAAGTGGGGGCGAAAAGGACTAGATAGTCATCTTCGCTTAACCCACAATTCTGCAAGGCCTTATTACGCACTTGTATTTCTGGAATGGAAATGAAATTCCCTTGAAATGAAGCCTTTCTCGTTAGGATCTCGAGCAATTTGGAAGGCTCCAACTGTGTTCTGTCCAGATCAGTAGAATTGCTGGTAAAAGAAGACTCTTTGATCCCACTACTCCTTGGGGCGTCAGGATCAGGCATGGATTCATCGTTGATACAAAGACTAAAAAGGTTAATATTGTTGTTGTCTCTTTCTTCCACAAGGCCATTGCAGTACTCTGGATACTTTGCAAATATATACTGCTGTACATATTGCATTTCATTCGGTGTGATGGGGCCAGACCATCTCAAGTCAAGGCCGTGGAGCGTTGATATGGCTTCGGCTACCAAGTGAGCAGGAAATACAGTGTGTGCTTTCTGTTTATCGTTCAAAATTCAACAAATAAATATATAAATATAAATTGATTGATCCAAGAGCTGGCAACTCAATTCAAAACAATTGCAATCCAAACACAGGTAGGTAGGTATATACAGCGTGCGTGTTACATAAAGAATCATAACCAGAACTCGCCTTAATAACCATGCTGCTCGGTCTGCTATTTTGGTTTGGTGGTTTTGGAAGAGAAGCTAACAATTGCTCTCCAACTTCAGCTTCTATTACATCCTACAAAAATAAAGAATCCAACTTATTTGAATGTATAGTAAGGACGACTAGACTAGACTAGACTAGACTTTTATGTGGGGATCGGAGGGAACTTACCTGGGATTCTCCATGTAGAATTATTACCTGGGATTCTTCCACGTTTCTTCCCATGATACCTTGACAACCAAAAAGAAGAATGACAAAGGCCGTAATGAAAGAAACAAAGACGAGTTGAAGAGCAGAGTGAGAACTAAATTCCCACAAACTTGCTGCAATAACATTTTAAAAAGCCTCGAGACAAATATAAAAACGCCAACTTTGACCCCCTCACCTCACGGTATAAAAATTAGTATCAAACAGTGATTCAAAGACCGAAGTGTTTGCACTTACAATTATGATTGTCGTTGGTTAAAAAGGTAAACTAATATTTGTTTTTTACTTTTGAAAGACGAATATCATACTAGAACAAAGGTAAAACTAATTTACGAGCTCAGCCATTGAGTTTTTAAAAAGTAGTATAATTTAACTTTCATCTCAATGACGGTGAGCCGTCAATAAGTAACGGTAGAAGGCCGTAGTGCACGATGACTTTAATTAATGCTTACGATTATTGATCTGGACTGAATGCCTAATTCTATCACTTAGGGTTGCTGATTAAGGGAACAATTATAGAATAATAAAAATGTGTGGAATAGCAACAACCCACAAATTATATTGAATTGGGATGCCAAGTCACCGACTAAAATTTAAAATTTTGGGCGAGGGCGACTGTTTGAGCAAATAAGGTCTTTCTCCACTTGATGCTTGCTAGTCATGGGTTCAAGTTCAACCAATAACTTAATTAAGATCCTCCTCTACATAAGTGAGCAAAAAGTGTCTCAAATAATGTAGCTGTGAGAAATGGATCAAGAGAGTCAAATAGGTTGTGGGTGGGTGGGTGGGGGCTTAGGCGTGCCACACTTCTTGTTACCTCTTTGGAGTTTTGTTCCCAACTGCAACTCAAAACTCACTTTCTTTCTAAGTCTGCCTAACTAAGATGCCACTTGAAAAGAAAAAAGAGTAACATAAATATTTAGGAACATCTCAAAACTCACTTTCCAACTACCATGACTTCTTTCTATGTTTGACTATGATGCCACTTGAAAAGAAAAAAAGACAACATATTTATGTGCAAATTCACAATCACAAGACGCATTCAAGCCTAGGAGAGAGAGAGAGAAAGTATTGCAAAGAGAGTAGAGAAGCTTTTACTACTGTTTTATCTTTGAATGAGTTTTTGGGTGTGAACTTACATGTGCGTGTGTATATATATAGATAGATATATACTCAAAAGAAGAAGAAAATAAAGACCAACTACTTGGTAGTAAGTAGTAATAAATCTAATGTTTCTATGGATTATAACTGCTACCATATTCATGGTTTTCACTCAACTAGTAGACATAAATAAGACTAGATAATTCTATATCACAAGTAACATTCTTAAACCAGTGATGTCACCATTCCATGACTGCCATTTTGTTTTCTAGTTAACCATATTAAATACCCTAGACTTTCAAGGAATACGTTCAAACCATACTCTCTTTAGCCTAAAGCTTAAGAGGTTGCAGTGAACTAGTTAATCCAAGAGCTTTAATCGGTCAAACTGAGATACAAATTATTAGGAAATCAAGGAAAATAAAAAAATATATATAATACCCCTAAATAATTGTCATTCTATACAGAATACGAAAGTAAAGTACACTACAAAAAGTATTTCATCCTGTCATCTCTCCTCATTGCATTATATACAGCTTGAACCTGGAAAACACAGTGAAGTCACGATACTTTAGTTAGGAACGTGGACAATGACTACATCTTTTGATCACAACACTCTATTTCTTGTCGTACACATCGAAATACCTAATAATATAATATAAAACAAACACACACACACACACAGTGATTACCTGCTCACTGGAAGCAACTTGAACAGGTCCAATATTTACCGAGACATATTTTCCTCCTGATGATATTTTTTGCTTCACTTGGCCCTGTGTTCACAAGAAAGCATGTTGATTTAGATTCAAGACTAACAAACAAGTTTTGCTGAAAAATAAAAATTTGATCTGAATTGTTGTTTTGAAAACAAATTCATAATTTTAGAAGGAAATAAGGCTTTTCCCTCGAGTAACACAAATTTGATACACAATCACCCTTAGTAGTTTCTAGTTGATAAATTCTTACCTACTAAAACAAACTGATTAAGCAGCTTGCTGCAAAGTTTCTTCGAAAATAAGGGGAGTTCCCCATAATAACAAGGCGTCCACGTATTGAGTTAAGTGAGGTGAGTATAAGAGAAAATTATCCCTTCAAACTAGTGCAGTAAAACTTAGCAGATGCTTATGTTTCTGGGATCTCCAAAGCTGTTTTTGGAGTACTGTTACCATCTAGCTGAAACTAGTATAAAACTATAAATGCTTTTGCCACGAGCCAATAATTATTTCATGGCAATTTAAATTTAAGAATGCTCTCAACACAATGCCTCCCTCTACTGTCTCAAAGGATTTTCTGTTTCTAATATATTCTGCTCCCTGTTACACAGATTACGTCTCGCCAGACTTGTTCATACTCCCCATGTCCTTTGATTACATTAAGGTTATTATGAAACAAATCAAGTCAAAGGTACTTCCCACCCTTAATGTGACGGGTTTAGGACTATTAAATGGGGTAGGGGCAGGTAAGAGGGAAAATGGAAAACCCATTCTGGATACAGTTGGGGATGGTATTAAGCGCTACAAGTTCTTATTAGCAACTATAATTTTTAAACCTCCCTAAATGATTATCAAATATCCTTTAGTATCTATAATCAATATCAGAAATTTCTAATTTAGTTGGGGGCGACTTATACTCTTCGACTCTTCCTTTAACCTTACATTTACAGTAGCAGTTCACTTTTACCAATCTTGCCACTGATCAACTCCATCAGCCAGCAGATCAACAACAACAAGCAAGCAACCAGAGTTTTTATTAGTTTCATTTGAAGGTCAACAAATTTGGATTAGATTCAAAACTTTTAGCTCTTATAAGTAGCTTGCTTGCTTGTTGGTCACTGTTTATTTTCTTCAGATATTACATAGTTTCAATGAGTCATGAGAATTATATTGCGATTACAAGTTAAGAGTCATTTGTGTATTTTTCTACTAAATAGATATGTCATTTCTCTTCAACTATACAATTGGGTGGGGGTGAAGACTATATGGTGGAAAGCTAGACTGGCCATTAAGTGCCTTTAAAAATCAAAAGGGGTTTCATTCTCATCAAAATCCGGAAGCACAGGCTTATAAGTAACCATCAGATTACACTTAAACAAAAAGAGTATAGAATGGTGAAATAACCATACATACTGCCGGAAACATAAGAAAAATACCTGATTTATAAGGACTCTCTTCTTTGCATTGGCAATAAAGGGGGAGGCAATGTTTGGCATGCGCAGGGTGCAAACAGGTTTAGAGTAGACGGAGCAGTGAAGGTTTGGGAGCTGGGACATTTACATTGAAGGGGACCGGGTTGGGGAAGGGGCATCCCGTACATCAACCCCGCTTCTGCAATGCCTCTTCATCTTTTTCTATGATACCATGCCTATTCATCTAAAAACTGAGAAGTCATCTAATCCAGAATATAGAGAGTCCTTTCTTTTCTGTGGGTATTCTTAGCTATTCCTTTGGTTTAGACAGATAAGTTAGATCTATTTGTATAGTATACACACTTCATCTACTAGGACTCTACATTTGATTCTGATTATTAGTTGGCTTGAACCAAATGAAATATGGTTATAAATTTAGAGCTGGCAAAATTGGAAAGGGTTGGGGAAGGGGCATCCCGTACCACACAACCCCTCTTCTGCAATGCCTCTTCATCTTTTTCAATGATACCATGCCTGTTCATCAAAAAACTGAGAAGTCATCTAATCCAGAATCTAGAGAGTCCTTTCTTTTCTGTGGGTATTCTTAGCTATTCTTTTAGTTCAGACAGATAAGTTCGATCTATTTGTATAGTATATACTCTTCATCTACTAGGACTCTACCTTTGATTCTGATTATTAGTTGGCTTGAACCAAATGAAATAAGGTTATAAATTTAGAGCTGACAAAATTGGGAACTTACCCATTAACTTGTCCACCAACCCATGATTAAATGGGTTAGAGTATCCACTTATCATTAACAGGTAGTTAATGGGTTGGGTTTAATTGGGTAACTAAAATAAATGAGTTTAAATGGGTTATGTCATGGGCCAATAATGGGTCAATTACACCAACGCTATAGCCACTCCATCTCTAACTATCAATAAGCAGACATAACAAGAACAGATTCATGTAAGCAAATCTCCAGTACATTACTCTCTCTTTCATTTATCCATCTATCTTTATAGATATATGTTTGTGTATATATATAACAATATAATTATCAATTACATAATACTGAAACTTTACAATCTGAGGCTTATGATTACAGTCGTTTCTTTTCCTTCCTACTGTATTGTTTCTCATCTCTCTACTCTCTCTCTTGAAAGCAATCAAGATTTTCTTACTTTTTGAATCTATACATACACATGTATATAGAGAGATAGAGAGAGATACATATAATATGTACATACATAAAATGTATACGTATAATTCTCAGCAACATTGTAAGCTTTCTCTCTGTTAAAAAAGTAAAAAAATAAGTTGTGGATTTTATATAGGTTGATGGGTTTGACCCATATCCATTTAAAATTTACCCACACTCAACCCATTTAAAATTATCCAATTATTATCCAACCCATTAGTAACTATCAACCCATTAAACTTTATCCATTACCCACTAAATCAACCCATTTGCCACCTCTAGTTATAACTAATGGATACACGAAAAGAAGTAAACTCAATACACTAAGACAATGAGAGGGTAGACTTATCAATTGAAAAGAAAAGATTATACAATACTGAAACAAGATCTTGGAGATTTTACTTGTTTAATTAGTCAAGCCTCAAGAGCCTGATTATTAGTGCATCAACCAACAAACATGTTCTTCTAGAACTTATTCACAGAAATGAATAGAAATATTACCTCTGGGATTGGCTGCTGAAGAACTGTTTCAACAGCAACAACCATAGCTTGCACAAAATCATCTCCTCCAGTTCCAATTGCTGTGAACCCTCTAACTGTTGGGTAGGAATTTACCTATTGAGTAATACATAACACTATCAGTAAAATCCTAAACACAACGGCTGCCCATCCTAAAATCTGAACTCTGAACATGTAAACGGCCTTCATCCTGTCAACGTTCTCCCCTCCCCTCCCCTCCCCTCCCCTCCTCTCCTCTCCACCCTAATAAATCATTTTCATTGTCCAGTGAGCTTCTGGACTCCAAACCGAACTAATATTGATATACTACAAATTTAAGTTTTGGTTACTTGCTGAAAAGGCTAAAGTGCAAGGAAACAAATTTACCCTAACGGAGAAAAGAACCAGCTTAGGATTTGAAGGAAAATGCGATCAATATGCCAAAAGTACAAATGAGAATTTCGTGATACTTAAAAACTACATGATACCTTCTGATCAAGTGTGAGCCACTCATTGGTCGCATCATCTGTCACTGTACCACCAATAACCACATTTGTAGTTTGTCCAACCCTCCCTACTGTCTTCGACAGTTCTGAAATAATATTAACACTTAGGTCTACCTTTACATGTAATTAACTCAATCTAGAAATAATCAACATATAACCAGTACAAATATCTTTCTATATAACTAATAACTCATACTTCGGAAATAATCAACATATAACTGGTACAAACATATAAACAGTACAAACATCTTTCGAGTTACACCTATAATACTTTCCACCCTTATACATAAGCCCGTACAATTTTCATATTCAATATAAAATCTTTTGCCAATATGATTAGTATTCAAATCTTCCACAATGAATGAATCCAAACTATTATCCATCTGCCGAGTCATATAGACTTGGGTGGCGCGGTACCTTCAGCTAACACATATCACATTCATAAAAACCTGCTTAATTGGCATTTTTCCTGTTTTAACATTGAGTTGATTTACATGCATATAATTACACATACAAAATAAGCAATGCATAACTGAGAACCAAATAAGGATCAAACAGAAGCAGGAAATTATAGAAAGTAATTATAAATAATTGCATTATAAGGAACATAAAAAAATAAAATGAAAAATATGGACCTGAAATGGCCTTTAGAACAGCTTCTTGAGGGGGGTCTTGGTCTTGGTCATGGTCATCCTGTGAAGAGGGGTTTTCGATATGAGAGCAATTGAGGGGATGGGTTCTTCGTGGGAACTGATAATTTCTATCCTTGATGATTCTACAGCCACAACTCAAAGTAGGTGCTGGAGTCAGAGATTTCTGGAAAACAAATGAGACAAAAAACGAGGAGGGATTACAAGGAAAAGTTCGCCACGATTCTGTTAAGAAGAGGGTTTTGAGCGCAGTCCTACACGCCATTCTTCTGATTTAATATTGATTTGGGTAGAGTGATATGACTATTCCTTTGCTTGCAAATGGCCCAAAAAAAATTCTAGGCGATTTTTCTTTCTATTTCAGTGATACGAGCACCGTTGATTTTGATTATCAGGGGCGGCACTCTTCTTTCTAGTTTGCGCAAAGGCTGGAATGCCCACGGCCCCACATACACAGAATGTACACTAATAGATTTTTAAGTAAAAAAAATACGTGTTAAAAGAAAAAAAAACTATTCCAATATAAATCAATAACTATATACAAACGAGACACAAAATCACCAAATTTTATTAGAAGTTTTATAATCGGTGGACGTAGTGATCGTTACTTAAGTTAATAAATTATGAATAATACTATAGACACAAACTATTTTATAAATATTTTACAAACGGTTAATATGACATACTCTACCTTAGCATATTGTGTGAAGCCGAAAACTATATTGAACCAATTTATTAATCCATATGCCGAAATAGAGTATGTCACATCAACAGTTTATAAAATATTTATAAAATAATCTGTATATGTAGCATCACTATTCACTCATAAACTATTAGTAATCGGGTATTGCGTGTGATTCCCGACTGGTTATAGCTTCGTCATTAACGCAGTGGCTTGAAATGGTACTTAGTAGTTAGTATGTGTATGATAGAATGCCACGAAAGAAACTAATAATCATTCCTCATTTTTTTTAAAAAAAATTTAAGTTTAGATTATGTAATTTTTGAAAAATGCATTTGTTATATATAACCTATAAGATTAACAAAAGTGCCTTTAAAAATTAGACATTTGATAGAGGCTTAATTGGATGGAGTATTAAGAAAATATTTTTGAAAATTAACTTGAGTCTCGTACGAGTTGTAATCTTGTACATAATAACAACAATTGAGGTTTTATTTGAACTTTTACTTCTTACACTTGAACTATGTTACTAAGTTTTAAAATTAACGGAAAAAAGAAATGAATTTTTTTTTGCTTAATTGTTTTCTTATTGAATTTTGTAATAATTTTAAAAATTAGACAAAAAATTTAGTCACTTTTGTTGTCAAACTTTTTCATCAAAAAAGGACGAAAAACTAATTTGAGCAAATTAGCAATCTAAATATAAAATTTAATTTTCTTTTTTATTTATTTTTATAAATTCAGTAACAAAATTATAGAAAATATACTAATTTTTTATTTTTTTTCATTATAAATTAAAATTTATATTTTTATCTCTTCCGTCCAAAACTCAAAACAATCAAGGTTAATATTGGAATTTAAAAAAGTAAGCGGAGTGCTCAGATCAGTTTTATCATAAACTTCGAACCAAAATAATCAAGGTGATCCATCCATCCCGGCTTTGTGAACAGAACAAGAACCACCATACTTTGGTGGTCCGAGAAACACCTGATAATATCAACTAAACATGAAAGCGTTAATGAATACTAGTATAGTATGAACAGAGAAGCCCTAGCATAAAAATCCCCAATTCGGTGATCATTCCATTCAATTTTATCAGGGTAATCTCATGTATGGAACCGATACTGTCACCGACGAATCAGAGCGAACTGCTTTCAGAAGAGCAGAGGAAAAAATACCAACTTTATTACGATAAAAATTCAAATCTTCCAAAAAGTTTCTCAAAATGTATACTTTTTACAAAGTAATATACAATTGTTTTGCTGTAGATATCATAATGTATATGTAAAGCCTTGGTTTCATAGTAGTAGTATCTAATGTTTATGTTCAAAAGCAACCAAAACCAGTTGTTTATTTAATGGAAGTTATTCACTTTATGTCTCCTTCAATTAAACTTCCTACCGTGTTTTGTTAGTTGAAGCGGAATTTGATCTGCCGGTTTTGTGCTTGGAAAAACGCCCAGGTATGTAAAACAATTCTGCACTTTCATTTATATATCCAATGTGAGAATATAATGGATTTAGTTCGGTTTTCCATAATTGAACTAGATGGATACTTGTTTCTTTTTTGACACTGAAATCGGTTCATCAAAGTAATAATTCACTTGCACGAGTTCTAATTGCATACTTTGACTTGCATTTGTTTGAGCTTGATTTATTAGATAATTGTTAGACTTTTTCGTGTTTTCTAGTACAGGGTTTTACTGAGCCTTGAATGTTGAGCAAACAGTGCCAACTGCCAATCGATAAGGGAGAGTTTAACCTGTTTTTCCCAACTTCCTAGTAGAACAAATCACACTGCAATATATGGTCCCATACAGGAATTTTTCGTTGCAGGTAACCAAAGGAAAATATTAGTTGTTAGAATGTTTAAATTCTGATAACAACTCTCTAGTTAGTGATCTAGCTCCTAGATGGAAATCATCTGAAGAACCCAGTTTATCATCAAGAGGAAATACTTGCAAGTCGACATCAGCATCTGCTTTGTTGGTGAGCTCAGTACAAGAGGTGCATGCCATATTACATTGTCAAGACAGCAAGCATCTAAGAGTGCTGGGGACCTTGCTTTGGAAAAGATGTTGACCATAGTTCATGTTAAGCTGAAACTTTTAGATAGAATAGGGGTTCTTTGTTCAATGTTACTATATTAAGTTGTAACCCCTAAAAAAGAAGAAAATGTTGAGTGGTTTTTGGTCAATTATTGATGTAGGACAGATTCAGGATAAAGAACTAATGGAAAATAAACTAGGGTTTAAATCTCCTCTCAAGTGTATCAACTAAACAAATCAACACTAAAGATAGATAAAATACCTCTATCGATAATAATCAACTTCAATATCAATAGTCTTAATCTAAAAGACTTGTGAGGATTACATCACTATTTAAAAAGATTCTAAACCTTAATATTATTACTTGGGAAATAATAATAACAGTATTAAACGACTAAAATATCTTTATTAATAATTCTTAATTACTAATTAATGTCCTAAATCCCACACTAATAAATAAATTACATCAATTACTCTTACATTAAATATAATAAACACTCAAAATAATAAATATAAGAATTCTTTGTTAAAGCCTTGACGTGTGATCCCCATCAATTGTGTTAAATTCTTCTCATATGGTTTAGCTAGATTTTCTTATTTGTAGCATTGGGCAGGTGCTACCTTGTTCACATGGTTGTGTTCCTCATATTTGCTTATTCCTTGTGAACATTTCTATGCAACTCGTATTCCTCTTCCATGTAATTCTGTACTTATAAAAATAATATAATAAAGCCTTTTCCATAGAATTCAATCTGGTCTTTTTTCATGAACCATGACCTCTGGACATCATTTTAGTTTTATTAGCATAAAAAATCTAAAGTAAATCCTGACAATCATGCAGCGGAACTACAATTTTGCTCTCCCTCACAACAAGATCCCTGATGCACTTTGTCAACTGGCCAAAAAGATGGCAGCTCCTGCTATGCCATTGGAAGAAGAATTCAAGACAGAAGCTGCAATAGTGAATTACTTTGGATCAGGTAATTTTCAATATTAGAATATTGTATTTATTAGTTGATTCTGCGTATTAAACATTAAATAATATCAAATATTTTATATTAGTTATTGAAATTTACGTACCTAAGAAACTGAGGTTGTGAATTACTTTGGATCAGGCACTCTTTCAATATTAAAATACTTGATTTAATATTTGGTTTGCATAATTATCATTAAATTTGTATTAAAATTTTACATACATCTGATTGATTAATTTGTGTTGATACCGTATGCTATTGGTTCCAATCCCCATACTTGGGGACATAATTACCTATCAAAAGATAAATAAATTTGTTGATATCTGACCTCACAAGTTATTTCTGGAGCAATCATGTTATTATGCCTACTGTTTCTTTAGGTGATATGCTAGGTGGCCCCCTTGATGACATGGAGGCAAATTGGAGCAAACCTATTGTTAGCATTAGGTAAAATACGAGTGTTTAATCTTCTATTTATCTTTACTAATCAGAACATTAAACATTATGTTGGGTCCAGGGACGGAGCCAGTATAGGGCTGGAGGGGGGCCATGCCCCCCCAAGATTTGAGTTTTTTGTAAAGCCTACTTGGTATTCTATTATTTTCGACCTGGCCCAATAGTTGTTATAGTCTCTAATCCAACATCCCCAAAATCCAAATCCAAAATCTGAAATCCAACTCTCTGCTCGCTACTCGATTGGCCACTGTCGACTGAGGTTTATTCCCAAAATTCAAACTGAATCCAACTCTCTGCTCCGCTGCTCGACTGGCGACGGGCGACTGGCATGGTCATCTCTACAAAGTTCAACGACCGGTCCCTCCTTGGCCATCTTGCTCTATGTGAAGATATTGTTTCTACTTTCTAAGGTATATACCCAATTCGGATAACTCAATCTACTATTGTTTTCTTCTAATTTTTGTGGGATTTTATATGGGTGTTTTGTAGAATTGATTAATCTTTAATTCTTTATGGTATTTGATGATTCTGATTTTCTTTCTTGGTTTTTGATTATTAGTTCCTTTGATTGAAGTGTATTTTGTGATTTTGGTCGTTAGGCTCCTCCGAACTTTCCTGCAAAACCGCAAAGTTCGATTTTGATTTTGTGATTTTGATTGTTTTTTTTTCAATGGTCAAGACAGCTAGTTAGCTAATTCCCCTTAACAAGTAGGTTTACCTTTGGTTACTACTGAGAGCTAAACTAAAGTCTAAAATTTTAATGTTCTAATCAGACTGGTTGTTGATTAGTATAATAGTATTGACTAATGACTACTGTGAAGATAATTTCAGGAGTAGATATTTTCCCATTTTTTTATTTAGTATAATAGATGGATTTCATGATTTGAAAGAACGTCGGGTGCAATTCTAACGAAACTTTGGTATTTTTTAAAAGACTTTTTTTTGCTATATTTTGTTGTCTTTGTCAAAGAAAATTATATTAGTACATTATCTTTGTTTTAGTAAGAATATGTTTTGTAATTGTGAAACTTTATTTTTTAGTAACAAATATATATTATGTTAAAAAAATTATTGACCCTCTCCAATATCGAATCATGGCTCCGTCCCTGGTTGGGTCTGAGCCTGACGGTCGACTTGCTCCGTCTTCAATTTAGGTTGCAAAGCCATTTTCCTTCTTGGAGGGAAGTCCAGAGAGGATGAACCATTAACAATGTTTCTTCGAAGTGGTGATATTGTACTTATGGCTGGAGAAGTGAGGGAGTGCTTTGACGGTGAATATAATATTTACATATTAATTCTTTGTTTAAATTAATTGAGAATGAATTTTTATACATTTGATCTGAATGCCATTGTGGAGTTCCGTAGTTGCTACAGGTGACATTGTGACAGAGATTCCTATATATGACACTGATGAAAATACTTGTTCTACATCAGTGTTTAATTAAAGTTAACTTAAGATTTGAAAACCAGGCATATACACCATGGTCAATGAGATGCAGCTTCACATTATTATCCTCAGTACTTTTCTTTAGGAAGATGTAGTTCCCATAACCATGGTCATCTTTCATATGTGCATTTACTGTAAATCTATGTCAAAACTAATGATTTAGCCACTGCAGTTGACAAGTTTTACTTAATACACCACTGAACTTTTAATTTTTCGAATTATCCCATTAAACTAATTAATATTTTAAAATTGGGTCATTCTGTTAACGACTGTTAAATCCTTTCAATTTTTTTCATACGTGGATGTTAAAAAAAAATGACTCGACACTTTTTACTGCCACTTTATCATAATATATATATATATATATATATATATATATATATATATATAGTAAGGATCAAGATCATTCATCTTAAATAGAATTCCTCTTTAAATAACACTCCTTTATTAAAACTAAGTCGTTTTGGAGTGTCGCATGTGGCATTTTTATAAATAAAAGAAAAACAAATAGAACCACTCTCTTTTAAGGCACTCCAAATACTCTTGATCCTTGCTATATATATATATATATATATATATATATATATATATATATATATATATATATATATATATATATATATATGTATTAAAGGGTAAAAGAGTCTTTCTACTTTGAAAGTGTTTGTAGGCAAGAAAAGTATCCAACAGAAAAAAAGAAGTCCCACAATCGAGCAACTACCGCAGCCCCACAGGTCCTAATTTAGCTGCGATTGCCATTCAAAAGAGTAGTTCACTGGCTTCTACCCTTCATGCCTCTGCGAACGCCTCAACACACTAGATCAATCCGCAGCTGCAACAACAACCTCCTCCTCCTGTAGGCCATACACATCCTCCTCCACCATCGCGGTGGTCTTTAAAGCAATTTTCAAAGTTCCCTCCTCCTTTAGCAAGAACGAATTCTCACAACCCACTACAAAAAGCAAAACCCTCTTTCCTCCCGGAGCTCTGCCGTACAAAATTGGCGTACTAAGCATGAACGAATTAAATCAAGCATGAGGTCTAGATTAAGAAATCACACAGATCAAAGACCCAAATCCAAAAGGAGTTATAACAACAGGGGACCCAAATCAATAAACCCAACAAATAAATTGAATTCAACCCATAAAAAACCACGATGATTCACAGCAGAACCATCAACAAACATCTAAATTTGAACCCAGAAGATAAATAAGTAGTAAATACAAAGGATCCCGATTAGACAGAGCAATCGCCCAATATCCAAATCTGATTTACGAAAAGGAACTAGACGAACCCAAAGTTTCCATTCATTCCATTAACATTTAATAGAGATAAAATTCTTTCCATTTGTAAAAATATAAAGAAAAAGAAGAAGAAGAAGAGAGAGAAAGATTCTTCCATCACCTGAGGTGCCGCACAAACACCATTAAAATACCTTTTCCACCGCCTCGTCTTTATGCCAAAACACTTCTAAAAAGTACCCACTATTTTAATCCAACTAACCAACTGCACGATTACGAAATCTGATTACTAGCTGCAATCGCCAAAGATCCAAATCTGATTTACGAAAAGGAACTAGACGAACCCAAAATCCAACGATATTATTCCTTCGCCCTATTCCTTAAAATAGCCGCTTCTTTGGCCCTTCGCTCCACCTCAACCTTGGCCGTCGCTGCCACCTTATTCATGGCACCGTGGAAATTTTCGCCGCTACACGTAAAACCCCAACAGACTTTTTATGTATTTCTGTACATCCTTCTTTTACGACGAAGATTGGAGAATTAGATTACTACAAAGGGGGCAATTGTAGGGTTTATTGGGCGCTGGATCAGCACATGAGATGTGGGAGGAGGAGTAGCATTTAAAGCAGTAGACGGCGAGGGGTAATGATGGTGGCTCGCGGTGGTTGTGGAAGAATAGAAAGTTTGTGGGTTATTGATTGCGTAGAGAAAAAAGGAAAGGTAGAAAATATATATTTTAAATGACATGTCATTGTTCTAAGTTATTTTTATTATATTTTTGCCACGTTTTTTTGTTTTTATTTTATTTTATTTTTTCATGTTGCCACATAGATAAATAATAGACGTTCGTTTAATTATTTTAACGGACCGACCTACTTTTAAAATAAAAATTAGTTCAATGGGGTAATTTAAAAAATTAAAAATATAATGATGTAATAAATAAAATTTGTCAACTACAGTGATTAAATCATTAGTTTTGGCGTAAATCTATTATATGAAAGAAAGTAAGGATCTATTGTTATAATTTCATGATATTTCTATTTGTTTTGGATTTGTTCTGGTCGATATGCAAACTGTTTTGATCATTGTTTCCTATAGTAATTTTTGTTTTTCCCTTAAGCCATGGATTTCTTTTCAGGTGTTCCACGGATGATCTTCACAGATGGGTTACAAATTGAATGTTATTGGTTTGGAAGATGAGAAAATTAAGGGTGTAGAAGAAGCCATTTCAATGATCTTATTATCTTATATATATATATATATATATATATATATATATATATATATATATATATATATATATATATAGTCCCCTTCAGTTGAGGGATCCCTCAAATAGTGTTATTTGAGGGATAGTGCGCTCAACGTTTGGATCTGTTTTAATAACTTTATGTGGCTGAGATTTTACATTTTATGTGTTGCATTGGATAACAGTTGCATTGGATGTGTTGGGTTATTTGGAAAACAGGTTTAAAAAGATATAAAATCTCAGCCACATAAAATTATTAAAACAGATCCAACGGTTGAGCGCATTATCCCTCAAATAACACTATTTAAGGGATCCGTCAACTGAAGGAGACTGATATATATATATATATATATATATATAACAACAAGTTGTTTCCTTAGTCTTATGTGATCTTGAAAGATTTACTTAGCTAAACGAAGTTCATGGAAGCAAGTTGCATCTTTACATTAACCAACTACTTTGTCCTTCTCTTACTCTCTTCTGTTATATATCTTTTGGATATTTTTGTAGTCATTGTTTCTCTTTGTTTTCTTCCTGGGCAGATCACAGAGAAATACTTACCACAAATCTTAAAACTACAAAATCTGGAGCATTTGGTTCTAGAAGGATGCATTGGTATTGATGATGATAGCCTTGCAGCCCTTAAACATGGGTTCAAGATGTTACAGGTAACCATATTTGTAGAAGTAAATGGATTTATGAAATATGAAGTCTTTTTATCATGCTCTCTTTTTTATTTGCATATTAGAGGTGCGATATCAGAAATAATATGAAGTAAATGGATTTATGAAGTTTGTTGTACTGTTGTACATGTAAAAATTGTAACAGAATTTATATTATCTTACCGGTCACGTGTTTCTTTATTTCGTAAGAGATAGATCAGGGAACCATCATAGCAAATGTCAAACTTATTGATTCATTCAATCTGCTTCATCTACTGTTTGCTGGATTGCTAATGAACCTATCTTTTCTAAACAGACCCTCAATATGTCGAGTTGTGAGAATGCAAGTCATGTGGGTTTGTCTTCTCTCACTGATGAAGTTGGATCTCTACGACAACTTACCTTAACATATGACTCTCCTATAAGTCTCTCAACTCTTATGCCTTCCAGTAGTGAATGATTTTCTTTTTGCTTATAGATTTCAATTTATGGTGGTTCAGGTGACTCTTGCTCTTGCGAAGAGTTTGCAAAACCTTTTCATGTTGCAATCAATCAAATTAGATGGTTGCCAGGTTACATGTTCTGGACTGAAAGCCATTGGAAATTGGTGTATTTCATCCCTTGAGGGAGTGAGTTTAAGTAAATGCATGGGAGTGACTGATGAAGGTTTATCATCCCTTGTGACAACATACAAAGACTTGAGGAAACTAGACATCACATGTTGCCGCAAAATAACTCACATTTTAATTTTTTGTGTTCATAATTTAATTTTGAATTATACAATGCTTTCAGACACGGATTATCACTAGTGTGTGTGTGTGTATATATATATATATATATATATATATATATATATATATATATATACAAGAAGTTGTTTCCTTATACTAGATGTTTGCGTTGCGTGCCAATCTTAATATTATATGATATGAAGCTACCCACCCCCGCACCCGGCACCCCGCACCCCCCACCCCATATTTTAACGCGGCAAGAAAAACACAATCAACATTTCATTTGACAAGAAATTGGCATCATAAAATTTCCAAAACAAAAATCTTCCAAACAAGAGGAGGGAGAGAGAGAGGGTGGTGGTCACTCCGACCAACCACCTCTCAAAACACACGCTTCTACGTGTACGTAACCATTACCACTTCAATTCTTACTCCTTCCGTTTTGTGAATAAATTTAATTTCATCCGACTTAATAGTTTATGAAATTCAAAATTATGATATTAATTTATTTTATTTTTGAATCAAATAATTTTATCCATGATATACTTTATGGTATCAATAAAATTAAATATACTTACTTTACATTTTAATTTTTAAAAATTAAAATATTTTTTTACTACTACTATATAGTATGTACTCCAGTAACCTACAATAAAAATAATAAAATAAAATCTCATATTATTAGTATTAAAACTTATCACAAAAAAAATCTCTCTCTCTAAATTTTTATCTATATCTCATCGTCATCAACTTAACTTGTCTTTCCTCTCTGTTGAATTCAGTTGCTTACTTTCTCAATTATGGTTCCGATGGTGATGTCTCAGCTGGCCACGGGTCTTAGCGTTTTGGCTGGAGCGGCTCTGCTCAAGTCTGCGATGGACCAAAACCCCATGGCGGGTCCGGGTCATTTCCCCAGGTGTCCCAGCTGCAACGGCACGGGCCGGATCAGTTGCTTCTGCTCTCGCTGGTCCGACGGAGATATTGGATGTCGGACCTGTGCTGGCTCCGGTCGTATGGGATGTACTAGTTGTGGAGGTACTGGCACCGGCCGCCCCATTCCGGTTCAGCTCACAATTCGTCCCCCAAACCGTCCCTCCTAACCGGTTGGTCAGTTATGCTGCTATTACATTACATGTACTCCTTCCCTGTGTCTCCTTTTGTTTTAAATATTCAATTTTTATGTATGATATGTTGACGATACTTTAAAAAAAAGAGAGATAGAGAGAAATTGGAAATTACTTGGTTGTAATCACTCTGACTATTTAATTCTTGTACAATTGTGAGATGGCTTTATAAATTATTTATGATTTACCGATCTCTCTGTTAATTATTGTATAATGTTTGTATTTTCATTTGTTTAGGCCATAATATATCCATGTTCATGTTATCTGGCTCAGGTGGATTAAAATGTTTGTATATATAATTATATATGTCAATTATGTGCTTGTTGTAGATTTATCAAATAAAATCAAACAAAAATTCCTTTGCTTGTGCTAAAGGTCATGTTTATAAGTACTGTATTTGGTTCCTGAATCTGTTACAAAAATAGTTGTGAATACATCAGAAGACATATGTCAAATCTATCAAAAGTTAAAGAAGGAAAACAATAGTAGTTCACAACATGTAGGAACAAGTGATTTCGATGAAGTACATTTCTCTGATGGATATCTCACTCACACATACTGAACTGAGTTCACATGTATATATTATATTTTTTTTCAATCACATGCAATCAACAGCATCATGTAGGCGGTAAAGTAGCCTCTGAAAGCCCTTTTCATAAAAGAAATATGACTATCTAGCTGGCCTGGTGTCCAAATGCAACAAGCTTTGGTGCAGAACTCTTGCATGATATAATTTTTTCCTAAATATGGGAGGTGATTCACAAAGCTAATCTACTTATTGAAGATGGTAGATTAAGCTTGGGTTTGTATGGCTATGGGAGTGCAAAAGGTTGATTTTCTGAGTGTATCTTCAGACACTTTCAATAAGAATGATGCAGCACCACAAGAGAAAAAATATTATGAGCGGAAGAATAGTATGAAAACTAGAACAGAAAGATAGGAATGTGGACAGCACAGCGAGAACTCATAGATGAGAGAAATCCAATATCAAATATTCAGGATCATCCAGTTTTAGAATTTCAATACACAAAAGTCCTTCATATTAGTAAAGCTGAAAGCGTATCTTACGTAAAGAAGACAATCCTAGTGAAATCAAAATAAGTACATCCCACAAAATAAGCAATCCCATATGTTAAGGTTAAGTTAAATATATTAACAGTTTCCTTCAAGTATTTCTAGCTGTGTGGATGTGCATTGGATGATTCCCACTCCTAGAAGAGGTCTAAATATGCATCTCTCATACTGTCATTTCCATCATGTCTTTGCTTTTGCTAGGGCTCGCTACCAAGCGAACTGCTCAAGTAGGTTAAATCAAGAGAAACTCTACAAGAACACCATTATTCAAATGCTAATCTATGCAACATCTTATATTAGTCAATTTTCATGAGATGCTAGTCATGTGCCTCCAATAAATCGAACAATTGTTTAAAAAAATTTTTTGGGGTTAAGCCCAAAAGTGACTAGCATCTCATGAAGAATTTGTTAGCATTTGATGTTGAATGTACTAACATTTGAAACTGCGCCTCTTGTGAAATTCCAAGATTATAGCAGATAACTATTTCAGTCTTTCTCCTTGATCCAAGTAGCATCTGTACCCAGATCATTACATATAACAAGAATCTGTTAATAATCTCTACATCTATGAGTGATAACGTTGTCCGTAAGTACATCATCAATCATTAGAGTAGGCTGATACAGATACAGAAACCAGGGTACTGGCTAATGTGCCTACAAAGACCTCTGTAGCCAAAGTAGAAGGGTCATAGTATAACGCCTATAAAATAAATTATGTTTGATCATTTGAGCTGGCATGAAAATATTTCACAAGTGAATAATTGCCCAAAATTGGAAGAAAGAAAAAATCAGTTGTCTTACAAAATGCAAGGGTCATACCACCATTCTATGGCAGCCAAGTTGTATTGGCTTCAAAAATTGACTATAATATGCAAGAACCCGAGGGCCTTTTGTGAAGCACTATGGAGGTATATTGATTGGAATAACTCCCATAATTCTTAAGAAATGAAAAATAAGGAATTTTGATTGGAAATACACATCAGGATTCCCACCTATTCACCTACAATAACTCGGCCAATATATCTACTAGGAAGAGTCTTATGAGGTTTTGATAGTTTTACCAGTGGGCAGTGACAAGTCTTTAGACCTATTCCTTCCCTGTTTTCTTACTGTTATTATTCTGCTAATTCTATTGCTCAGAGATGTTCATGCTAATGTCTTTCATAAGATTAACTCAAGCAGTGAAAATTGCTATCTTATTGTTCATTTTCATCATATAATCGTTCTACTTAATGTTGAGGATAATGTTGAGGTAAATTTAGACAATAAGCGTTATCCTATACATTATTTCAGAAAATATCATGAAGGACACATAATACAATTTTGGATCCTTTGTAGGTTGGAATTCATTTCTATGTTATGGGAGTTATTCCAATTCTTAATGCATGGATTCTTGTATTTGAGAAAATGTTGCGACTTACCAAGGGCTGCATTTGTGCACAATGCAACACTGTTAGAGTCTTATTTCTTGAGAGTGTACCATGATTTTGAAATTTCAATATCTAGTTTTCTTGAATTTTTCTCATCCACGTATGGAGCTGAGTTAGGCTTCTTTCAACAAATACAAGGTCCGGTGACCACTAAATGCACTCTTGTGACCTAAAATGTCAAAACTAATATCGAACTCATATCATAATCTGTTTGAAGCTTTGCTTGTCTGATTTTATATTCCTTTATCTTGAAATGAATATGACTTTAGTTTCTTGAATAAAGTCTCTTATTCTGGAATACAGTGGCTACCTTGATACATTTAATGGTATCTAATAATTGGTGAATTACAGCTGCAAATTTTTTGTTGGAATACTAAAGATTATAAATTTTATTTTCTGTTTCATTATGCTAAAGAAAAAACATATGCTGACTGATAAAACTTTACTACCTGAAATCCTGAATATATTTGCACCAGTTTCAGACGTAATCCTGGATTACCAAGAACTGGATTGGTTTATGATTCTTTTGTTTGAATTGTACTACAAATTATATTACATTTAAAATCTTACCTTCTAAGAGATCCACTCTTAGTGCATATCACTTCCACCCTCCATCAATGCTTCTTTGTTGTTAGTTTTTGCATTTTAGTATTTTACTTTCTAAAGTTAATCATAAATTTATATAGTAGGTACCTGGTCTTGTAATCCTGTAGGCTTGCTGTCTTCACTAGCTATTATACCCATCTCTGTTACCTTGATTTCCAATTAGTTGACTTCTATAGTTTCACAATAAATTAAATAACTTAGTTGCTTTCAAGTGTAGATTGATCTTTGAGTTATGGCACAAGGGAGTTCATATTACGCTGGTACTGAAACGTTACCATTGGAAATTGTTCATTTTCCTTTATGGTAATGTACCAATTTGTAGGCCATTTTTATACCATTCTTATAGTGTGCTTCACCTAATCAGTCACCTGCATACTGAATCAATTCCACTTCTTTAAGGATTATTATACATATTGAAGTCCATGAAGCCATTTTATTAGCTTAAGTGGTAATAATCAAAGATGTCCAGTTCCGCTATCTGACTCAAGCCGGTGCCTTAATCTTGCTCCTCTACCTTTTTAATGCATTGGTTTCTGGTGCTTTTGCAAGAGAGACTTCATGCTACTTAAGTAATTTAGTTTGAAGACTCTGAAAATTCAATTTTTTAATATAGTAATTCCTAGTGATTAGATTTTTTTTCTTCTTCATATTCGTGAACTGTCTCTGTATACATGCATCTCCTTGTTTATTGAGTGATCGCTGATTGAAAATTTTAAAATTTCATATTCACCCTATGTCACTTCCCCCTGTATCCCTCAGGCATGGTCAAAAATTAAATATCTACTGATCCGAACTAACCTGTAATTCTTCTTGTGATCTTATCTTTTACTGGATATGGATATAACTGTTTATCTAGTTTTGAGTACTTCTATCATAAAATTGAGGCAAGGATTTTGAGTCTAACTGCATTGATATGTGATTTTCAGACTAACAGCAATAATGGATACTTTCATGGATTTGGAACTCAAGTGGTCTAAAATTTCCAATACCATACAAATGAATGTAGTTACGGACAATTTCAAATTTGAGTTTATAAAATTATGCATTCAAGTTCAAAGAGGTATTTGTACACTGCATGAGCTTTCTACAGAAGACATAATTGGGGCAATACAAAGTTCTAATGATACAAACATCACTGGCGAAGCACACGTCAAACCCTTTTCGGCAGAAAGATCTTCAGTGTTGCTCAGACACAAAAATAGCAGTTAGATGTCTCTCTTGCTTCTCTTATTTTGGGGTGAAAGCCTGTAAAACATCAGAAAGGGTAAGTACACTCAACTTGATCAGATTCACTTGCGCTAGATATGCATGCTACCCTTATTTTTCTGTAGCATTCTGCCTGTTTTATTGCACGTCCATGGCTTCTTCGTTATTTACACGTGATTTTTTTGTGTAATATATATATATATATATATATATATATATATATATATATATATATATATATATATATATATATATATGCAAAGTAAATACATTCAGAATATTGTGAGGGTGGCTACTTACAGCAAAAATGGTAGCATGACCAGGATCCGCGAGATGAGCAAAGAGGTTGTCAATAGGTCCAGTGCCGGTATATATAGCTTGAAACCATGCACCCATCACAGCCAGCATAGCCAGTCTTCCATTCTTGATCTCTTTTACCCTCAACTCCCTGATTTTCTCAGGAGAACCACTACCCCAACCAAGTGGGTCAAACCACAAGCCACCTGGGTAGCCAACATCTGTGCCTGTGAGTTTGTTGTTAGGGAAGATGGGGTCAGTGTTCACGCACCCTGGCTTGAGTATGTCTGCCCACCGTCTTCCCTCAGCCCAACCGATGAAAATCATCTCGACAATAAAGAGTGTGGTCTTATCAGTGAAGTACTCTTGCTCACCAGCGGTGTACCATGATGGGGTGTTCAGAATTCCAAGCTTTGTTAAAAATTCAGGAATGAAAATACCAGCTGCACCTAACATTGCCCATCTGCAGTGTACAATCTCTGATTGCTGGTTCCATTTCAAAGTCTCAGGATCAGATCCTGTTTAAGAAGCAACATTACATGAATTTCAAGGCTATAATAATTCAAGTTATTAGTAATTTTGAGCAGCAATAGAGAAGTTAAATTCAAATATAGTTCACGGATCCAACAAGACAAAACTTCATATTTCTCTTACCTAGACCAAGAGGATCAAAACCAAAATCTCCAGGTAGGCTGCATAGCAGAATTAAAATCTAACTTCAGCAACATAGTGCTACTGTGCTCTAACTTGAAAAAAAATACACACACACAAAAAAAAGACTGCTCTTATGTTAAATTTGTAATATCATATAGTGGACTACAAATGAAATCATCATCAGACCTGCCATCAAGCCATGGAGGAGGGGTGCTGCCAGGGAACCAGAGAGGCCTTTCAGGGTCAGCTACAGCGCAAACAGTACTGACTGATCGTGTTCCAGTTGGTGCGGTAAACTTGCTCACTCTCAGTCTTCTCCCACCAAGAAAAGAAGCCTTTGTTGTTCCCACAATGGATCCATTTTTCTGGGAACTGTAATTTAATGAATTGATTACTTGATGGATGCACGTGCATTAATATCGTGTTTTTATCATTATCCATCTTTAAACAGTACAATCATGTAGCTTGGAAATGATATATAGCGGTGAACAACAAATTATAAATAAAAATTCCCATTTAGAGTTAACATTGATTATTTATTCCTAAAACTAAAGTTAAATATACAATTATAGACATACACACACAATCAATCAATTATTCATGAATGTATCAATTATAGTTTTTGTATAATTGAGTTTTATTCTGGCAGGAGGGTGATGATAACTTGCCTTGGGGAAGAGAAAGCAACTGCTGCAATGGCTGAAGAAGCACAGGAGGTGGCCATGTGGGCAAATTTTGCTTGAATGCTATGCGTTTGATCGGTGAGTATGAGATCTGGACAGGAGGAAGCTGTTAATGTATGCAGGGCAGGGGCTTATCTTGAAGGATAGGGGAATTAAGGCCTGATTGGCTGTTCGGGTTGCCATCTGGCCTGCAGAATCTAATTTCTAGCCCCTCCACCTCCAGTCCTTGGAGGCTGGAGCTTACCTGGAATTATCACAAGCCGGTGGTTCACATTCCATTGGAGTCGCTCTCAGCTTCAATCAGCCACAACATTTTGAAGGGCAATTTTGTCACAGAAGAAAATATGGTTTTGATTTTGCTTGGATATTTCTTGGGGGGGGGGGGTGTCTGTTGGCTTTCTGTGAACACAGTCTTGAATGTTGTAGAGGTTAAGCCTAGAAATTACTTTGGAAGTATGCATGCAAGTTTTTGTTTTTGTTTTTCCTTATTGTTGATAGCGCTCAAAAGAGTTTTTCATGAAATAAATCTCAAGTGATTTGTTTTTATAAATAATATTTTTGATTTAATTAAGCTTGAGTTATCAAAATTTTTAATCTATGAAATGATGTGACAATAAACATTTTTAATAATATTCTATAGCATAAGTAATTTAAAGATATTTACCCTACCTACCTTTTAAATTGTAAGAATTCCATGTTAGAAACCAGAGTACGTTCTTATATCCCAACTTCAAAAATTCATTTAAAACTTAAGAATAGAAGAAGAGATGATAGCTATGGGCCCATGGCTAAGACAAAATTACATATGGACTACGCCTCAACAGATTAATGGGTAGCCATGATTGCAATGGGCCTATGGCTAAAACAAAATAACATATGGACTACGCCTCAATAGATTAATGGGTTTGTATGATATCCATGATTGCAAAAGATTTGTCTGATATGTGTTTTGGTTTGAAGTTTTATGTTGCTTCTAAAAAGATCATTCATATTGGGCTTTTACTTTCACATGAAGTCTTAAGAAATTATGAATTAGATTAGTTTGGGCTTTTGTGTGGGCTAAGCTTCAGAGAAGCATTCAAATTGTTAAATAAGCATTCTTTCCTTAACGAGATTTCCTTACACCAAAGTTAACAGCTGAAGTCGTAAAGAAATTTTGATGAGAATTGATAAGAGAAATCAATATTTCTACAAGGTGGGCCTTACTTTTATGTGGGTGAGATTTTGTGAAAATGTCATTTTTGATTTCCTACAAGCCATTACTGAGACAATGAAATCCATTAAGTCGGTAAGTATTACTACATTTTTATATATATATAAGTATGTTGATATATTTGTTAATAAAAAAAACTTGGATGAATATATATATATATATATATATATATATATATATATATATATATATATATATATATGAACTTTCCAGAAAAGGAAGGAAGATAGCTGATCAGATAAGGAAAAACTGAGTCAACTAACAACGGAGTAGTATATATATTTTCGATATCAATAAAATTCAAGTTGAAGGCAGGCACCTAAAGATAGAGACTGAGAGAATGGATTATCTATCTGAAGCACAGGATCGCTAGTTAGCTGGTAAGGGAAGAAGTGTATTAGAGAATTAAATACAACATATTGTACTATATCCTTATAATTAGTTATAATTTCATAATTCTTGCAATTAGTAACATTTTAATTAATTATAATTCCATAATTTTAAAATGCTGCAAAACAACTATTTCGATATATGTGCGGTACATTGACTCATAGATTATTTCTTCTTAAGACAAAATCACTATCTTTTCATGCATTCTCAGACGTAGATTGGACTGACAACAAAGATGACTATACCTCTAAGAGTGCCTATATTATTAGACAATTAAATATAATATATTATAATATCCTTGTAATTAGTTGTAATCCTATAATTCTTACAATTAGTATCCTTGTAATTAATTGTAATCTTAATATTCTGCTATTTAAGAATTCTGCTTTATTTCCTTCCTGTATATATAATAAAAATTCATCCGCTAGCTTTAGCTTTAGCTTTAGCGTTAGCATTAGCATTAGCTGCCACAATTTGGATCTTATCTTCATTTTTGTGGCTGCTGGCTGCTGGCTGCTGGCTGCTGGCTGCTGGCTGCTGGCTGCATATATAATCACTTAATTAGTTTGGTGTAGAAATTAAGCTCCATCTCAACTACCAAAACTCGTCAATTAAATTAATCATTCTTCTACAGTTCTAACCCATTTTTTTTAAATCCTAAGATATACTTATACAATTATAATTTTAGACAATAAAATTATACGAATTTAATTCTAAATAAATGATATTTTCAAATGTTAAAATGATAGACCTACTCACTATTCATACGAGAGATGATGTAAAAATATTAATTTTTTATTTTGAAATATTAGTTCCCTAATTTTAACATACAGGATTGCTTAAATACATCTTTTGTGAAAATTAGAAATTTAGACAGTTCTAATCTTATATTTGTTCAAATATTCAAATCACTCCACTCCATCAAAGGTACGGTGTGACCTACGTCCGCCAACAATTAGTTAAAAGTGTAAGATGAATGTTTGGATAATTCTTAGAGAAATAATTAAATGGCATATATATATATATATATATATATATATATATATATATATATCAGAGCCGTTCTAAAGCGGACCAAAGAACGGACCAAGGCAAAAAAACACGCGGGTCGGATTTAATCCGTGTGTTTTTTCGGATTAAATCCCGACCCGCGTGTTTTTTTACCTTGATTCGTTCTTTAGTCCGTTTATTTGATCCGCTTTAAAATAGCTCCGTTTATATATATATATATATATAATTAATTCAATGTTTCCTTCCCCAGCTGCTACTGATTGCCTGCTTCTTCTACTCAAATGCTAAAGGAATCCCCTTGGGCAGGCGGGCAGGCGCGTGCTAGCTATTAAGTTTTCTAATAATTAATGTGTGTTTCAAAGAAATTTACCTAATTAACCACAGAAACATGTCTTACCAGATCAATTATAGCATGCAAGTGTATGTTTCTAGTTTCTACCTTATACTAGCATGCAACTGTATTTAATACAACAAATACAACTTTTACTTTATTAATTGTATTAGAAAAAATTGCATTAATTCGGAATTTTACAAGACTCGTCTCTTTACCCCAATTTTATTGATATACTCCCACAGTTCTTTTTAATGTAGAAATATATTTGTTTCTTAATATTTATCGTTTAAAAATTTTAATTAAATATTAATTGCTCAGTTTTTAATATTATCTTAAATATTAAATATAACTTTAATTTTTTCAATATTTTCTGCTCAATAAATAACACCCTATTTTATACAATGACAATATTGACATCAAGGCCGATCCAATAGTTAAGCCATTTAAGCAATGACTTGAGGCCCCAAAATTGAGTGGACCCCCAAATTCTAATAATCTATATATGCTAGAGCCCATAAAAAAAGCCCAATTATTTTTTCTCAATCAAATTAGTAGCTACAAGTAAAATCATACAAGTTTGATCAATAATTTTATATCTAAAAAAGCAAAAAAAATGAAATTCTAATTTTCAAAAAAAATCATATGTATCAACTTAATTTAGTATTGGATGATTAAAAAAAAGACCCAATTTAATATTTGACTTAAGGCCCTCTAAAAATTTGAACCCATCCTGATTAACATTTAAAGTTATTTTTAACTAAGAAACATGATATTAATTGTTATTTTTAATATATGTGTCAACCTTTAAAATGACAAAGGGACGGATAGAATATATATATATATATATATATTCCTCACTGTTTGGGGTCAGTATTGCAACGTAGTAGCATTTGATTTGTACTAGCCTATGCATGGTCCTTTTCATCTTTAATTCTTAAGTTGCGGGGTCAACAAGCTAACGAAGTGCAGTCCTTACATAATTGACTTGTGAGGAAGATGAAATAATTAAAACAGTACTGAGTTGTGTTGTCGATCAAAGTACACTAGTAAACTTTGCAGCATTAATTTGGTGGTTATCATGACTAATCCAACACCGAAAAAGAAATGAAAACAATAAAAAGGAGATTATTATGTCCAAATTTATATGCATCAGTTGGCCCCATAAATAATCATTTTGTTTATTAGATTGTGTTTATCTGCAGAGAAATTCAAATTATGTGCTGTAACATGCAGATCAATCATCATTATATGTATAGTAGCTTTTGAATTGATTATGATCGAGTAGATTGCAAGGAAATGAAACTAATTGGCAACAGTACTCATCCAGACATGCAAAGAAAAATTCCAAAATTAAGCTCCAATTAACGGATTTCATTTCTTGCCTTCATTAATTTATATGTTTATATCAATTTCAAACCAAACAACTAAATTAGCAAAATAATTACCGACTATATATGAATATTTCATATATGTTTATTATACATGTGGAACTCGTGCATGTTTTTATACTACTGGTCAGCACTTGTTAAAAATATAAATAATCTTATATATTTATTCGTATCACCTCGTATGAGGCCAGTTAAAACTTACGTACTCTCTCAATTCAAAAATATAAGAGAATTATAGGCATTTGATGTCAATTTAATATTTTTTTAATTTGGCATAATGTTTTTAATTTTAATAAATATAACAATAACTATTGTAAATTATCTAAAAAAATATTATTTATTGTTTCATTTTAATGAGCCATGCCATCTCAATTTTTGAGTGTGAAAATATTTTAAATTAACTTTTTGCAATTTAAAAGTCATATCTTATAATTTAGAACAAAAGAATAATTAAAATTGTCCTATTAGAATAATAGTACTAGATAAGAAAAGACGAATACCCCCTTCTTCTTTTTTTGTTGAAAACCTTATTTTAGGGAGTACAATATAATTTTATAATCAAGTACATATCATTATTACAATATCAATAAACAATCAAACCTCATAGAAGAGGAAGAAACAAACTCAGAAACCTCATATAGAAGAGGAAGAAATAAACTCACAACAAATAAGTCTCACGTAAAGAGGAAATAAGCTTCCATAAAGAAGAAAATAAACTCACCTACCGTGAGAATTAAACCTAAAGTCTTAGCCACTAGGCTAAGACCTCATCAAGAAAAAATGAATACCCTAATTACAAGAATAAGAACTAATAAGAATTATGAGGAATTAAAAAATAAAATATTTACAATTAAAAAATACATTGTACTCATCCTGTTCCACGAAACAGGAGTAACATTAATTTGACATTAATTGTAGTACATTATAGTCTTTTGTGCAGGGGAAGGAGTACTATATATATATATATATATATATATATATATATATATATATATATATGTGTGTGTGTGTGTGTGTGTGTGTGTGAGCACGAGTTTTAGAGAGAGGACTAATGGATTAATGAACTATATAGAATATAAATAATGCAGTGGTAATCTTTGGTTAAGGTTAGATACCGACCTAACATCACATTCTTTGTTAAAATTATATATATATATATATATATATATATATATATATATATGAGATGATGCAATTACATTGCTTTCTATACCAACTAATTAATCGACTACTCTTTCAAATAAACCTTTCCATGCCAGGATTGATCATCATGTCGGTCTTTTGGACGGCCTCCTAGCTACCGTAATCATTTTTTTTTGGGTTCCATTCTGAGTCATGAACCTTATCATATTTATTGATCATTTTTATTATAATCAAGTCGCGCGCGCACACAGACACACACACGTATATATATATCCCCTATACCTCAATTAATTTCCACGTCAAGACAATAATAATTAGAAAAAGAAAGTACATAAAAGAGAGCTCTCAACACTGATCGACATCTATATATATCCAGTTTATTAATTACTAGTTAGTAAGTCAAAGGGAGCAAGCTGATGCTAATCTAAAATTAATACATATAGTAGTATACTCTCTTCGTTCCCTAATATAGGTCGTTTTAGACATATGTACAAGAATTAAGGAAATGATTGAAAAACATTAATTATATTATCAATTGTTTATAATATCCTTCACCTCACTTATCTTATAAATATGGATCAAAAAATTAGGTAGAGTAGTAAGGGACAATTTGAAAAAAATAGTAATCAATTCTCTTAAATAACTACAAAAGATAAATAATTAGAAATAATAAAAAAAAATTAAAACGACCTACACATAGAAATAGAGGGAGTATCATTTATGCATTGGAGGTCAACTGATGAATAATAATTATGCGCTTTTTCGCTTTTTATCAATTCATCCGATCAGATCATCTATACGTCTTTATTGTATTTTAAAGAGAATGTGAGTTATTTAGTTGGGCTAACTCCAATTTTAATACATTTAACATTCATGAAGCTTGCGCAATGAATCAAAACCGGCTGATCTTATGCATGCAGCATGCATGCTTTCTGAAAATTTAATAGTATTTGGTTTGAATTTATTAGATGTATAGTAATTAAGTAATTCAATGTTAATTGTTGTAATCAATATGAGAGCGACTTTTACAAGCTTTCGATCTTAGTTGGTACTGTAGAATTGGCTGCGCATGCATGCTTGTTTAGGTTTTATATATATATATATATATACACACACACACTAGTACTCAATTTCAGTTTGCATGAGGTCAGACCGTCAGAGCAATACCAAATATTGCAGGCGGCAACTAATATACGCATGCTTGGGCTTTGAGATACGTCATGAGTTTTAAAAAAGGAGGGAATAAATTCATATAAAATTAACCTGTCAAACTAGTATTTAATTTTGAGACCATCTAATAGAAATATCAGTATGTGATGTAGGTAAATTAGGAGTAAATCAAAGATTTCAAATTTAGAATGATTAATTAAATAATTTTGTCATCATGAATAATAATTACACAATTTATTACTATAATTTAAAGTCCCTTGATTTTCTCCTAATTTACTTGCATGATATGTTTTCACTAGATGATGTAAAATACTCCCTCCGTTAAAAAAAATAATTAAATATACAATTTTTTTTTGTCCTCAAAAGAATAAGATAAATTACATAAAGTGAAGGATAAATATGTCATTTTGTGAGGTCCAACAATATAAAAAAATAAAATACTCATCAATTTATATAATCTTGTGGGACCACTAAGGATAAAATTAATTTTTTTTAATTTTTTTCTCATTACTTTTATTTTTCTTAATATGTGTAATTATACTTTGTTAATCATTTTAAGAGCAAAATACTAATTTTATTTTTATTATTATTTTTCTTAATATATATAATTATACTTTGTTCATCCGAACTACTCTAATTTTAGTGATCATGCTTGTATAATTTATTATCTTTAGAGTAGCATCTCGCTTAAAAAATATCATCCGTAGGTTAAAGCTAGATTTCTGGGCTAAAAGTCTCACCTAACCTCGCACTATATATGGCCGGTAGGACAACGAGCTATGGCAATTTTGAAGGGTAACTTCGTCCAATGAAACGAGCACTAAAAAACAAATTAATTAATTTAAACGAAAGAGTAAATGAAAAATATTCATCTGACTTTGACCAAATCATGATTGGTGCGTAAAAGTGAAAGTAATTGAATAATTGGTTATTGGAAGAATAATAAGAGAATGTTAGATAGCTTGGAAATGACTCAAGCTTCGGATTGTGGCCACCCAGCCAGGCTAGCACGTGTAACACTGGACTGGACCGGACCGGACCGGACCGGACAGGACACTATCCGTCACTCAGATTCTACGCCAATCACGACGGGGGTCCCAACACCCCCACGCCTCGGTTCTATAATCCCATTTATGGTTCGTTACGCTAAATTCTCACAAATCCCCAGTTGAGTAGTATACTAGTGATTTCTTTATTCATTTTGTTTTTTTAAAGAATTTTCAGGAATGAGAATGACGGGATTTTACGTTACCAACTGCGTCCATGAAATATTTATTGCTTTGTAAGGCGGCGGCGAAGGCGGCGGCGGCTTTAAGTACTAAATTATCTAGTTTATAAGCGCCCATTTTATTTGTGGCATATCAATTTTGTGTAACGGTTGCGTTTTTAGATTTTAATTCGAGTTGTTACAAAATTATTTTGCTAAAATAGCTATGAACCATTGAGCCTTGAGTTCTTTTCTCATTCACTTCTAATAATATGGTTCAATTTATTTTAATTCAGTAATCAAAGGTAATGAAAAAACTGCATTATAATGAACTACATTAAAGTAGTTTGTGGAATTGTGGGCAATATAAAATATTTATTTCATTTGAATGAAAATAAAATAAGTATTGCTATGATGACATACAAAATAATGTGACGGAGTATAATAATTAATTGATAATCTTCTATACATAATAGGTGAACTAAATGATATTAATAACCAACTACAATTAATTAATCACGTCATTTTGTATATGTAATCTATCTTTCGTAATCATTTCTTTGCTACCAAAATTAAATATTGTTGAAATAAAATTATAATTATGGTCCTCTCGTGATATCTGTAGTTAGGGTTAGTAGCCGACCTTTGGCCATATGACAAAATAATTGTAAGGTCTTTCTTGTAGTTTCTTAGTGGAGCCTAATTTTTCTCTATCATAAATTATGATTAACAACCACCATATATATATAGGGGAATGATCCATAACATCTATTTGATATGGATCAAAAAATGGCATGTAACATCTATACCGTAGGTTTAATAAATGAATGGTTGCGATATAATTTGGGAACACGCCGCGTGATTAATGAATTGTTTAGACTTTTATGCCCTCCTATGACACATAATCTATTATACATCTGTTAGACATACTAGCGGATGGAGAATTTCAATATTGAGCAGCCCCAGTACACGACAGCCCCATTATAAATTCAATTGGAATTCCAATACTGTAATAATCAGTAAATAGCAGCCCCATTATAAATTCAATTGCAATACAACTTGAATTCCTGCACTATCAATTCAATTGCCCATTATAAATTCAATTGCAATACAACATGAATTCCTGTACTATCAATTCAATTGCAATACAACACGAATTCCAGTTAAGCAACATCACATCCCCAATACATCAAAATTTCCAAATCTTTACAAATCATATTTGAAATCCAAATCAAAACAACAATCAAAGCCCACAGCTTACTAAAGTTTCAAGGCTAGTCCACCGTGAAAGAACTAAAATTTACAATCAGTTGTATGAAGACTCTGACTCATTGAAATTTAAGCAAATTAACAAGTCAGCTGCTTATTTAAACAAACAAATCAAAGCGCTTTATATGAAATGAGATGGTTAGACCTCACAAAAAGATAACAGGTTGTGCCGATGATATGAACTAACATAATTGGAAGATCCAAATCTGGTATCTAAATCAAAACCCAAAATCCATTAATAAACATCCAAATCGGAAGAATAAACGATAATTAGTGAAAGCATACAATCCGATTGAAAAATACACGGATAAAAGAAAAAACTATCTGAGCAAGCAGAACCACCGGTAAAACACTCACCGGCAGAACATAATCCCCTCCCGAGAACCCCAAACCCAGCAAATCATCCAAATCCGAGACTCCAAAGCCAAACCCCAAGCGAAGCCTCACTTCAGATCATATATACCTCCAAAACCAAAACCCACCCATGTCAAACCCCCTACTCATCAGAACAGTGAAAAACCACGATCTAAAGCCCCCGGACTTTGCTAAATAGATCGAAAAAGGAGAGTTTCTGGAAAGATCTCATTCCGCCGCCGGTAAGGCCAAAATTTGATCCAAGCTTGATAATGGGTCAAAGGGAAATGGAGAAATGGTGGGCCGAAGAGGAGAAGGAGTAAGGGAGGAGAACCGGGTGGGCCAAATGAGAGGATAGATGGAGGTGACGGAAGGAGGAGGATGAGGGGGGAAAATGTAGAGAGAAGGAAGAGTCTCTCTCTAACTTCCCTACTTGGAAACCTGATCTCAACCACCCATAATCAATTGTTTTGTGTCATCCGCTAGTCCTTCTAGCGGACTAGGAAAGGCATAATTGGCTAAAATATGTTTTTACCACGTCCGCTAGAAGTACTAGCGGACGACGTTATCTTCTTTTCAATCTAAGTCCTTTATTTTTTTAATGAAAGGTATAGATTTTATATGCCACTTTTTGATCAACTCATTCTTTCTATTTAATTGTACATACTCCACTAGCTTCCCTGTCTACCCACAAAACAAAATCAACTCATTCTCTACCATATATACCAACCTAAGGTGATAAACCGATCGAGAGATTTGTTTTAATTTAAACTCACTTCACATTTACGAACCTTATCTCTTAATTTCTTATTGTTTGCCCGCCCTTTTCCACAAATTTACAAAGGTCATTCCATTGGTATATATTGGATATATAGAGGAATTCCATATATGCTCTACAAATTAATTAAACGTGACTAATTAGTCAAATAATTAATACATGTATCCCCCGTTTAATTTAAATTATAAATAGAATACAATTTAATTCCTTTAATTTATTTTGTATTATCGATCGTAAATTTTGGAGTTTAAAAGAAGCTTGTATCAGTATATTGAATGAGATATAATCATATTACTAAAGCAGAAGTAGATACAATTTACGTACAGCAGCTCAATTAAGAAGTGAATTTCAAATTTTCAATTCTGCTGCTCTTTTCAATTTTTCAAACTTAAAATAATAACTTAGGCTATAATTAAATATGTTTGTTTGCCAAAATAATAGAATGAGATATATGATACTATTTGTACTATATAATTTACTAATATTTTACAGATAATGTTATCACATAATTAATTCTTATTTATTTCAATGTGCGGACCGTATTTTTATTTAAGATTATAATTTATCATCAAATAATATTAGAAATGACATGTATATTGTAGCTAGCTAGCTTGGCCTGGTCAATTTTGAAGCTCACTTACCATGCACGTAAAGGCAAGGCAACCAAGCATTGTCGCTGGACCAGGAGGCAGAAAGCAACCTATATATCCAACTTTTGCTTGCACGGCCAAGTGGTGTAAACAAAAATTTCCAAGAAACCCCGGCCCCAATCATCATGTCATGCACCACTCTAGCTCTAGCTGTATCCCCTATGAATGAGCCTAGTTTAGTTAATGTAATTTGAACATTCTCATCTTGGTGAAGGAAATTAATAATGATATATATATATATATAGAGAGAGAGAGAGAGAGAGAGAGAGAGACGGAGGGCCTTGCTTTGGTTGGAAATAAAAATTAATGTAACGTGAAAAGGAAGAAGGATAGGGTCGGTAGGGGCAATTAAAGGGAAATACACGTTAAATTAACATTAACAGGCGTGCGTGCCTGCATGCGTTGGCGTGTTAAACTTCAGACTGCAAAAAAGCAACGTGCGTGCAGGATCACATATATGTTGGCAAGACACAGTCAACCCAACCATTAGTCAGACTCAACGCCTTTCAATCGGACGGCTAGCTAGCTCCAATATATATATACTGTACTTACTTGACCAGGAAAACACCATATATAGAGAGGATGATGCCACGTGACGTACGATTGATCAGCTGCTTAAGAAATCGTAGAACGTACGTGCTGGTCCGGGCTAAAAGAGAACCGACCCGTCCACCATTATGGGTTTGACCAAGACTGAAACTATAATATGAAATGAGTTGATATATCCTTTATTTAATGAGGATTGATAATTAATCCACATTCTCCTAATACAGCTTGGAGAATACTCGATCAATATAATCGGTGCACCGTCACGTGCGCAGGCATGTGAGCGTATCTAACTCGAGTTACGAGGTTTCCTAACAAATGGAATATGCGTTAAGCAACATACTCTCTTGAGTCAGTATTAATTAATTTAATGCATGTACTTATGTAGTACTACTACAAGTGTTAAAACATGCAGTATACTCCATCTTTCAGTGAGTTGCATGCTCTAGAAGGAATATGGAATGAGATACATATGAATACTTACTCCACTTCATGATTTATATAATTAATTAATTCCTAGTTACCCAATTTTCTTGAGACGTTTCAGATTGACTCAAATCTTGTCCATCCTACCTACTTTATTTTAATTATACTCCACCAATTTACCTCCAGGCATGCATGCACTTACATGTTGATATTATTATTATTATTATTATTATTATTATTATTATTATATAATGCAGCATATATGATTAAATGAGTTGTAATCAAGAAGAGGTATCATTTTATTTTCCTAATTAATGGGATTTCAAGAAAAGATTATTATAAGCTAGTGTAGTAAAGATTTTGTAAATATTCTGTTGGTTAATTAGTATCTATTTTCCTACGGAATCTTTATATACAATTCAAGAAAATGAATCGATTTAGTAATTTATATAATATTTTATGATTCCTAACTCAAAAAATTAATACTTGATCATCAGCTACAATTTTTTTTATTTTTAACTAAAAAAGACCAGAGACCGCATGCATGAGATAGAGACAAGAGTAGTGAGGCAGGGAATGCATCACGGCAGCCAAGGTGGTTCGGACTCCCTGGCGGCCGGCCCTCCACAATCTCAGCCGCACCGCAATGTGTCTTAACACATGTCTTAATTAAATTTAGCTAACATTATTTAACAAAGCAAGATAATTTTGTACAAAATTTATAATTATAGAAATTTGTTATAAAAAGGATAAAATTAAATTATTTTATTAAGTAATCTAAACTAAACTTGATTAAGACATACTTGTATGCGCAAACTATACATAAAAAAATTATGCCGCACATTACTTATTAGTAAAAAGTATATATAATATTCAATTATAAGTTCTCTTCTTATTTTATTTTTTCTCTTTTTTATACATAATTTTTGTCCCTGGCTAGGCCATAGAATATACCAGAAGCCAACAAATACTTGAGTTCAGTTAGCTTTGAACTCATCCTGCCGGCACATTTGTTGACTTGATCTCTTGAACGTACTTGGACGACTAGTACTCCTACTACCATATAAGTATTAATTATGTCACCTTACGCAACATGAAGCTCTATTAAGTAATTTGTCTCACGTGGCACCCGCATGCAGATGCCACATCTTAAACAATGCTGACAGAGCACCAAAGACTTCCACGTGTCTCTCCCAGAAAAGAGACGTGCATCACTAAAGAGGGAACAGCCTACCTGTCTCCAAACGTCCCAACAAAATGCGGGTCCTCTTTCTCATATGGACCACGCCTCTTTACAACTCTTCTTAACAAACACTCCAAATGCATGTCCTACAATTGGAATGACATGCATCGAACCAATCTTCCCAATTTTTTTATTTTAGTACAATAATTATTTTTAAAATATTATATATGTTTTAAGTATAATTTTTTAGTTTAGAAATTAAAATAATTTTACATTAATTACGCATTCAATTCTAAAATTTCCTAAATTAATTAACAAACAAAAATTAAACTCAATGAATTATTTGGGTGTCTTCTAATTAAGAGGTACACTTGAAATCTACTCCAAGAAAAAATTACGTGGTAGCGAGCAGCGAGCTAGAGCATAGTGAGAATTAAGTAATTAATTAATTTACCAGACTAAGTAATGAGTAATGTTATAGACATAAATTATTTTACAAACTGTTAATGTGACATACTCCACCTCAGCATATTGATCAATAAATTATTTCAATGTAGTCTTCAGTTCCACACAATATGTTGAGGTAGAGTATGTCACATCAACCGTCTATAAAATATTTATAAAATAATTTATATTTTTATCATTATTCTTAATTAATTGGGGTTAATAAGTTGTTATATGAGCACGGGGGTTTTAGGTTATCTGTTACTTAACATGTTTGCTTCCTTCCAAGCTACCTACCCTACCTAGCTGGGTTATTGCTTTTGCATTTCATGTACTACTTAATTTCTTGCTTAATTCCCATTTAACCATGATCTGATCGATATCCAGTAGTATGACTTGGGAGTAACATATTAGTGGGAAAAAGAAATTAAAATTAAATATGGAGTACATATTTAATGCGTATGGTAGTTAGCTAGCTAGGGCCCATTATTTCAGCTTGACAGGTGAAAAAGTGAATGCGATATAAGTCTCTCTCTTTTTTTTTTTCCAAAGGAAAATGTTCATTCTTTCCCCTTTTATCCATCACTGGTGAAGGTATCATGTACAATATTTAAGATTGAAGCCACTTGACAAGTACTCCTCCAAAAAAAAAAAACTCCCTTTTATCCTTACAAGTTACTACTAGATCTGCATGTTGGCTAACGCATCGAATTAAAGAAAGCATTATTTTGTTAAGAGAATAAAATTAACGTAGTAAAATAAATATTTGAGAAAAAATATGATCACACATCCACACAAAGTCGAATAAAATTTTACCGATAACCCATACACCACGTGTCATACCTCATAAATCTTATCCAATTAAAACGTGGGATACTCTCTCCGTCCTTATTTAAATGACCTTTTAGAGATGAGCACCAGAATTAAGATAATGATTGAAAAGCATTAAATATAGTACTCAATTGTCTATAATACCCTTAAATTATTAATTTATCATAGCACAAGAGTTTAAAGTACCAAAAAAATAGGTAGAGTAACGAGGGGTAATTTTGAAAAAAATGTCATTAATTCTCCTAGATTTGAACAAACGTCAATTAATTAGGGACAAATAAAAAACTCTAAAACGTCATTTAAATAGAGACGGAGGGAGTACAACTTATGTTACAGTACATGACTGGAATTGTTTTAAAAATATGATTAATAATTATGATCACTGTTTGATTTTGTTTATTAATTTTTTTAAAAAATAGTTTTTATTTTGTAGATAAAAAGTACTTGGATTAATAAAGAGTAAAAAGTATTAAGTATAAAAAATGGATTATCACTTATTTCAACCATAAATTACTAAAAAAGAAGGTATGAATGAGTAAATATATAAAATTGATGGAATTACTAAAATAAATATGGATAGATTAGTAATGCACTTGTTTAAATTTAATTATTAATTAGATTTGACAAATAATTACAAACTCTAATTTGAAGTTTCTGATTATTTTCATTTCTATTTTTTAAAACTGATTATAAATTGACTAATTATAAGCTATCTCAAATACCTTTTAAAAGCTATAAATTAAATAGTCCAGGGAGAGGAAAGAAGGAAAAGGAAAAGGAAAAGGAGGGAAAAGGAAAGAGAGGGAGAGACATAATTAAGCCAGCAAACTTGGGCGGGCTTACTTTGCAAGAATGTACGTATATTCGTCGACGTTTGAAAATAATAAATCTGATTCAGAGATATAAAAGTGCATCAGCTTAAGCTTTCAACAGGTGCCGACAAAGCAATTAAGGTCACAAGTACTTAGCATACACGCCATTTTCCCTAAATTAGATCATTCTTGTAGGTGAATTAATTTCTAATCTTATATAAACTCGAATCCAAACAAATCATAATTTTTGACATTGGATATTATGCTTTCCAATAACCCCGCATATGTGGTTTTTAATTAGGCCAAATATATTCCCTGATTTTGACACATATACATTAGAACCTCTATAAGTTAATACTGTTGGGATTGAAATTTTTTATTAATTTAGAGAGTTATTATTTAATCGATAAATTAAAATTTTATTAATTTAAAGAGTGTTTTTTTATTCGGTGAACATAAATTTAATTATATTAAAATTATTGCATTTTATTGATGTTTATATCATACTTTTTTGGATGCATTGTATCATACTTGTGAGGATGATACAATACTTTCGAAGCCAATAACACGAAAATAAGCACTCCTAGCATCAACAACTCTTCACAAATTTTTATTACAATTCGAGAATGCAACAAATGAACTTTTGGACGCAATGAGAAAAATTAAGGATGAAATTCAATTAAATTTGAATTTCAAGACAAAACAAACGAGAATATTATTTTCCAAGCCAGGATTGGAAAAAAAAATTATTTTAAAGAGATTATTAATTTATCTAAGTATTAATTTATAAGTATGTCTTACCTAGTTACTTTCTTTGTCATTAATTAAAAATTTATACTTTATTAAGAGTTAAAACCAATTACGTTAATACTACAAAATAACATATTCAAGTAAAAAAGTAATACTTATGAAGTGCGGTGTAATATATTCATACCTAGATGCATATTTCTTAAAACCAACTTAAAATATATTTAAATTTAAATTAACATAAATTTCTCTAATTTTAATCAATCAATACAGTATATGATGCATATTTTAAATTATTTAAAAAATATTACTCCTTTGTAAGATATGTTTTTTTATAAGTTTTAAAGAAAATTATTTCAATTTTAAATTTAAAAATATCTCAAATTGAATTTTCAAAATTTATAATAAATTTATTATTTTAAATAGAGGGAGTACATTTAAAAAAAAAAATTACACATATAACAAACTGTAATAGAATTCACTCCAAAGTAATTACTCCCTCCGTCCCATGATAAAAGTCATTATTACTATTTTGAGTAGTCCCATGTTAAATGTCCATTTTCTTTTAATAACCAAACTTTTATACATATTTTCCTATTATACCTGTAACATTAAATATCTCATTCTTTTCTTATTCTAATTTTCTCTCCATATTTAATGACATTATTATGGACAATTTTATCATTTCATTCATCTTCTTAATATGCGTAAAAATTTATCTTGGGACGGAGGGAGTACTATTTACTAAATGTTTCGACAGTGTTCCGAAAAGCTATCTTATCCATATACATACATACATACACACACACACATATATATATATATATATATATATATATATATATATATATATATATATATATATATATATATATATGTAACGACCCCAGAATAGGTCCATTTCATCCAACCTATTCTGAGTCGCCAAATACATGGTACAGAAAATAACTACAACTTTATTACAACAATTGTCGTGCAAAATACAACAACACATATGTTGTGAGTTTGGATACAAATATATACCAAATGTGACTCATGTTCCAACCGTGGACATCACCTCACAATGACACCTTACATAAAGGTATAGTCAAAAACTGTTTTAGAAATTAGAATATTTGAGAAGTGCTCAAGGAAACCTTCGTACATGGGAGGCCACGCGTCTAGGTTATGATAGATATCATATGGCCACAGAATTATCCTTGGTTGACCCAATAAACCCCAAAGAAAAATGAGAAGATTACTATCATATTCTTCCCAATGGTGAGTCTTCTCTTGACTTATCATTATCTCCACTGTCTTTAATCGTGAATTATACTTCAAACAAACACCAAGATTATATAGGTAGTGCACATAGATATACTCAGCAAGTGGATGAGCACAACCCTGTCTTATGATGACACGAGGTTGTATGTCGTTAAACATCTTGTATAATAGTGGCAAAACACCCTTCCAACGTTGGGTACACCTTACCCTATTGGATTCACCAAATAAAACTACTAAATGAACTTTTCTATACTGCTTTGGGAGAACATCCACAGCTAGAGACCACCGTTCTATTTCTCCGTTACCCTCGCTCGACCCAGCTACACTCTTATTACCTGAAAGGAATTGTGAAGCAAAAGGGTGAGCACAACTAGCTCAGTAAAGAATATTGTAAGACCCCAAATTATTAATAAATAAAATTTAATTTCCTCTATTTATTATTCTGAAATAGTAAGGGTTGATTTGATTAATGTGATTAGTTATGGATAAAATGCGCAAATATTTTAAATAAGTAAGTGGTTATAAAATATTCATTGTTGTCGGAGAATATTTGTTTGGTCGTGGAATATTCTTGTTGTCGGGGAATATTCGTACGACGGCGCAGTCTTATGTGGGCCCCATAACGGAAAGCGATTGAATGAAGAAAACGACAAAAATAAGTTGTTTATAAATAACGGCATAGTTGTTACCGTTAATACTGTTGGAATACCCGGTGGTTAAAACACAGTAATACGCGTTGTTGCACAGTAGCACATGGTATTGCACCAATTATTGATTCTTACGTAAGAAGGCACTACTCAATAATTGTTACAGTAATTACTGTTCAATATTGTATTTTATTGATTCAATAATTGCTGCGTTGATATTTTATATTACTGTTGTTTTAATAATTGTCACTACACAGTATTTTCTATTATCGGAACAATGATTCATATTATCTGAATAATATTATTAGATAACATTATTGACAATGTCTAGAAAGTTCTGTCTAAGGAGAGGTTTGGTCATCTAATTGTGCGCCAGTAAGGAAGATATCCTTATTGGAAAGCCCCCTCTTTCCTGGGAATGGCCTGGTTGCCAGTACTGTGGTTCTGTAATATTATTTGTGTATAATTAATTATTGATTTATATGATGAGAAAAATATTGATTTTATGTGGATATAGATGGAAAGAAAATTTTTAATGTGACAATTGTTGAAAATTAATATTTTATCTTTCTCTGATAAAATAATTCATTTAAATATATTATTTTAATAATATATTGATGGTGATATTTTTACAATGAATGTGGAATATATGAGTATATGAGGAGGAAGAGTATTTTTGTGGCATGAAATGATTAACACATGTTTTGTGTGTTGGTGGACACAATTCTTGACCGAAAATTTATTATAGACTGTAAAATCATCCGTTTATGGATTTCAGTCAATTTCTGTTTGGAATTTAGAAAAACTTTCTTCTGCAAAGTTGTAGAGAATTGAATTTTCTATAAAAACTCGCGAGATTCGAATTTTCTGATAAAAGGGCTATTTATTACGAATTATTGAAGTTCCGAATTATTGAGTCTGAATTGATTTTTGTTACAAAAATTGTTTAAAACATGTTTTGCATTTTTGGTGCATTTGTGTGAAAAATATGTTTTTGATGTGGTGGGCTAAGGAAAATTTGGTTATAAATATATTATTATATTTAATTTTCTACTTCGGTGTTCTAAGCAATTTCCTATAAATAGGTGCTTAGGTTAGAATTGAAAATCACACCAGAAACTGAAGTTTTCTCTCTATTCCTCTCTCTATATATCGAGCGTATTCTTGTGAGTATTTTGATATCTTGAGTGTTGCTATACGGTGCAAGTTCATTCAGCGTTATTCGAGTCAGAGGTACTGCTCTTTTGAGGTAAGGGATGGTAAGGGATGTTATTTTATTTAAAAATGATATTATTTCTTCAATATCATTATGTCGAAATATTGGTTAGAAATTTTTATCAAATTTGAAATTTTTCATGTCGGGGTTACTATTCACGAGTTACTATTCATGAGTTACTATTCACGAGTTATTATTCATGAGTTAGTATTCACGAGTTACCATTCATGAGTTACTATTCACGATTTACTATTCATGAGTTACTATTTACGAGTTACTATTCATGAGTTACTATTCACGAGTTACTATTCATGGGTTACTATTCACGAGTTACTATTCATGACAAAATTGGTTTCTTTTTCTAACCAAATTATAGTTGATTTATGAATATTACTCTTGAGATTAAAACTATATGTTGATCATATTATTTTAGCATATATAACATTTTTATAACCCTAATGATGATATTTCTCTTTGACTTGAGTGTAAAGATGGGTAGATTATTGGTATGATCATGACTAGGGTTCTCTTTGTCCAGTAGTGAAAAGTTGAATTGTGACTGGTATGATCATGACCATTGAATTTGTAATTGAATATCTTTAGCTTAAGTGCAAAGGTGAAATGATCAACATGGTTATAATTATTGGTTATATAAATTCTGAAATGATTATATATTTCTTTGAGATAATAATATATTTGGCCTGTAGTGCAAATATGAACTATTGAGGAATATCTTTGGCCTGTAGTGCAAAGATGAGTTGTTGATGAATATCTTTGGCCCGTAGTGCAAAGATGACTTGTTGTTGAATATCTTTGGCATGTAGTGTAAAGATGAACTGTTGATGAATATCTTTGGCCCGTGATGCAAAGATGAATTTATTAGTATGATTATGAACATGAACTGTGATTTGGTATAATCATGATCTTTAATGTTTCAGGTAAAGACAGGTGATAAAAATTATCTTCGTCCTGAATGCGAAGAGAAATTTAGAACTACAATTATGATTATGAGTTATTTATATGATTGTGGAAAGGAACTGTTGATTGATGTTACAGGGATAAAACATTGTTGGTGGACTTTTAACGTGGAGAAGATAATAGACTTTATAGTCTATTTGACTCTTCTAATGGATTGTTCGTTCCGCTGCAACTATGGTTGAAAAGTTTTATCATCTACCATATGTTCTAAATCTCTGATTTAATTCTGTTGAAGGCTATTGATAATTTAATTATCTTTAGTCATGATATTCTTTACTGAGCTAGTTGTGCTCACCCTTCTGTTTCACAATTCCTTTCAGGTAATAAGAGTGTAGCTGGGTCGAGCGGGGGTAACAGGAGAATAGAATGGTGGTCATCATTTAGTAGTTATATTTGGTGAATCATCTAGGGTGAGGCGAACCCAACGTTGGAATGGTGTTTTGCCACTATCATATAAGATGTCTAATGATATACAATCTCGTGTCATCATAAGACAGGGATGTGCTCATCCACTTGCTGAGTATATTTACGAGCACTACCTATATAATCTTGGTGTTTGTTTGAAGTATAATTCTCAGTTAGAGACAGTGGAGATAATGATATGTCAAGAGAAAACTCACCATTGAAAAGAATATGATAGTAATCTTCTTGTCATTGTCATCATCCTCATGTTTATAAAATGTTGAAAGTCATCTGTGGCCTGTAGTGCATAGATGGACTTGGTATGATTATGACCAGGGATTATTCGGTATAATCATGACCGTAATGTTACAAATGATGTGGTAAAAGTCCTCATTGGCCCGTAGTGCATTGATGGACAGTTGTTGGCATGATCATGACCATTAATGAATATACGAATATCCTTGGCCGTAGTGCAGGGGTGATTCGATGATGTGGATTATTTTATTAAGCTGAGTCTCAGCGATCACAGTGTTGGAAAATCTTTTAAATCATAAAAGATAGTAGAGTTTATTTTCTACTTGACTCTTTTAATGGATTGCTTGTTCCGCTACAGTTAAACTTGATGTCTATTATATTTTATCAGTTTAACATTGTTGAAGGCTAATGATAATTTATTCTGCATTATCTTAGTCATAATATTTCTTACTGGGCTAGTTGAGCTCACCCTTTCTTTCACTGTTCTCTTCAGGAAATGAGAACGTAGCTGGGGCAAGTCGGGGAACGGAGTGATGGTCCGAAGAATAGTATTAGTTAGTAGTCCTCACTATTCTATATAATGGTGTGTTAATAAATGTAATGAGGACTCCTTTTGAGTATGAATACTCTCTAGAAGATAATATTTGTATTCAAACTCACAGTTTATGTTTTGTCGTATTGTACACGACAGTTGTATTATTAAGTTGTATTTGTATTCTGTACTATGTATCTGACGACTCAAGATGGGTGATGTATACCTAATTTTGGGGGCGTCACAGTTGGTATCAGAGCTTAGGGATATGATCCCTGGCTAAGATGTGAGAATAGAACTAGGAGGGGAGCGACGGGGAATTCCTTCGCTAGTATGACCTACCTAAGTTTATTTGGTATTTAATTGGTCGGTCCAAGTATATGGATAATATGTTATATGTTAATTAACCCTTGTTTTGTGGCAGTATTTGAAAATGGCAGCTGAAAATGTCAACAATGGAGTGAGTGAGACCGTGACACCTCTAATAACCAACCAAGATAATGTAATATCAGCCGAAGAAGAAATTAGAGATATCTACGTGGTAAGTGAAGAACTAATAGTTGCACCCGAGCTAGTGGCAGAGGTATCAGCTGAGAGTGAGGAAGAAGAGGAAGAAGAGGAACCTGAGGAGAATTGGTTAGAAGAAATCTATGATCAAAACTTAAAATTACAAAATCGTGTTCATGAGTTAGAAGAGCAGGCTGAAGAACGGCAGGCAGTCGTTGAGCAAAGAGATGTAACGATTCAAAATTGTGTTACCCGATATGTGATGCTCGAACAAAATCACGCTTTGGCAGAGTGCAAGATATTAAAGTTGGAATCTGAGAATTCAAATATCAAGGATCAGCTGAAAGAAGAAACAACTGAACGAATGAGAATGCAGGATGCGTGGGTAAAAGCCGCACGACGTGTTGATATTATAGAAAGAGATGTCCGATCAAAAAAGGCTAAAATAGATGATATACATTTCTCTTTTTGGACAGCAATTGGGAGAACCCAACATCGAGTTTTGAATTACCCTGTACAGAGCGGTCAATCTGAACTCGATATGGATCGAAGATTGATGATTCAGATCATGAAGCAGGAGTACGATGAAGCAGTTGAGGGTGGAATATGCCCTATATTAAAGTCAATTCCAACGATAGAGATGACATCAAATGCTACCCCAGACAAGTCAAAGCCGGGTAGTTCAAGGGAGAGCGGTTGTCATGACTTCCCAACAAGTGAGGAACCCAAATGAAGTTATCGCGGGTAAGCTAATCATAAACCCTTGCGAAGTTTGTACCTTATTCGATACCGGTTCTACTCACTCTTTTATTTCACCTAGTTATGTTCAATGTTTGAAGTTAACTCCGGAGAACTTAGACTTTGATATGTCTGTTTAAAGTCAATTGGGAGAAATCTTCACTACCTCCACTATTTATAAATCTTGTTCAAATCAACACTTTCACGTTACCTGTCGATCTTATCTCTTTGAAAATACTTGCCTTTGATGTGATTTTTGGAAACGATTGGTTAACTGCTCATCATGCTTTTCGTAAGGTTGTTAGCTTTCATATTCCTAACCAACCTATTATGCGAATTCAAGTAACCAAATCACTAAAGTCAATCATTGTCGTATCAAGCCATGAGTAAAAATTCCCGTTCCTTTCGTTGTTGACTTCCTGGTGTGGAATGCACCGAAGCTAGACTTTCCGTAGGAGACGTTGTAAATGACGATGGCAAGTTGATAGGTATCAATGTGACGTGTTATCCAAGTCTTGGATGAGGGTCACAGTTTTGAACGATATTTCTATTGTTAATAAATTTCTTGACGTATTCTTGAAGACTTCTTAGCCTACCCCAGAGCGTAAAATTGAATTTTGTATTGACCCCAGTACAAAACCCATTTCTTAAACCCTCAAATATTTCTTCAACTAAAACGAACGTATTATGCGCCAAAGACATTGGCTCGAGCTGTTGAATATTACGATCGTACCATTCAATAATATCGTGGAAAAGCGAACGTGGTAGCTGACGCGTTGTGTAGAAGATCGTATACGATTACAAGTGCGAATATACGAACCCACGTGAAGATAACGAATATACGATTAAAATCGACTTTAATCGATAAAGTTAAAGCCGCTCAAGCTACATACTCAGAGCTGATAAATGTGAAGAAGAAGGTTCAAGAGGGCGTTATTCTAGAAGCAAGAATCGACGAAGAGAGGAAATCTCAACTCTCGATTTAATTGGCCCATTTGAAATCCTCGATGAAGTAGGAACTGTGGCCTAAAGACTCGTTTTACCGCCAAGTATGTTGCGTGTTCAGAACATTTTTTTTTTTTACATATCGATGTTACGTAAATATGTGGACGACCCGAACCACATTATTAATTTAGAACCGAACGAGATAGCGAAATATTTAACGTATGAGGAGATACGTGTTAACATCTTGGATAAGAATGATCATATTCGATGCTTAAAGGTTATACCTCAAGAGTTAGAATTTGAAGTGAAGTCAAGGTATCCTCACATGTTTGGCATACCAAGTACGTACGTAAATTTCGAGGGCGAAATTCCATAAGGAGGGGAGATTGTGAGACCCCAGATTTTATGAATAAATATTTAATTTTTCTCGAAATAATTTTTTTTATGGTGTGGATTTGATATAATAGTTATGGGTAGTATTTATAAATTTTGCAAAGTATGCAAGTTGTTATAAAATATTCGTTTGGTCGGAGAATATTCTTTTTGTCGAGGAATATTCGTACGACGGCACAATCATTGGTGGACCCCACAACAGAATTATTGTCGGATTGAGAAAACGACAAAGATAGTTTATTAAAAATAACGGCAGAAGTTTTACCATTGTTACTGTTGAACTACTCGGTAGTAAAAGTACAGTAATACGCGTGGTTGCATAGTAGCACACGGTATTGATTATTGATGCTTACGTGAGAAGTCACTCAGCTATACTCAATTATTGCTACAGTAATTGCTGCATCATATCTCTTAAATTATTGTCATAGTATCATCTGTATAATATGTTATATTATTAAATCAATAATTGAGACGTTGTGGTAAGTTTGGTTATTTTATGGGGAGCCATATGTCATCATCTAAGAGTCTCTTCGTCAATAGTAATTACCGTCGTCAATAGTAATTACCGTCGTCAATATTATTTACCTTGGTCAATAGTAATTACCTTCGTCAATAGTATTTATCTTGGTCAATAGTAATTACCTTCGTCAATAGTATTTACCTTGGTCAATAGTAATTACTTTCGTCAATAGTAGTTGTCCCTTCAATATTACCAAGAGTCATTTGACCCTTCGTTAAGACCAAGAGTCATTTGACCCTTCGTTAAGACCAAGAGCCACCCTCAGTTTTTCTATAAATAGAGGCCTAGGGCTTCATTATTTTTCACGAATTCATTCAAGCTATAGAGAGCGAAAGTATAGAGAGAATAAGAGAGAGAGAGAATAAAAGTATTCTGCTACATCACTTTTCCAATATCCAGTTCTTTTAAGGTAAGGGATATTATTCTTTTGTATTCAAGAAGAGAACTTCTGTTATTCCATTTCTTTATTATTCTGTTGGAATAACCTGTATATGCGGAATACCCTATACTTGGTGACATTCTTCTATTATTCTGTCTTTGTTATTCTGTTGGAACATCCTGTCTGTGTGTTTTACACCGGACCTGGTTCCGTTTATTATTCTGTTGGAACATCTTGTCTGTGTGTTTTACACCGGACCTGGTTCCGTTTATTATTCTGTTGGAACATCCTGTCTGTGTGTTTTACACCGGACCTGGTTCCGTTTTTATTATTATTCTGTTGGAACATCCTGTCTGTGTGTTTTACACCGGACCTGGTTCCATTATTTATTATTCTGTTGGAATAACATGTCTGTGCGGTCTATCGCATGCATGGTGATTTCTTTTGTTATTCCATTCTTTATTGTACTCAGTTGGTTAAGTTTTGACTTCTATACTCCATGAAATTTGTGGAATATCCTTGATAGTTGCGTTTCATCCAGTATCTTTTCAAGAAAATATTCTTCTAAGCGTTCTTGAATTTTACTCCACAATGCAGTATCATGTTGACAATTTGGACGTTGTTAATTCCTGGATAAATTAATTCTTGAACTTGTTTTATTGAATTCTTATATCATTGTCATCATCCTCATGTTTATAAAATGTTGAAAGTCATCTGTGGCCTGTAGTGCATAGATGGACTTGGTATGATTATGACCAGGGATTATTCGGTATAATCATGACCGTAATGTTACAAATGATGTGGTAAAAGTCCTCATTGGCCCGTAGTGCATTGATGGACAGTTGTTGGCATGATCATGACCATTAATGAATATACGAATATCCTTGGCCGTAGTGCAGGGGTGATTCGATGATGTGGATTATTTTATTAAGCTGAGTCTCAGCGATCACAGTGTTGGAAAATCTTTTAAATCATAAAAGATAGTAGAGTTTATTTTCTACTTGACTCTTTTAATGGATTGCTTGTTCCGCTACAGTTAAACTTGATGTCTATTATATTTTATCAGTTTAACATTGTTGAAGGCTAATGATAATTTATTCTGCATTATCTTAGTCATAATATTTCTTACTGGGCTAGTTGAGCTCACCCTTTCTTTCACTGTTCTCTTCAGGAAATGAGAACGTAGCTGGGGCAAGTCGGGGAACGGAGTGATGGTCCGAAGAATAGTATTAGTTAGTAGTCCTCACTATTCTATATAATGGTGTGTTAATAAATGTAATGAGGACTCCTTTTGAGTATGAATACTCTCTAGAAGATAATATTTGTATTCAAACTCACAGTTTATGTTTTGTCGTATTGTACACGACAGTTGTATTATTAAGTTGTATTTGTATTCTGTACTATGTATCTGACGACTCAAGATGGGTGATGTATACCTAATTTTGGGGGCGTCACAGTTGGTATCAGAGCTTAGGGATATGATCCCTGGCTAAGATGTGAGAATAGAACTAGGAGGGGAGCGACGGGGAATTCCTTCGCTAGTATGACCTACCTAAGTTTATTTGGTATTTAATTGGTCGGTCCAAGTATATGGATAATATGTTATATGTTAATTAACCCTTGTTTTGTGGCAGTATTTGAAAATGGCAGCTGAAAATGTCAACAATGGAGTGAGTGAGACCGTGACACCTCTAATAACCAACCAAGATAATGTAATATCAGCCGAAGAAGAAATTAGAGATATCTACGTGGTAAGTGAAGAACTAATAGTTGCACCCGAGCTAGTGGCAGAGGTATCAGCTGAGAGTGAGGAAGAAGAGGAAGAAGAGGAACCTGAGGAGAATTGGTTAGAAGAAATCTATGATCAAAACTTAGAATTACAAAATCGTGTTCATGAGTTAGAAGAGCAGGCTGAAGAACGGCAGGCAGTCGTTGAGCAAAGAGATGTAACGATTCAAAATTGTGTTACCCGATATGTGATGCTCGAACAAAATCACGCTTTGGCAGAGTGCAAGATATTAAAGTTGGAATCTGAGAATTCAAATATCAAGGATCAGCTGAAAGAAGAAACAACTGAACGAATGAGAATGCAGGATGCGTGGGTAAAAGCCGCACGACGTGTTGATATTATAGAAAGAGATGTCCGATCAAAAAAGGCTAAAATAGATGATATACATTTCTCTTTTTGGACAGCAATTGGGAGAACCCAACATCGAGTTTTGAATTACCCTGTACAGAGCGGTCAATCTGAACTCGATATGGATCGAAGATTGATGATTCAGATCATGAAGCAGGAGTACGATGAAGCAGTTGAGGGTGGAATATGCCCTATATTAAAGTCAATTCCAACGATAGAGATGACATCAAATGCTACCCCAGACAAGTCAAAGCCGGGTAGTTCAAGGGAGAGCGGTTGTCATGACTTCCCAACAAGTGAGCAACCCAAATGAAGTTATCGCGGGTAAGCTAATCATAAACCCTTGCGAAGTTTGTACCTTATTCGATACCGGTTCTACTCACTCTTTTATTTCACCTAGTTATGTTCAATGTTTGAAGTTAACTCCGGAGAACTTAGACTTTGATATGTCTGTTTAAAGTCAATTGGGAGAAATCTTCATTACCTCCACTATTTATAAATCTTGTTCAAATCAACACTTTCACGTTACCTGTCGATCTTATCTCTTTGAAAATACTTGCCTTTGATGTGATTTTTGGAAACGATTGGTTAACTGCTCATCATGCTTTTCGTAAGGTTGTTAGCTTTCATATTCCTAACCAACCTATTATGCGAATTCAAGTAACCAAATCACTAAAGTCAATCATTGTCGTATCAAGCCATAAGTAAAAATTCCCGTTCCTTTCGTTGTTGACTTCCTGGTGTGGAATGCACCGAAGCTAGACTTTCCGTAGGAGACGTTGTAAATGACGATGGCAAGTTGATAGGTATCAATGTGACGTGTTATCCAAGTCTTGGATGAGGGTCACAGTTTTGAACGATATTTCTATTGTTAATAAATTTCTTGACGTATTCTTGAAGACTTCTTAGCCTACCCCAGAGCGTAAAATTGAATTTTGTATTGACCCCAGTACAAAACCCATTTCTTAAACCCTCAAATATTTCTTCAACTAAAACGAACGTATTATGCGCCAAAGACATTGGCTCGAGCTGTTGAATATTACGATCGTACCATTCAATAATATCGTGGAAAAGCGAACGTGGTAGCTGACGCGTTGTGTAGAAGATCGTATACGGTTACAAGTGCGAATATACGAACCCACGTGAAGATAACGAATATACGATTAAAATCGACTTTAATCGATAAAGTTAAAGCCGCTCAAGCTACATACTCAGAGCTGATAAATGTGAAGAAGAAGGTTCAAGAGGGCGTTATTCTAGAAGCAAGAATCGACGAAGAGAGGAAATCTCAACTCTCGATTTAATTGGCCCATTTGAAATCCTCGATGAAGTAGGAACTGTGGCCTAAAGACTCGTTTTACCGCCAAGTATGTTGCGTGTTCAGAACATTTTTTTTTTTTACATATCGATGTTACGTAAATATGTGGACGACCCGAACCACATTATTAATTTAGAACCGAACGAGATAGCGAAATATTTAACGTATGAGGAGATACGTGTTAACATCTTGGATAAGAATGATCATATTCGATGCTTAAAGGTTATACCTCAAGAGTTAGAATTTGAAGTGAAGTCAAGGTATCCTCACATGTTTGGCATACCAAGTACGTACGTAAATTTCGAGGGCGAAATTCCATAAGGAGGGGAGATTGTGAGACCCCAGATTTTATGAATAAATATTTAATTTTTCTCGAAATAATTTTTTTTATGGTGTGGATTTGATATAATAGTTATGGGTAGTATTTATAAATTTTGCAAAGTATGCAAGTTGTTATAAAATATTCGTTTGGTCGGAGAATATTCTTTTTGTCGAGGAATATTCGTACGACGGCACAATCATTGGTGGACCCCACAACAGAATTATTGTCGGATTGAGAAAACGACAAAGATAGTTTATTAAAAATAACGGCAGAAGTTTTACCATTGTTACTGTTGAACTACTCGGTAGTAAAAGTACAGTAATACGCGTGGTTGCATAGTAGCACACGGTATTGATTATTGATGCTTACGTGAGAAGTCACTCAGCTATACTCAATTATTGCTACAGTAATTGCTGCATCATATCTCTTAAATTATTGTCATAGTATCATCTGTATAATATGTTATATTATTAAATCAATAATTGAGACGTTGTGGTAAGTTTGGTTATTTTATGGGGAGCCATATGTCATCATCTAAGAGTCTCTTCGTCAATAGTAATTACCGTCGTCAATATTATTTACCTTGGTCAATAGTAATTACCTTCGTCAATAGTATTTATCTTGGTCAATAGTAATTACCTTCGTCAATAGTATTTACCTTGGTCAATAGTAATTACTTTCGTCAATAGTAGTTGTCCCTTCAATATTACCAAGAGTCATTTGACCCTTCGTTAAGACCAAGAGTCATTTGACCCTTCGTTAAGACCAAGAGCCACCCTCAGTTTTTCTATAAATAGAGGCCTAGGGCTTCATTATTTTTCACGAATTCATTCAAGCTATAGAGAGCGAAAGTATAGAGAGAATAAGAGAGAGAGAGAATAAAAGTATTCTGCTACATCACTTTTCCAATATCCAGTTCTTTTAAGGTAAGGGATATTATTCTTTTGTATTCAAGAAGAGAACTTCTGTTATTCCATTTCTTTATTATTCTGTTGGAATAACCTGTATATGCGGAATACCCTATACTTGGTGACATTCTTCTATTATTCTGTCTTTGTTATTCTGTTGGAACATCCTGTCTGTGTGTTTTACACCGGACCTGGTTCCGTTTATTATTCTGTTGGAACATCCTGTCTGTGTGTTTTACACCGGACCTGGTTCCGTTTTTATTATTATTCTGTTGGAACATCCTGTCTGTGTGTTTTACACCGGACCTGGTTCCATTATTTATTATTCTGTTGGAATAACCTGTCTGTGCGGTCTATCGCATGCATGGTGATTTCTTTTGTTATTCCATTCTTTATTGTACTCAGTTGGTTAAGTTTTGACTTCTATACTCCATGAAATTTGTGGAATATCCTTGATAGTTGCGTTTCATCCAGTATCTTTTCAAGAAAATATTCTTCTAAGCGTTCTTGAATTTTACTCCACAATGCAGTATCATGTTGACAATTTGGACGTTGTTAATTCCTGGATAAATTAATTCTTGAACTTGTTTTATTGAATTCTTATATCATTGTCATCATCCTCATGTTTATAAAATGTTGAAAGTCATCTGTGGCCTGTAGTGCATAGATGGACTTGGTATGATTATGACCAGGGATTATTCGGTATAATCATGACCGTAATGTTACAAATGATGTGGTAAAAGTCCTCATTGGCCCGTAGTGCATTGATGGACAGTTGTTGGCATGATCATGACCATTAATGAATATACGAATATCCTTGGCCGTAGTGCAGGGGTGATTCGATGATGTGGATTATTTTATTAAGCTGAGTCTCAGCGATCACAGTGTTGGAAAATCTTTTAAATCATAAAAGATAGTAGAGTTTATTTTCTACTTGACTCTTTTAATGGATTGCTTGTTCCGCTACAGTTAAACTTGATGTCTATTATATTTTATCAGTTTAACATTGTTGAAGGCTAATGATAATTTATTCTGCATTATCTTAGTCATAATATTTCTTACTGGGCTAGTTGAGCTCACCCTTTCTTTCACTGTTCTCTTCAGGAAATGAGAACGTAGCTGGGGCAAGTCGGGGAACGGAGTGATGGTCCGAAGAATAGTATTAGTTAGTAGTCCTCACTATTCTATATAATGGTGTGTTAATAAATGTAATGAGGACTCCTTTTGAGTATGAATACTCTCTAGAAGATAATATTTGTATTCAAACTCACAGTTTATGTTTTGTCGTATTGTACACGACAGTTGTATTATTAAGTTGTATTTGTATTCTGTACTATGTATCTGACGACTCAAGATGGGTGATGTATACCTAATTTTGGGGGCGTCACAACTGGCCAAAGATATTCAACAACATGTCATCTTTGCACTACGGGCCAAAGATATTCATCAACAATTCATCTTTGTACTATAGGCCAAAGATATTCATCAATAATTCATCTTTGCACTACAGGCCAAAGATATTCTTCAATAATTCATCTTTTCGCTACAGGCCAAAGATATTCATCAATAATTTATCTTTGCGCTACAGGCCAAAGATTTTTCATCAACAGTTCATATTTGCACTACAGGCCAAATATATTCATATCTCAAAGAAATATATAATCATTTCAGAATTTATATAAACAATAATTATAACCATGTTAATCAATTCATCTTTACACTTAAGCTAAAGATATTCAATTATAAATTCAATGGTCATGATCATACCAGTTAACAATTCATCTTTGCACTACAGGCCAAAGACATTCCTCAGTCACGATCATACCAATAATTTACTCATCTTTACACTCAAGTGAAAGAGAAATTCAACATCAGGGTTATAAAAATGTTATATATGATAATAAAAATAATATGATCGACAACTGTATTTATTTTCGAGAACAACAATCATAAATCAACGATAATTTGGTCAAAAAAAGAAACCAATTTTTGTCGTGAATAGTATCCATGAATAGTAACTCGTGAATAGTAACTCATGAATAGTAACCCCAACATTAAAAAAGGTAGAAATTCTACAATAATATACACACCAATATTTCGGTATAATAATATTGAAAGAATAATATTTCTTAAGCTTATAAACAATTTATTTAAATTGTTTACACTTTACTAATTAATGCATTTAATCATCATAAAATGCCAACTCATAAGATTTCATCATCAATAACCAAAACCCTCATAAAAAATCTGCATATACCTCATATAGGATTCTCAAGCCATAAAATTCTATTTTCCAATTTTCTTACTTCACATAACATATTTAATTCATTTTCTCATAACCAGTCTATTTTCATGAAAAATACCAAATCAGTTCCAAAAATATTTCTTTTCTAGGATTTATCAGAATATTGTCCCATATTGAATATATATTTTTCTCAGAATTTTTAAAATTCATTTACTATTTTTCATACGGTCAAAACTGCCGAATATTTAGACATTTATCATAAATTGTACTTTTATCCAAAAATTCTGAAATTCACAGAGTACACTGATATTATATAGATATACTCCCAATAAAATTTTTATCAATTTTGGAGTTAACCACAAGGAGTTATAAGCGGTTATTTTTAAAATAGTCTTTTCCCGTAAAATTAATAACTCTTAGTATATACATCTAAAAATCACTATTTTTGGACACAATCAATAAAACTCATCAAAATATCATTTTCAATTTTTCTAAAAATTTTTTTGAAGGTCAGAAAAATTACGAAACTGAAAAACATAACAACCCTTAAAATCTCTTACAATCCCTTACCTCAAAAGTGCAGTATTTCTAACTGGAATGCAAAGTCGAAGGAACCTTGCACTGAATACCAACTCTCAAAGTATCTAAATACTCACAAAATATGCTTCATAATATATAGAGAGAAAGAGAGAAAGCTTATGTTTCTGGTGTGATTTTCAATTCTAACTTAGCCCTCTATTTATAGAAAAATGTTAGCACGCCGAAGCAGTCTTGACCTGCTACCTGATGGCTTTACCTGCTACTATTCCCACCCACCACATTTGAATAAAAATCTCAGTACATTTCTTCACCAACCAAGAGTGGGGCCCACCAATTCTAGAATTTTTCACCAAAATGATTAACTCCGAAAATTTAACAATTTCTGAATCAGTCATCTCGTAAAATTCATAACAAATCATACGTTCATTTTTAACGGTTCAAAATTTGTGAACATATACTCAACTTATATATGTATAATATATCCAAATATTACCACGATCCAACGGTCGGATTAAAAATTATAACCCTCGCAAAATATCTTAAAAACCCTAATTTGGTTTTTAATACCTCCGTTCCGACAAAAATACAGATAAAACATCTCAACATTAACTCCTTCATTTTTAACCACAAATATATATCCCTCATTTATATCCACATAAAATAAATATTTCCTTATCATATGAATCAATAATTAATTATTCACAGATAGTATTACAGAATCACATTTATGACAACCAGGCCGTTCTCAGGAAAGAGGGGACTTTTCAATAAGAATTTCTCCTTACTGGCGCTCAATTAGGTGACCAAACCTCTCCTTAGACAGAACTTTCTAGACATTGTCAATAAAGTTATCTAATAATATTATTCAAATAATATGAATTATTGATCTGATAATGGGAAATACTGTGCAGTGATAATTATTGAACAACAATAATATAAAATTTCAACGTAGCAATTATTGAATCAATAAAATAAAATATTGAACAATAATTACTGTAACAATTATTGAGTAGTGCCTTCTTACGTAAGAATCAATAATTGAATAAAATACTGTGCAATACCGTGTGCTACTGTGCAACAACGCGTATTACTGTATTTTAACCACCGGGTATTCCAACAGTGTTAACGGTAACAACTACGCCGTTTATTTATAAAAACTCAAATTTGTCGTTTTCTTCATCCGACAGTTATTCTGTTATGGGGCCCAAAAATGGTTGCGTCGTCGTACGAATATTCCCCGACAGAAAGAATATTCCACCACCAAACGAATATTCCCCGACAACAATGAATATTTTATAACCACTTGTGTATTTTGAAAAAAAATTCATATATCACCCTTAACTTTAACATTTATCAATTTAACCATTTACTGAATAGTAATTATAAGAAAAATTGAATACTTTTATTTCATAAAATTCGGGGTCTTACAATATGTAAGACCCCAACTTATTAATGAATAAAATTAAATTTTTCTAAATATTATTGTGAATAATAAGGGGTTAATTTGATATAATACTTTGGTTATGGGTGAAATGTATAAATTTTGTAAAATAAGCAAGTGGTTATAAAATATTCATTTTGTCAGAGAATATTCGTTTGATCGTGGAATATTCTTGCTGTCGGGGAATATTCGTACGACGGCGCAGCCTTGTGTGGGTCCCATAACGGAAAGTGATTGGATGAAGAAAACGACAAGTATAAGTTGTTTATAAATAACGACGTAGTTGTTACCGTTAATACTGTTGGAATACCCGGTGGTTAAAATACAGTAGCACACAGTATTACACCAATTATTGATTCTTACGTAAGAAGGCACTACTCAATAATTGTTACAGTAGTTATTATTCAATATTTTATTTTATTGATTCAATAATTGTTGCGTTGATATTTTATATTATTGTTGTTTCAATAATTGTTGCTGCATAGTATTTTCCATTATCAGATCAATAATTCATATTATTTGAATAATATTATTAGATAACATTATTGGTAAATGTCTAGAAAGTTCTGTCTAAGGAGATGTTTGGTCATCTAATTGCGCGCCAGTAAGGAGAAATCCTTATTGAAAAGCCCCCTCTTTCCTGGGAACGGCCTGGTTGTCATAAATGTGATTCTATAATATTATTTGTGAATAATTAATTATTGATTCATATGATAAGGATATATTTATTTTATGTGGATATAAATGTTGGATATATTTATTGTGGTTAAAAATGAAGGAGTTAATGTTGAGGTGTTTTATCAGTATTTTTATCGAAATGGAGGTATTAAAAATCAAATCAAGATTTTTGAGAAATATTGCGGGTGTTATAATTTTTAATCCGACCGTTGGATCGTGGTAATTTTTGTATATGTTATACATATATAAGTTGAGTATATGCCCACAAATTTTGAACCGTTAAAAATGAACGTATGATTTATTATGAATTTTACAAGATGACTGGTTCAGAAATTGTTGAATTTTCGGAGTTTATCATTTTGATAGAAAATTTTAGAATTGGTGGGCCCCACTTGTGGTTGGTGAAGAAATGTGCTGAATTATATTTCAAATGTGGTGGGTGGGAATAGTAGCAGGTAAAGCCATCAGGTTGCAGGTCAAGCCTACTAAAATTTTTCTATAAATTGAGGGCTAAGTTAGAATTGAAAATCACACCAGAAATAAGTTTTCTCTCTTTCTCTCTCTAGATTATTGAGTGTATTTTGTGAGTATTTAAATACTTTGAGAGTTTCTATTCATCAGAGCAAGTTTCTTTCAGCCTTATACCGGTATTCCGACCAGAAGTACTGATATCTTGAGGTAAGGGATATTTTTTTCTTCTTAAATGATATTATTTTCTTCAATATCATTATGCTGAAATATTAACATGAGTTTTTATCAAATTTGAAACTTTTTGTGTCGCGGTTACTATTCACGTATACGACACTATTCACGAATACGGCACTATTCACCGAAAAATAAAATTTTCCCTTTTTGTCCAAGATGTCTATTATGGTTATTATCTTTGATTGTATCCATATTTTGATCTTTATTTTTGAATTCTGCTTCACAATTGTTTATTATGAAGTATTATTGATCTTGGATAAACTGTTATACGAATCCCTACTATTTGTCCTTCTGTCTCACTAGATTCGTTCTCTTTAAGATATTTTTCATCATCCTCAGTCCTAAATGATGATATTACTGAATATCTTTGACCTGTAGTGCAAATATGTATGATTACTTGATGAATATCTTTGGCCTGTAGTGCAAAGATGAACAGGTGTTGAGATGAACATGACTGATAGGTGATACAAATGAATATCTTTGACCTGTAGTGCAAAGATGAATATTTGGATAAAGATGATTATTAATTGATGTTACAGGGATAAAATATTGATGATGGACTTTTAAATCTTAGAAGATAGTAGAATTCTTTCTCTACTTGACTCTTCTAATGGTTTGCTGTTTCCGCTGCAGTTGTTGATCTAAAACTTGTTGTCGATTATATTCTATCAGATTTTTCCCTGTTGAAGACTAACGATAATTTGTTGTATATTATCTTAGTCATAATATTCTTTACTGGGCTAGTTGAGCTCACCCTTTTCCTTTTTGTTCTATTTTTCTTCTCAGGAGGTGAGAACATAGCAGGATCTAGTCGGGGTATGGAGTGATGGTTCTAGAAAGATGTTTTAGCAGTCCTCACTATTTCTGTAAAATAGTGTTTGAATAATTGTAATGAAAATTTATTTGAGTGTGGATATTGTCCAGAAGACAATATTTGTATTTAAACTCACAGTATGTGTTGTCGTATTTTGCACGATAATTGTATTATTGAAGTTGTAATTTGCTTTCTGTACCATGTATTTGGCGACTCAGAATGGGTGTTGTATACCTATTTTGGGGGCGTCACACAATATATATATGTATATATATATATATATATATATATAGATACTTTTAAGTTTATCCCTTATTTAATATACTACGGACCGGACAACGATTCGGTCTGTTGCTATATGTTGTCTGTCGCTAAAAGTTAAGACGACGGTTATATATATCACTACTAGAAAAACAAGAATACGTGACGGAACTTTGTGACAGTTTTTAAAAACAATAACAAAATATAGTAATTTGTGATGAACTTTTTAAGCAATCACTTATAGATATACTCTTTTCGTGATTACATTTAAGCTATCACTAATATTTTAATATAAGAAATAATCAAAATAATATTTTACGACGGCCGTGACAATCATTAAAAAGATAGATTTTTGTGACGACTTTTATTTACAATTACAAAAGAAGGTATTTTGTGATGAAATTTTTAAGCCATCACAAAACAATAAAATATATGATGGCTCTCAGTGATAACTAATTTTACCATCATTATAGAGTATTTATGACTGTCATTGCAATATCCAAATCTTATGTGGAAGTAATTTTGTTTAGTAAGTCAACACACATAATTTTCTTTTTATATTTTGTTTTAAAATTATAATCATGATCTGGCCTTTAATGTAGTGGTAACACTCATTATTTAGTTTACAAATGGGAGAGGGTTCGAATCTTACAAATATCATTTGATACAATTAATACAGTGAAATAAATTATACGTAAATAGAGATTCACGTTCTTATATTTGATCACTAAATTCTTATTTTTTTGTGATTATTTTGACAATCACAATAGATTACGTGTTAATGTGATTGTATTAATCACCACAAAAGTACTACGCATTTGCGTGATTATCAAAATCATCACGTAAAACCTTTCATGATGGGCGTATACCACGTAAACTTTTTGTGATGGTTTTCCTACTTTTTGTGATGGATTTTAGCCATCACAAATGACTATTTTTTTAGTAGTGATAGCGACGGACCAAATCGTCGTCCGGTCCGTTGTTAAAGGGGGTATGCAATATTTGTTATATAAGGAGTAAGTTTAAGACGTATATATATAGGGTCTGGTTCTTATCTGGACTCCAGCATTTTCTTAAAATGCGAAATTTTTTTTATTTTTTTTAAAGAACAACTATTAAACTTTTTTTTTAAGTTGTTTTTAAAAAAAAAATAAAAAATTCTGCAATTTAACGGTGTCCGGACTCCCGTACAGGATCCTTCTTATATATATATATATATATATATATATATATATATATATATATATATATATATATATATTGTGACGCCCCCAAAATTAGGTATACATCACCCATCTTGGGTCGTCAGATACATAGTACAGAATACAAATACAACTTAATAATACAACTGTCGTGTACAATACGACAAAACATAAACTGTGAGTTTGAATACAAATATTATCTTCTAGAGAGTATTCATACTCAAAAGGAGTCCTCATTACATTTATTAACACACCATTACATAGAATAGTGAGGACTACTAACTAATACTATCATTCGGACCATCACTCCGTACCCCGACTTGTCCCAGCTACGTTCTCATTTCCTGAAGAGAACAGTGAAAGAAAGGGTGAGCTCAACTAGCCCAGTAAGAAATATTATGACTAAGATAATGCAGAATAAATTATCATTAGCCTTCAACAATGTTAAACTGATAAAATATAATAGACATCAAGTTTAACTGCAGCGGAACAAGCAATCCATTAAAAGAGTCAAGTAGAAAATAAACTCTACTATCTTTTATGATTTAAAAGGTTTTTCAACACTGCGATCGCTGAGACTCAGCTTAATAAAATAATCCACATCATCGAATCACCCCTGCACTACGGCCAAGGATATTCGTGTATTCATTAATGGTCATGATCATGCCAACAACTGTCCATCAATGCACTACGGGCCAATGAGGACTTTTACCACATCATTTGTAGCATTACGGTCATGATTATACCGAATAATCCCTGGTCATAATCATACCAAGTCCATCTATGCACTACATGCCACAGATGACTTTCAACATTTTATAAACATGAGGATGATGACAATGATATAAGAATTCAATAAAACAAGTTCAAGAATTAATTTATCCAGGAATTAACAACGTCCAAATTGTCAACATGATACTGCATTGTGGAGTAAAATTCAAGAACGCTTAGAAGAATATTTTCTTGAAAAGATACTGGATGAAACGCAACTATCAAGGATATTCTACAAATTTCATGGAGTATAGAAGTCAAAACTTAACCAACTGAGTACAATAAAGAATGGAATAACAAAAGAAATCACCATGCATGCGATAGACCGCACAGACAGGTTATTCCAATAGAATAATAAATAATGGAACCAGGTCCGGCGTAAACGCACAGACAGGATATTCCGACAGAATAATAAATAATGGAACCAGGTCCGGTGTAAAACACACAGACAAGATATTCCAACAGAATAATAATAAAACGGAACCAGGTCCGGTGTAAAACACACAGACAGGATGTTCCAACAGAATAATAAACGGAACCAGGTCCGGTGTAAAACACACAGACAGGATGTTCCAACAGAATAATAGAAGAATGTCACCAAGTATAGGGTAGACCGCGTATACTGGTTATTCCAACAGAATAATAACAAATGGAATAACAGAAGTTCTCTTCATGAATATAAAAGAAATAATATTCCCTACCTTAAAAGAACTGGATATTGGAAAAGTGATGTAGCAGAATACTTTTAGTCTCTCTCTCTCTTATTCTCTCTATACTTTCTCTCTCTATAGCTTGAATGAATTCGTGAAAAATAATGAAGCCCTAGGCCTCTATTTATAGAAAAACTGAGGGTGGCTCTTGGTCTTAACGAAGGGTCAAATGACTCTTGGTCTTAACGAAGGGTCAAATGACTCTTGGTAATATTGAAGGGACAACTACTATTGACGAAAGTAATTACTATTGACCAAGGTAAATACTATTGACGAAGGTAATTACTATTGACCAAGGTAAATACTATTGACGAAGGTAATTACTATTGACCAAGGTAAATACTATTGACGAAGGTAATTACTATTGACCAAGGTAAATACTATTGACGACGGTAATTACTATTGACGAAGAGACTCTTAGATGATAACATATGGCCCCCCATAAAATAACCAAACTTACCACAACGTCTCAATAATATAACATATTATACAGATGATACTATGACAATAATTTAAGAGATATGATGCAGCAATTACTGTAGCAATAATTGAGTATAGCTGAGTGACTTCTCACGTAAGCATCAATAATCAATACCGTGTGCTACTATGCAACCACGCGTATTACTGTACTTTTACTACCAAGTAGTTCAATAGTTTTAACGGTTTTAACGGTAACACCTCAGCCGTTATTTTTATAGAAAGATAATTCTGTCGTTTTCTCAATCCGACAATAATTCCGTTGTGGGGTCCACCAATGATTGTGCCGTCGTACGAATATTCCCCGACAAAAAGAATATTCTCCGACCAAACGAATATTTTATAACAACTTGTTTACTTTGCAAAATTTATAAATATTACCCACAACTATAACATTATATCAAATTAACTCCATAATATTCAAAAATGATATTTATAGAAAATTCATCTTTATTTATAAAAGTTGGGGTCTTACATATATATATATATATATATATATATATATATATATATATATATATATATTCAACTCACCCGAGCTCACCCCCCTTTAGCGATGGACCCGACGACAGTTTGATCATACAACCATCGTCTATACTTTTAGCGACGCTATATGTTGTCCGTCGCTAAAAGTATAGACGACGGTTGTATGACCGAACCGTCGCCGGGTCCGTCGCTAAAGGGAGGTGAGCTCGGGTGAGTTGGATAAGGGGTGAGTTTAAGATCCGGACTCTATATATATATATATATATATATATATATACATATAATCTATTTTGAATTTGGGTGGTAAAGCACAAATACGGTCTATATTTATTTTAATTGATTTGGGCGAAAAAGTATAAAGACAATTCAGATTCATTCTAATTGATTTGGATGGAAAATAATTATGGGAGAGAAAAGTAAAGAGAAAAGAAATAAAAGTAAAATTAATGAAACGGAGAGAGAGTGAAGATTTAGTTACGTTGTGCCTTCTGCCATAGATAATACTAGTACTAGTAATATTATATACTGAGAGAGAGAATAATTGATAAATTATGGAACCGATTGAGACAAAAAGGCATTCCACTGACTAAACACAATGAATGGAGATTTTGTTTTAATTAAAGGGGTGGAAAGAAAAAAATAGGCACAAAGGAGTGGTACGTCTTTGACTCCTTGGTGATGAAGAAAATGACATTTTGAAATCAAACTCCCCAACTTTTAAGTTAAGGAACCAACTACCAAATTGACATCTCCAACTCATCAATTCTACTATTTTATTTTATCACATCAAAAATAGTCAACATGATTAAAATTAATTATATTTTTTTATCAAGCTAATGATAATCAATAGCTAAATAAAAAATAACCAAGTAATTGTCAAAATCATGTTTTGCTAATATTTGCCGACCAAGTAGACAGTGATTTTGATGGGTGTTTCTTTCTGTTCTATATTTATCATGAATCCTTCATTAAGAAATAGGTTTGGCAGGGCTGATCTGTTGTTTCTTATGACGGCATTAGCATACAATCTCCCGTTTAATTCTTATCATTTTATTATATATTATTATTTAATTCATTTAGTTTTTATCGAGGCTTGATTAATAATAAGGTATAAATGAACCGAGTCGAGTCATGTTCTGAGTTGTTTAGATTTGATTCATAAAATTTATCAAATGATGAAATAAGATATGATTGAAACTCGTTTAGCAAACCAAGTCAAGTATGATCTCGAATCGAGCCAGAACAGTTTGACCATTTCGAACGAATATTATCCGAATATCAATAGAAAATTATAATTTGAAGAAGTTTGAGTAATTAATCGACCTTAAAAATTTACTCATATTTGAATCATTTATATTTCGAGACGAACCCGAACAAAATTTTTAGTTGAACGAGTACAAATCGAGTCTTAAGTGTGTAATTCATTTGACTATGTTAATTATGATCGGGCTTTCTCTTTCTTACTCCCTCTTATATGCAAATTAATATGCAAACAAGCATGCCAATCCCTTGTTGCTAGAGAGAGAAATAGGTTGGTAGGTTAGTTAAAAAGATGGTAATATTTTAAAAACAAAATTAATGGGTTATTTTGTTCTTTCCCTATTTGTAAGGGCACTCAAGGAAGAGGATCAATGGATTGAACAAACTTTAGGTTTCCTAGATACAACCCAGTCGATGTTCAAAAATTAAATTAAAGTGTTTTATTACTCACGGTCATGCCTTGAAAAATGAGTACCATTAGCTCCATATTCGCATAGGAATAACATCAAAAATAAAGATTTTTTTTTTGGGCATGAGGGAAAAAAATAAAATCAAAATAATAGCCGATAATTGAATTACTCAGTAGTCCATGCATATATTTTTTGTTAATTTAGGGAGAGAGTTTGAATCTAGTAACTCTTGTTAGTACACCAACTAAACTAGAGCACATCGTATATACTTTACTCACCAAAAGAATATAGTAATATATGGATAGCAAAGCAACGTAGTATATATATATATATATAGTCCGCTTTAGTTGTGAGTGGTTCGCATACGAAACGTTTGATTCGTCGTTATAGAACAATAAATCGTATATATGTGCTATAGCGACGGTTAAATCTGTCGCTATAGCTATGGCGATAATTTTTTGACCTATAACGACGAATCGGACTGTCGCCCTAACTGTCGCTATAGGTGATCCGCATGCGGACCGCTATATATATATTATTGACAGAACATGCAATCTTGTAAGTTAAGTTCGACTTTGTTAACTTAATTATGGTTGTTGAGATCTCGGGCGGCCGTTAGACTTTAGTTTTATATCTTACTCGTTAGCAGGTTATCAATATAAGCACGCGCGATCCTATTCCTATAATACTTTCGTTTTAAATATTTTAGTACACTTATTTTTAAATTTATAAATATACAAAGGAACGTTTCATTTTCAAGATAATTATATTTATTTTTTACATTTTAATAATAAATTATCTTACATATATATTAAAATAAAAAATGCAACACTCCCTATGTGCGCTTGTGTGAGAGAGTTAAATAAAAAAATTAGACGGTTGTGTGTACGATTGAAGCTGTTTTAATATTTATATAAACATAAGAGATGTTATTCATCAAATTTCAATTAATTATATAACTATGCAACTGATTTGTTATTTTCAACGCTGAAAATTATCAATATTTTTCTTATCTTTATATTTCTAAAACTAGCACCCCTGCTGGTGGATTGGCATTAGTGGTCCACATCACTCCTCCAGATCCACCTCATCCAATCAGCAACCCCTTTCACGTCCTCACGTATTTCTAGTATTTATTAGTCAAACAATTTAATATTTATAATTTTTAATTACGTAACTTTTTATTATTATTTTTGTTACGGTGACAATTATTTGTTCAGTAATATAAAAATAATATGTATTTGTTATTGTGACACTTCTTAATTTAATAATATAAAATATTATTTATCTGTTACTGTGACAATTATTGGTTCAATAATATGAAATATGCTGCATTTGTTATTGTGACAATTTTTAATTTAATAATATGAAATATTATACATTTGTTACTGTAACAATTATTTGTTCAATAATGTGAAATATTGAGCATTTGTTATTGTGATAATTATTGGTTCAATAATATGAAATACTATAAAATTGTGAGACCCCAGATTTTATGAATAAATATTTAATTTTCTCAAAATAATTATGGTGTGGATTTTATATAATAGTTGTGAGTATTATTTATAAATTTTGCAAAGTAAGCAAGTTGTTTTAAAATATTCGTTTGGTCGGAGAATATTCTTTTTGTCGGGGAATATTCGTACGACGGTACAATCATTGGTGGACCCCACAACAGAAGTATAGTCGTAGTTAGAAAACGATAAAAATATCTTTCTATAAAAATAACGGCTGAGGTGTTACCGTTAAAACCGTTAAAACTGTTGAACTACCCGGTAGTAAAAGTACAGTAATACGCGTGGTTGCATAGTAGCACACGGTATTGATTATTGATGCTTACGTGAGAAGTCACTCAACTATACTCAATTATTGCTACAGTAATTGCTGCATCATATCTTTTAAATTATTGTCATAGTATCATCTGTATAATATGTTATATTATTAAATCAATAATTGAGACGTTGTGGTAAGTTTGATTATTTTTATGGGGGGCCATATGTCATCATCTAAGAGTCTCTTCGTCAATAGTAATTACCGTCGTCAATAGTATTTACCTTGGTCAATAGTATTTACCTTGGTCAATAGTAATTACCGTCGTCAATAGTATTTACCTTGGTCAATAGTATTTACCTTGGTCAATAGTAATTACCTTCGTCAATAGTAGTTGTTCCTTCAATATTACCAAGAGTCATTTGACCCTTCGATAAGACCAAGAGTCATTTGACCCTTCGTTAAGACCAAGAGCCACCCTCAGTTTTTCTATAAATAGAGGCCTAGGGCTTCATTATTTTTCACGAATTCATTCAAGCTATAGAGAGAGAAAGTATAGAGAGAATAAGAGAGAGAGAATAAAAGTATTCTGCTACTTCACTTTTTCAATATCCAGTTCTTTTAAGGTAGGGAATATTATTTCTTTTATATTCATGAAGAGAACTTCTGTTATTCCATTCTTTATTATTCTGTTGGAATAACCAGTATACACGGTCTACCCTATACTTGGTGATATTCTTCTATTATTCTGTTGGAATATCCTGTCTGTGTGTTTTACACCGGACCTGGTTCCATTATTTATTATACTGTTCTCTATTATTCTGTCGAAATATCCTGTCTGTGCGGTTACGCCGGACCTGGTTCCATTATTTATTATTCTGTCGGAATATCATGTCTGTGCGTTTACGCCGGACCTGGTTCCATTATTATTATTCTGTTAAGAATAACCTGTCTGTGCGGTCTATCGCGTGCATGGTGATTTCTTTTGTTATTTCATTCTTTATTATACTCAGTTGATTAAAATTTTGACTTCTATACTCCATGAAATTAGTGGAATATCCTTGACATTTGCGCTTCATCTAGTACCTATTCATGAAAATATTCTCCTGATCAGTCTTGAAGTTTACTCCACAAAGCAGTATCATGTTGACAATTTGGACGTTATTAATTCCTAGATAAATTAATTCTTGAACTTGTTTTATTGAATTCTTATATCATTGTCATCATCCTCATGTTTATATTCTGTTGAAAATCATCTGTGGCCTGTAGTGCATAGATGGACTTGGTATGATTATGACCAGGGATTATTCGGTGTAATCATGACCGTAATGTTACAAATGATGTGGTAAAAGTTTTCATTGGCCCGTAGTGCATTGATGGACAGTTGTTGGCATGATCATGACCATTAATAAATACACGAATATCCTTGGCCGTAGTGCAGGGGTGATTCGATGATGTGGATTATTTTATTAAGCTGAGTCTCAGCGATAGCAGTGTTGAAAAGCCTTTTAAATCATAAAAGATAGTAGAGTTTATTTTCTACTTGACTCTTTTAATGGATTGCTTGTTCCGTTGCAGTTAAACTTGATGTCTATTATATTTTATCAGTTTAACATTGTTGAAGACTAATGATAATTTATTCTGCATTATCTTAGTCATAATATTTGTTACTGGGCTAGTTGAGCTCACCCTTTCTTTCACTGTTCTCTTCAGGAAATGAGAACGTAGCTGGGGCAAGTCGGGAAACGGAGTGATGGTCCGAATGATTGTATTAGTTAGTAGTCCTCACTATTCTATGTAATAGTGTGTTAATAAATGTAATGAGAACTCCTTTTGAGTATGAATACTATCTAGAAGATAATATTTGTATTCAAACTCACAGTTTATGTTTTGTCGTATTGTACACGACAGTTGTATTAGTAAGTTGTAGTTGATTTCTGTACCATGTATCTGGCGACCCAAGATGGGTGATGTATACCAAATTTTTGGAGCGTCACAAAAATACTGTGGACTATTGTGTACTATTGTTCCTTTATCACCCACTACTAGAAAAAAAAAATATAGTGATGGCCGTCGACCGTAGCTATAGGCTTCATGATCGTAGCTAAAGGTATTAACGACAGTCGCCGACCCTTATCTTAGGCCACGTATCTACGGTCCAATAGGTCTTTAGCGATGATTTTGACCGTTGCTATAACTTATACCAAAAGTGTGTTTTTGATATATACCAATGGCTACTGAAAACTATTGCTAAGGTCATGACCATAGCTATAGATCTCTAAAGCGACGGTCATGACCGTAGGTACATGTGTTATGTTTTATGAAACCTATAGTTACGGTATATGACCGTCACTATAGTCTTTCTAGATTTAAATTTTTTATTATTATTAATGCACATATTTACTCAAAAAACATAATACAATATGTATAAAACACACACACACACACACACACACACACACACACACACACATATATATATATATATATATATATATATATATATATATAGTCCGGATTTTAAGCTCACCCCTTATTCAACTCACCCGAGCTCATCCCCCTTTAGCGACGAATTCGGCGACGGTTCGGTCATACAACCGTCGTCTATACTTTTAGCGACGAACAACATATAGCGTCGCTAAAAGTATAGACGACGGTTGTATGACCGAACCGTCGCCGGGTCCGTTGCTAAATGGGGGGTGAGCTCATGTGAGTTGAATAAAGGGTGAGCTTAAAATCCGGACCGTATATATATATATATATATATATATATATATATATATATATATATATATATATATATATATATATATATATATATATTTATCATTTAAAATCATTTATATAGCAATACAATAATTGCATACCTCGTCATCTAAAATATGACAACAATTAATTTAATAAACGTTAATGTATATAAGAAAATCATTTCTGAAAATATTTCAAATATTCGTTGAACTCCTAAATCGATAACAATCCTATCTCATTTGTTCTTCACTCGACTGTTAGCCAAGGCATACATCGATATGTATGTTATATTTTGGCAGTAGTAGAGACGCATATGTAAGAACGTACAAAAGAATAAATTAAATTGAATCAGCAGAGAAACAAAATGAAAACGATCCAAAAACGAGAAAATAACATTACAAAAATATCAATTTGATACTAATAATCACGAAAAAAGAAGAAAGCCCAATCAAATGAATTTTTTTGCCAAAATTCAAGTCGACATGACAAAGAGTCCACATTTATGAGACAACTAATTAAAATTTTCACACTTGAACTCTATATTTCAGTAAGTGAAAAGTAGGATCTTCACCCTAATACATTCCAAAAGTCAATTGTGGCCAGAAATATAGAAGTCAATGCTTGTCTTGCCATATTTCAACTTGTAAAAAAAAATTAATATGAGAATATTTCAAAATACTAATGTTTAATCACTTTCCAAGATAATAAGATACTATATTAGACTTTTATAGAGTTCAAAGATCAAAATATAAGCTAGATTATACTCCCTTGGTTTCAAAATTAAACTAGAATAAATTCATTAAGATCAAATTTCCTAACTGGTTACACATGACATATAAATAAATTTATATCCTATACACAAATTATGATTTAACTCCTATGAAGAATAACATAATCACATGTCATTATATTTAGACCTAAATTTATAATCCATCTCCCAATTTCATATAGATTATCCCAATTAATTATTGATCAGGTAATTTATACGTGAGCACATAAAATATAATAAACCAATTCATATATTGTCAATCAAATAGAGAGAAAATCAATCTAAACGGCATATGTGATTCCATTAAAATTTTTATATTAAGAACATTGTTCATGACATATAAAATTATAATACCCAAAATATTCAACGTTAATAAGAGACAAGAATAAATAAAGGATTAGAGAAGAAAAACCGTCTTCCGCCAATCTTCTATCCCCAAACTTCATCAATTTATGACATTCGTATATCGTTGATGATATCTTGCGTGCTCTTAAATTTGGAAGAGAATTAGCCTCACATAATATTCATTAAATCTTTTCCCAGCACCTTTACAATCTCACAATATAAGAATATGTATAGGAGTATTTTCCCTACTAGAGTTAAAATTCTAATTAAAATTAAATACACAATTTCCTAATTTAAATAAATTACTATAACAAAATCTTTTTTCCAAATCTGCTACTAATTCCCATCCTTTAAATCATCTTCTTGGGACCCAATAATAATAATTTGCAACATTAGTGGAAAAGTAAGGAATAACAAGTGGGACCTGTTAGGAAAAAGAAGGCTAAATGATCCTGTTGATTGCTCCTCCTTACTTCCTTGCTCAAATATTTACGTTTTTTGCTACCAAAATTCCTTTCTTCGTACAAAATAAAATAAAAACACTAAACACAATAAAATAAATAAAAACACTATAAAATAATAATAATAATTAGAAACTCACAAATTTTTAAGTCGAAAAGGAACCAAATAATAGGTATAAAACTCACTCTTTAAGTGCCCTAGGTGAGCAACGCTATTTTTGAGATCGGATAAAGATGTTTACGCTCTGAGATTTGCGATGAAGATTTGACTACGAAATTTGGGAATAAAGAAAGTGAAAAAGAAATTGGGATCCCAAGATATGAACTGGAGATGAAAACATGGGAGATAAGAGAGACTGTAGAATACCTATGGCCAAGCTATGACTCTAACTATATGACTACTCATTAGTTGTTTACCTATGATCGAGGTGGGACCGTCGCTATAGAACTCTATCACTGCGTTTTTGCGCCGATTGTCAATCAATATTGCTCATTGTCGTAGCCTAAAAATCTTGTAGTGATCGGGTGTTTTGACAGCTAAAGTTAATAGTTCCGTTGATAATTTTTTTATTAAAAAAGTTATTTTTGTTGTTTTTTATATAAGACAATTATATTGTTGTGTGATCCATTAATAATTGGTTGTTTCGGAGCGGTCTACTTTACTTAATATTTCTTGACATTCTTTTTGTTTCTTATAGCGAATATTCCTCGACATTTTTTTTGTTTTTTATACCGAATATTTCTCGACATTCTTTTTTATTTTTTATAATTTGCATATATCATCTTTAACTTTAAGTTTTTTATCAATTTAACATATTATTGTTTAAAATAATATTTATAAAAAAATTAAAGTTTATTTATTAAAAATTGGGATCTTATAAGATATTCCAAGATTTGATTATAAAATTAGAGTTGAATATGATGAAATACAGAAATAGTAGAGAATTTAATTTGTATTTGTATTTTCTAATATCAGAGAGTGAAATGAGCACTAAATAGTGAAAATGAGTTCTTTTCGTGAAAAGTTTTCGCCATTACTCATTAGTACCTAAATTGTATAATATTACCAATATACCATATACCTAAAATAAAAAAAAATTATTGGGGGCCGGAGCCCACACTTGCCTAACTGTGGCTCCACCCTGTATGGAGTAGTAATAATTTCATGTAAAACTTAGTATTAGCTGTTTTAACAGCTTGATCGAAGTTAATACTCAATCTAGTCCCTCTAAAAGTAAAAAATATGTCTTTTATTTTAATTTCAAGATATAATATTATTTCATTTGTATTTTACAAATTATGAATCAAAATGTAAAATAAATAATGTATTTTAAAATTTAGGAGTATATATGTTATTCAAAGCTCACTTTTTTTTTAATGAAATGCAGTGGATCCTTAGTAAATTTTAAGATATCAACTAAATAGGCTCTCATTTTCAATTTGTATATCTTGAAAAGAGTCAAACTTTTAAATATTTTAATGAAAAAGTCTAGGGGACAGTTTTTTGGGACCGGACAGGAAAATTGGACCGGTCCAAAAAAAATTTTATTTTGAATCCCAAAAAATTTATAATATTTATTTTAATTTAAATTTTTACAGAATTCAGTGATTTAGGTATAATTTGGATACATGTAAAAAATAGGGTCGCACAAACCGTACAACTCTGTTTTTTATATTTATCCAAATTACACTTAAATTACTGAATTTTTTAAAAATTTGAATTAAAATAAATATTATAAATTTTTTGAAAAAGAAAAAAAAATTGGACCGATCTAATTTTCCGGTTCCAAAAAACTATCCACGTAGAAGGACTCTATTTTTATTTCACAAAAAAGTAGCTTTTTTTGTTGTTGATTGTGATATAAAATAATTAAATTTATCAACAGAACTATATTATCATACCATTATTATTAAATTATAAAAAATATAAATTTTTTAAAACTTCAAAATTTTTAAATTAGACCTTTTTTTAAATTACAGAATAATGATTTTTTTGAACGATTACTACTATTATTTTAACTCATAAATGTGTTTATTAATGTATGGAGAGATAATGTGAAAATATTAATTATATTCGTAAGTATATAAATTCTCACTATTAAAAAATGGTCGTCAACTTGGAATGAGACTACCATCAATCATCATACTGTTAACCACGTAACTATTTGATGTGACGGAAATTGTTAATTTTACGGCGACGTGGCACATGGCCGGCATAAAAATGTGACTCACCCGACGTCGATCCCTTAAATAAATTTTACCAATCGATCTTCTTGAAGTTTCATTGTCACAGGCGGCCAGGCTAGCTCAGCTTAATTGAGATTGCACGCGCGCACACACACAAATATATATATATATATATATATATATATGGTCCGGATCTTAAATTCACCCATTATCCAACTCACTCGAGCTCACCACCCTTTTAGCGACGGACCCGACGACGGTTCGGTCATACAACTGTCGTCTATACTTTTAGCGACGGACAACATATAGTGTCGCTAAAAGTATAGACGACGGTTGTATGACTGAACTGTTGCCGGGTCCGTCGCTAAAGGAGGTGAGTTCGGGTGAGTTGGATAATGGATGAGCTTAAGATTCGGACTATATATATATATATATATATATATATATATATATATATATATATATATATATATAGCAAGGATCAAGTGCATACCCCTTATCTTAGTCACCCGTGCTCACCCCCTTTAAGCGACGGTTTCGGTCATACAACCGTCGTCTATACTTTTAGCGACGGACAACATATAGCGTCATGATACTCTTAGCGTCATGATACTTTTAGCGACGCTATATGTTGTCCGTCGCTAAAAGTATAGACGACGGTTGTATGACCAAAATCGTCGCCTAAAGGGGGGTGAGCAGGGGTGAGTAAGATAAGGGGTATGCACTTGATCCGGACCGTGTATATATATATATATATATATATATATTGAAAAAATGTATGTACACGACTTTGTATTATGCAGTCGGCTATGACGACGGTTTTTCGGACTATTGCAACGGTTTCACCTGTTGTCATAGTCTAAAAAATCCGTCGTCATAACCCTACTATATAATACAGAACTGTATATATACATACAACTATATATATATGGCTATAAACTAGTGCATTGAAGACACACTGATCCCTTCTAAATTAGATATATATTTTTTCAGTCATTTAAAATTATAAATATATTCAAACAATATAATGATATGAAGTGTTTTTATAGAATGTCTTAACTTTTGTTTTATATTAATCGAGAACAAATCATAATACTATTATTAAATTTTCTAATCAATATTAAGAGATAATTTTAGAAACGTTTATGTATATATATATATATTGACATTTAATTAATTCAAAAGCTAAAGTTAAGTAGTATTACAATTCTACGTATATTAGCACAACCTAGAGAACATTAATGTTCATGATACTCTTTCTTATTGAAGCTTATAAAAATTTAAACTCATTCACAAATTTGAGATTAGAAAAGGATATCGAGAATCACGAGAGGATCAGTTAGAAGCTAGTGATAAAAAACACGAGATTGAAGGGGTGGGTCTCTTGTTAATCATTAATTGCATGCAATTAATTTGTAAGATCACGACATTAACATATTTCTATAAAAGACTTAATTATTAACCGATAATTATTAATTTTAACCCACCGATGGTAAGTCGTTTTACAAAAAGATGCAGGTTTTACGGTCGGGACAAGTTAAGGGTTTAATTATTGCGAATATATTTTAATTAAATATTTTATCATCCCGTGGCCATGGATGTGGAAGACTGGATATAAGGATGCTGACTAAATATAGCATTTAGAAAGACAATGGAAGAGATGCTAACTAAATATGTTTTGTGATTTATAATTAGAAATATTGTTTTAATTACTGACATTCTCCTACTTTTCCAAATTTCATTAAAATTTAGTTAGTTGTTTGGTTTAAATAAGTCCATTTAACTTTATTTTAATGATTCTAAAAAAAATACGAAATAATAATAATTGAATTAAAAAAGTTCAAAATAGTACTAATGTTTAGAAATTAATGCAGACAAAAAATAGGCAAGTAAAAACCAAACAAAAGTAACTGAACCTGCTGAATCACCCGTTTGAACTTAAGTGGGTAGGTCATCGAAGAAGGCCCAAAACTCGCCCTGATTTCTTAGAAAACGTAACGCACCCTTCACGCCTTATGGGTCGCGTGTTACCCACGAACAGCGTGAAATTCACATATTTTATTCCGACACTAAAAAATTTACCGCAATCTAAATCGGCCAGTAAATACTTACTCCGCTAAATTATGTGGTTTGTTTAAAAGGTCGTTGCTTGGTTACAACAAAATTAACCGTTTCAAAAACAAACCCAGCAATTTTATGAAAGAGAGAGAAAGAGGAACAAACTCTTCTTAATTCTTCTCTCCCTCCCTCCACCCCCTGACAATATAAATAAATAAGCAAATTAATTTTAGTAACTTACAAGGGAGAGAGAGAGGGGGTTAAAAAATAATTACAGAAAGAAAAACCATTGTCAGACGACGGACGGAGGTAGGGATCTGGTCAGCCCTGTTTGACCAAGTTTATGTCAGATAGGACAAATTAATGAAGAAGGATATTATGGTAATTAAGTGCATATAACGAGGGCTATTAATCACGCTCGGCTCGTCGTCCTTCTTGTTGGTCTCCTTCTCTTTGTTCTTCCGTCTTTTATTTAAGGCTTCAGTTTGCTTTTTGCACCTTCGCCTTATCCTTTGAGGACATTGAAATATTGGGAGCGACTATATACACACTTATCTTCTTATAGAGTAATTAAGAGAGAGAAAGGACATGAGAACAAGGAGGGGGATTTGTTATCCGAAATTTAACATGTGTTCTAAGGAAATTCATGCTGTTAAGAGGAGGAGGAGAGAATTTGCCGGCGAGGATACTACTAATTGCCGGAAGCGTCGGAAGCCATCACCGGCAAAAATCGCACAGTGTGACTTTTTTGATAATTTACCTGATGATCTTGTCGTTTCTATTCTGTGTAAACTCAGCTCCTCAGCCGGTTGCCCCGCCGATTTTACCAGCGTTTTGATGACGTGAGTGATTGTAATTCACATATTGATCTCTTCTTTCTTTATTTATACGTTTATCATTCCTTCAAGTCTTATCTTACGGGGAGTATTATGCCAGACATTGGTAAATTTTAATTTTCAATTACAAACTTTTCCATTAACGTGTATTAATTTCCATCGGAATGCAAAGGTTTTTCCGGTTCTTTTAGAAACCACTTTTCTTTGCCCCTAGTTTTTGATTATATATGTAAATGATTGTTTGAATAGTATGAATGTAGCGTTTGAATCTAATGATTTTGAATACAAAACAGATGCAAAAGACTTAACGGATTAGGACTCCGTTCTATTGTACTGTCCAAATCTTCTCAGAAAATATTTGGCGTGAAAGCTCAGAAGTGGTCCGACTCTGCTCACCGATTCCTTAAGCAATGTGCAGATGCAGGAAATGTTGAAGCCTGTTACACTCTTGGCATGGTCAGTATAATCAGTTACAAATCTCTCTGTTATATGATGGGCATTAATGAAAAACAATCACCAGTTATACTAACGCTTATGTTTTTTTTTTGGTTCGCACAGATTCGATTCTATTGTTTACAAAATCGAGGCAGCGGAGCCTCGCTTATGGCTAAGGCCGCGATAAGCTCTCACGCGCCGGCTCTTTACTCTCTCGCCGTCATTCAGTTCAACGGCAGCGGCGGCTCTAAGAACGACAAAGACCTCCGAGCCGGCGTTGCTCTCTGCGCTCGTGCGGCCTTCCTTGGCCACATCGACGCGCTTCGTGAATTGGGCCACTGCCTCCAAGACGGTTACGGCGTCCGCCAGAATGTGGCCGAGGGCCGCCGTTTCCTCGTCCAGGCCAACGCACGGGAGCTGGCTGCCGTTCTCTCGACGACTCCAGCTGCTATTACATCCAATTCGTGGCTGACGTGGAACCCGCTCCCTCACCACCGCCACGTGGTGGGCTCAGGGTGTCCGTTACTCAGTGATTTCGGATGCAACGTTCCGGTTCCGGAGGCGCATCCGGCGAGCCAGTTCTTAACTGATTGGTTTGCAGGTCGCAGTGGAATTCCGGGTCCGGGGCTCCGGTTGTGCTCTCACGTCGGTTGTGGACGGCCAGAGACGAGGAGGCACGAGTTTCGTCGGTGCTCTGTGTGTGGCGGAGTAAACTACTGCTCTCGCGCGTGTCAAGCACTCGATTGGAAGATGCGTCATAAGACTGAGTGCGCACCTGCGGAGAGGTGGCAGGATGAGGAGGGAGAAGGAAATGCAAACGGTAACGGTGATGGCGAGGCTAACGGTAATGTTAATGCGGGCGGTGATATTGTTGGTAATGGCGTGGATGAGAGTTAAGTTGAGGGAAACTGGGGACTGTGAATGTGACGGTAACGGCACTTGAGTCTTTGGAAATTAGAAGCCAATTTTGAAAAAAAAATAATCAATTCACAACTTGTTTAGTGATGATAGATGCTGCTGTTTCCTTAAGGGGGCATTTTTGTACAGTATATTTATCTGGTATTAAAATGAAATTCTAACTCCAATTTCTTTAAATCAAGACTCATGTTAAATTAGTTTAGTTTCTTTCCTCTGTTTGTTGGATTGCACTATTGGATATCAAAATTTTATTTTTATTTTTATTTTTTTGAAAGAAATACACTAATTAGTAATTAAATCGAGGGAGGGGAATGGGGATAGATTGAGCATTTTAAAGCCTCACTCAAAATCTTGTTTATATATATAATGCGTGTGGATTTTGGGGCGAAGAGAAATTAGGTAAGTTTAACTAACAACCACGTTAATACCTAAAATCTGTCTTTAGCTTTAGGCCTAAGAGAAAAAAGTACTACCAAGTAGTAAAGTTAGTAGCGGAGTAGTACTAAATTTCAAAAATCTGCTTCTTTTTGTTCCTGGAAAGCCAGCCAGCCAGAATCGAAGGGGGGAAGGTGTAAAAGTTAAAAAGAAAGAAAGAAAGAAAACAACAATTATTCAGTAGTACAGGTAGGGTACGTAACAGAAGGTATCCTAGGTAATATATATATAAATGGTGGATTTAAAATATATTTTTTAAATAGTATACTATTTTTAAATAATATATCTTTATTAAAATTATTTTATTTTGAAGAAAAAAAATTAAAAAAATAATATCAAAAGCTCCCTCTCGAGCTTTTTCTTTTTCTTTTTTTTCTTTTTTTTTCTGTTGGAGCATTTATGTTGTTGGTCAAAAAAGGTGATGCATATTGAACAAGGAAAAGAAAGCTAACTAGAGAAAGGAATAGTAGTGGGAAAGAGAGAGATTGAGGGAGAAGTGCATTTTGCAAGTGGGAGGATGTGCTGCTTGCTTACTTAGTGAGCTTTATGCCCCCATGAAATTTGAATCCCATTAGTAGAAAGAAAATATATATATAGTAATATATATACTCCGTGAAAAAGGCATCTTAATGGTTGTAGTGCACTTGTTCTCTTTTTTTTTTTTTATATACAGTAGTATATTTTTATCATATGATCATCGGTATCATCAGTATTATTGATTTCGGATCCAAAATCAGTACGTATATATTGAAACCTGTATATGCAAAAATAAAGAAAAGAGGTGGTCCATAAATTAAGCTCCATTTTCCATTAACATTATTGCGGTTGAAAATGTAAGGTCATGGCTACCACCCACTATAACAAAGTATGCATATAGTGCAACAGAAATTAAAGTAACGGTATTTTTAATATTAATTAGGAATTTAGTAATTGTAGTGAAAAGGTAATAACAAATTAGAGAAATTAATTATGTAAGTAGTTTATAATCATGAAATAAACTTAAAAAATAATGTACGTACATCGAATATCACTTCAGTTTCGGATGTTCAAACAAGGGGTCAATGTAGTAATTTAAAATCGTTCAACATATATACCAGTACTATATATAATGCATGAAATGGAATCAACTGTCGTGTCGGCAACTTCATTTTATTTTTGCACTTTAAAATGTTTTTACATTTATGTAAGCAAGTTTTTGCAGGTGTCTGTCTTATGTATCTACTATATTTTGACTTGGCAACTCATCAGGGACAGGAAGGATGAGGCTGAGTAGTCTTAATTAACCAATTAACACTGCTGCAGTCTTATAATTAGTTTATGTCCTGCAGGTAAATATATATATAATAATAATAATAATAATAGTAGCTAGGTCTAGGTGGTTTTTCTAGTATGTTTTTGTTGGGAGTTATGGATGGGCATAATAATAATAATAATAGTTTCTTTCTCCCCATGGAAATTAATATGCAATTTGGGAATCTTGAAACGACTTTACATCAAAACTATCATTCATCGATCCAGCTTGCTTGATGTCTCCGTGCTTATAGCAACAAATAAGTTGAGTGATGCAAATGTGATATCCATTTGACTGATCAAGTACGAATCAGATCAGGCATTTGGTCTTGCCTAACCTCTCTCTATATATATATATATGTAATTCATTTGTATGATAGTTCGTACGAATCCCGTCCAAGTTACGTTAGTGACGATAAAATTATATTAATATCTTGACAACGTTGTGTTTTTGTCACTAAAAATAAATTCTTTATGTATAATTTTTTTTCTTACAAAACAAACTGTTTCCATGAAACAAACAGAGTATTAATTAAATTGTTGAGATATGACTTTCATACAAAGAAAGTTGATAGATCGTATTGAAACTAGCTACTTAGATCTATTGTTGTATTGAAATTGTTAGAGTCAAAATAAATAAATATATATTTGACAATATTTTTTTCATGACACAACACTTGAACCGATAATTATTATTATAATATTAGACCTGGTAAAATATAGTTATAGGTTGATTTTAGTTTTCAAAATATGGTTAATCAACGAACTAAAATCATATTAACCATTTTTAATATGGATAATGTGGGTTGGAACCATATGGTTATGGTTAAAAACCATATTAACCATTTTAAGATGTTTTGACTTTTAAACAAAAATTTTTAAAAATAAAATTAATATATAATATAGATAGAGAGACGAATGTAAGAGGTGGGTGGGTAGGTGGGGTGAGGGTGGAGTGGGGGTGGGGTGAGGGTGGGGTGGGTAGGGGTAGGGGTAGAGGGTGGGTGATGTATACATAATCGCTTAATATTAATTTTTTTTGGGATGGGAGGGGGAGGGGTGGGGTGGGGGTGGGGGTGGGGGGTGAGTGGGGTGTATGGGGGTAGGGAGTGGGGGTAGGTGGGGTGGTGGGAGTGGGGTGTATACATAATCACACAATATTATTTTTTTGGTGGGTGGGTGGGTGGGTGGGGTGGGGTAGGGGGTGTATACATAATCACATAATATTTTTTTTTCATGAGGGTGGGTGGGGGTGGGGGTGGAGGTGGGGGTGGAGTGGGGGTGGGGGTGGGGGTAAGGAATGTATACATAATCACATAATATAATTTTTTGGTTTGGTAGGGTGGGGGTGGGTGGTGTAGGGGTAGGGGTGGGGGTAGGGGTAGGGGGTGGGATGGGTGGGATGGGGTCAGGGTGGGGTGGGCAGTGGGGTAAGGGGTGGGGTGGGCAGTGGGGTAGGGGGTGGGGGTAGGCGTAGGGGTGGGTGGGGGGGTAGGGCGTGGGTGGGTGGGGTGAGTGAGGGTAGGGGTGTAAGTGAGGGTAGGGGTAGGGGTGGGGGTGGGGGTGGGGGTGGGGGTGCTTCTTCAATATATAAATATGGGTGGAAAGAACTTTTGATTTGAATTTGGAATAAAATATGGGTCGAAAAATGGTTAACCGGGTTAGAACTATATTTCATTTTAAAAATATGGTTCCAAACTTTAACCAATCCAAATAAATAAATATACTTAACAAACTCATTTGGTTCCAGTTAATATGAATTGACCCGACAATTAACCAACTATATTATCAAGTCTATATAATACTATGCCATATAGCTTGTACTAACAATATCAATAATTGTCTATATGTTGTATAGTTGTGCCAACAATATAAGATTCTTTTATGTCTTAACAATATTTTCGTAATAACTTCTAGATTATGTAACGTATTGTACTAAAAAAAAACTATTTAAATGTGAATTAAGATTCTCTTTATTTTAAATAAAATAAAATGTGTTGGAATATGATATATTGATGATGGAGATTATATATAAAGAATATAGAGGATATAAAGTGTCCCTACAAGATGGAAAACCCGTCGGACCCGATCAAGTTATATATTAACTATTTTGGGTGTAAGCATTAGGGCTAAGTAAAGAATTAAATTAGAACCGAAATCGCACCAATTAAAATTGCACCAACAGTTCCGGTATAAGCGATAATTTTAGATGGGTTGAAAAATAAAATTTACGGTTTCGATTTGGTTACTAGCCAAAATCGCACGCATAAATTCGAAACCGCACCGTGTGTGTGTATGTATGTATGTAGAGGGCCTAGAGACGGATGGAGTACAATGAAGTATGAGAGGAGTATGTTGGATGTGAGGAGTCAACAACTCGTTGTCTTTCGTTGCTCTTTCATAGTTGTTTCTTACAAGTTGTATTATTAAGTTTGTAGTATGAATGCTCTGCATCTATTAATGACCACTTTCATATAATTATCTTCAAAGAAACTATTATTAATAGGGAATTATTAAATTCACATCACTTTTTGTTATTTTCACTACAAAAGTGTCGTTATAGATGTATAGCGATGGTGAAAAGTGTCGCTATAGAATCTATAGCGACAATTTTATTATGAAAATAAAAAAAAATGATGTTAATTTAACAATTTTCAATTAATATTGTCTACCAATTATACCAAAACAATTTACTTTATGATTTTCGGAACTAATTAACATCAACATAATTATTCTTCCCTGATTAGCCAGTAAGATTGTTCATTAATTTGATTTGTTTATTAAGTATTATCTTTGACAATGATATTGGTAGTAATTGAGCATGATCAAAAGTTGATGAGATTAGTCTTTGTTATTACGCATTTCTCATTATTTCCTATAATTGTTTGTGTAATAAATTGTATAAAATTTTATTATTTTAATTTATTTTGGAACCGAAATCGTACCAAATAAAATCGCACCGCACCTATCACAAACAGTTTCATATGCGGTTTTGATTTTGAATTTGCATATTAACATCATTGGGCCCAATTCAGAACCCAGACATAAAGTCGCCCGAGTTAAAGGCTCCGGAGATTCAATCAGCCTAGATTGTGCGTTGTGACTAGCAACGATCAGCTTCCCTCAAATATCGATTGGCGATAAGGTAAATTAAACCCTCCAATTAAAATTTAATAGATTTCTCGATTCGAGTTTCATTTCAGTTAATTTGGAGATATATAACAACTGATTTCAGTAGAGTAAGCATTATTCTTTAGATTTTGACTTTTGACGAAATAGGGGAAACTAGGGTTTCGAATTTTCAGAGAGGATGACTTTTATAATGGAGTTTGCGGAGAATCTGATACTGAAAACGATGGAGGATCCGAAGGAGAGAGATAGGAAATTCAGAGAGCATGTGTATACGCTTAAGGATAAGTGCAACAAGACCAAGGAGATGTGGAGCCTTCCGATCCGTCCATATGGATTCTGGACTTTTGATAGCACAACGCTCAGATCTTTTGGGACGCTCAGATTAGCCAGGTCCCTGGTCGCAGGGATCCCTACGATGATCTCCTTCAAGATGACTCCACCTCCAAATAATTTGTAAGTTTCAGCTCCCAATTCTTGCTCTCTTTTGTTTCCTCTGTTTGTGCATATATGTATCCGTGCATCTACATTGTACGTGTATATGTATACATTATTAATTTTCTAGTATTGTTTAGGTTGTTGATTAGTCTATTAATTGTTAAATATACTCAATCTGTTATCTTTATTGATGTATACGAGATGCTGTTGAGCTTATAAATCTTGTTGTTCCTGGAAAATTTTCCACTTATAACCTTTGTGTGTGATGCTCTTGATTGTGTATGTGGATTATATGCAAACTTTAAACTCTAAGAATATACTTTTTTGCCATATTTATCCCAATACGAAATGAATGTTTAGTTTAGTAGTGGTGGTATAGTAGTGAAATTTTGATGTTAAACTTAAAAGACTGTCATTTTGCGCCATCATCAACAAAAAAGGACTCCTTTTTTATAATGGAGACAGTATATTGCAGTTGTGTGCTTGATTGCTGTTCATCTTTTCATTTTTTGTATGTTTTTTTTTTTAAAAAAAATTGTGAAAAGATGACCCTTGACCATGACATTTTCCTTGAATAACATCTAAATCTTTTAAACTCTGAATTACTCACTTTTCAGTTCTGCATAATATGCTCATGAGCTCTTGAATGTTATTATTTTCCTGGAAAATAACTTTTGCGGCACATAATTATGGTTTTCCTTGATCTATTATAGAATATGTGACATTATTGTTGGGTTGCTCCGTCCCTATTTATCAGTCATATCAGGTGACAAAATTTATTTTGTTGGTTAAGTGTTGAGAATTTTTTTTAAAGCTATTGAGATCAAGTTCCCTGTGTGACCAAAGTATGAAGAAAAATGTTCTCCTATTTTTATTTGTTTATTTTCCTTCATGCCTTTTTACATTTTCATAGTCATATACTCATATTGGTGCCTAATCCAACCGGTTTGGAATAAAGACATTGTTGAGCTGAGTTGAGTTGTATTTTAGCTTTATGGCTCACAGTAGACACTAATTTATAAGGCAGCATAAGTATAAATGTTCCCAAGTTGAAGGAAGAAAAAAATATATATATAAAAAAAATTATATGCTGAAACAATAAAATAAGAGAAGATTAGATTAGACGCATAAATACCCTAGGATTTTGAAATGAATCAAGGTTGTCATCTTTAAGAATTAAAGATAAGTATGAGATACTTTTAGACTTCCTACTCTAATATATGTATGCTCAAGTTCTTATAAAGAAATTTAAGGCTAAGATGTTGGTCCATCTTATATTTTTTAATAAAAGTTGTTTGAAATTAAGGCTAAGATGATGGTCCATCTTATATTTGAAACAAAAGTTACTTGAAAATGGATTTACTCTTGGGATCAATGTTAGAGGGATTCTTTTTCATTCGGCAATAGATGTTTAGATAAAATCTTCTAATGAAGAATTATTTGCTTCTTAAATTAGGAAAGAGGTAGAAACCCTTCTTCCTTGCTAACTGTTGTGCAAGATGTTATACAATATAATTACACATAATCTGTCCATGTACACAGAAGCCGTATGGCCCGTATTTGGACACTTTTGAAGCCGAGTCCCTGCTCCTAAAATTTTGGGTTTGTGGAGGTTCAACCTCTGAACACAGAACCTGAGGCTCGGGCTATAGTCAGTGTAACGGAAAAATAAATAAATAAAATAAGACTTTGAAAGAAATCTTTAGTGCTGTGACTGCTGTCCTTCTGTGTGGGATTCTAGTAGAGATATCAGGGGAGGATGTTCCAGTGCGGTTTCTGAATTAGTTTGATCTTTCTAGAAACATTTTACCAACCCATCAGCTGAGTTAGATAATGTGATGCTTCATGGCTGAATCTTGCTCACACACTGTTTTCAAATTAACTGTTCACAGTAGGATATCAGCAGAAATGACAAATAAAAGTATCTTATTAGTTATTCCTCAAAAAAGGGGAAAAAAAGCATGTTATCATTTTTGTCTAGCTTTGTGATTTCACTAAATTGCATTCATTAATCAACATTCTGTTTTGGGTCCGGACTCTAATCTAAATTTTGTCTTCTAGCATCTAATGCGTCTGGTTTTTATCGAGTCTTATACATCCCTTTTCATTGCTTGCCTATGGGTTATATTTACTATCGCCTCATACGCCGGAAAGATTAGAAGCCATGAGGAAAAGTGTTTTGATCTTCACAAGTGGAGATAACAAGGACGATTCTGAAACTTTGTCAAGTCAGTAATGTTTAGTACTTCAGACCCCGATGCTAAATAAATGTCCATAACGAAATTACTGCGTGAAGATATTATCTTTTGAATGTTCACATTCTTTATTTATACGGTTCAGTTTGGTTTCTGCATCCTCTTCTACTTGTTAAATTTAAAGCTTACATAGAACTTGTTCCCTAAATAAAATCTCTCATCACCGTCTTTCTAAAATTTTTCTGGTCACTTTCTCTCTCTAAAATTTATCTCTTGTAAATTTCTCATTCTAAATTTTATCATTTTCTCTTTCAAAAATTTCTGTTATCACTTTCTCTCCAAAATTTATCTTTGGTCATTTTGTGTCTCTAAATTTATCTCACCGTCTCTAAATTTATCACTTTTACTCTTTAAAATTATCTATCGTCACTTTCTCTAAAATTTATCTCTCTTGTCATTCACTATACTTCATCTAAAATTTATCTCTCGTAACTCTTGTAACTTTCTCTCTCTGAAATTTATCTCTGGTCACTTCATCTAAAATTTATCTTTCGTTACTCTTGTAACTTTCTCTCTCTAAAATTTATCTGTTATCACTTCCTCTCTCTGAAATTTATCTCTAGTCACTCACTTTTGCTCTCTAGAATTATCTGTTGTCACTCTCTCTCTAAATTTTATCTCTCATCACTTTGTCTATAAAAATTTATCTCTAGTCACTTTCTCTTTCTAAAATTTATCTCTAGTCACTATCTCTCGTAACTTTCTTTCTGAAATATATTTGGTGTCTCTCTCTCTCTAAAATTATCTCTCGTTTCTCTCTAAAATGTATCTCTCGTCACTCTCTATCTCTAAAAATTATTACAATTCATGTATAAATTTAAACGACCTTTTCTTAAATCTAAATGATATTTTTGTAGGGGTTTACCCTCCCGATTTGGATAGGGGATCAAAATAATTATAGAAACACGGGTTTAATTAGTCGATTTATTAGTGAACAAGAAAAAATATTATCTAGACGGGTGAACAGATTGACTTTGAAACAACAACGATTAATTACTATTGCTATAAAACAAGCTCGTATTTCATCTTTGTTATCTTTTCTTAATAATCTATTAAATATATTAAAATGCAATATATGATATCATAGCTTGACATCTGTCATTCTCACAATTCAATATGTGTCCTGCCTAATTAATGTTCCTTAAGACTCTTAACAAAACTGTCTAGCTAACATAACAAATGAGGATGAAAACAAAATCTAATTCATTCCCCTAAATTTTAGATTTATAATCCTCTAAATCACTACAAATCTAAATTATTTTGATAATATCAACTATTTTGATATTATCCTTTGTAATTTAATTATTATTTAATAAAATCACTTCTTTATCTCAACACTACCTTCTATAATGTATATTCATTTGTTTTTTTGTGTAAAATTTGATCATCGTACAACAATCTACCATCTTCTTATTATATTTTAATTTATTAATTGTACGTATACATTTATTATTAAAAAATTAAATAATTCCGCCGCAACGTGCGGTTATGTATCTAGTGATAAATAATTTAAAAAAACCGAGTCAATAGCTAAAATTGCTGGTCTTAGAGCCTATCTCTAAATTTTTTTTCCTCTTATTACTTTCTCTCTCTAAATGTCTACAAAATTATCTCGTCACTTTAGCTCTAATATTATCTGGTCACTTTCTCTCTAAAATTTATCTCTTGCCACTTTCTTTCTCTAAAATTCTCTGTAGTCACTTTATCTCTTTAAATATTAGTATCTCTCTTCACTTTCTCTCTCTAAATATAATCTTTTCGCTCTCTAAAATTATCTCTGGTCACTTTATCTCTCTGAAATTTATCCCTGGTCACTTTCTCTCTAAAATTTTCTCCCGTCACTTTCTCTCTCTAAATTTTATCTTTTATCACTTTCTCTGTCTAATATTTTTCTTATCATTTTTTTTCTCTAAATTTTATCTTTCATCACTCTAAATTTATCTGTTGATCCAATTTACATTGTAATTATTGAACTCATTTTTTTTCCATTCTAGTTGCTCAACACATTGATTCAAGGACTTTTTACTTTCAAGTACTCCCATTTCACACCGGTGTAAAAAATATATAATCATCATACAAATGATTGGCTAATTTATTCCTGGCAATTTTTAAATAAAATATTGTGTTTTTTTTATAAAAAAATTATTTCAACTTTCAGGCAGAGTATAATATCTTTACCATCAGTGGCTTGCTAGCCTCCCGCTGTCTTGTTGAAAAGCCATAACATACTCACTTGACATTTCATGTACATGGTGACAATATATTGGCTGCCTTAAACTGGAAAACAGACGTGTAAAATGAACAAGGCAAGCATTTTATGTAACAATTAAAAACACCTGACATAAAGAGTCAATATTTCTATTATATATCTAAGAGATGCAATATTACTGGTAGCACCACAACTTCAGAGTCATACTTAGAGAAATCCACTCATCATAACTATGTTTAGTATAGAAGGGAAGAAACAAATCGAGTCACATTGACGACGACTCTAACGGGTACGTGAAAATAATAGTGTTTTTAGATATCTACCAACTACAAGTGGGAAAGGAATTCAAGAAGTTTTAAGACGGGACCAAGAGCCATGCATTCTAAATTCTTTCAGGTAACTTGAGACTTCTGGCGCTTTATATACTGAAGGATAGGCTCCTTAACCTGTAAACAGAAAAAGGGCATGGAAATATATCAGTTTCTCAACGTTGAAATTCTAATCAGTGATGGATATATATAGTATACCAGATTATAGACAAAGCCATGGTTGGAACTTGAAGCTTACTGTGCTTGCTTTCCTGGAGCGCTTGTTCTGAGTTGATGACCTGCTACAAATAACTGCATCAAACTTATCGCAGTTGTTGCCATTTTCCATAACTTGTGCAAAACTCTCTCTTGACGCTACTGGCTGCATAATTTACCAAAATAACATGATTTATTTCAGATTTATAGGATTCTGGTAAAAGAAAATTCGTTACCTGTTGTTGAGGAGACATACCTGGGCTCTGCTGGTGGGGGTGTTGTTTCCATGCCCCTTCATCTTTGAAACAGTTTGCTCACTCCTAATGGATCCATTTTGAAATGTGTCGGATTTGCCTCTCATGCGTGTGAGATCTGATCCAACAGAGTAAAGGACGCCACAGGTAGACATGTCCCTCTGTTTGCTCCCTGGTTGTCATAAAACTCTTCGCTCAATTGTTATATATAAACTAATAGTTGAAACTAATTCAGAAGTTATTGATTTTATCAATTATGCACCTGCTGTCTGAAATTCTGATTGGTTTAGCTTGTTCTGGGGTTCATTCATATCCAAATCCTGTTCAACATAGTTGAAATTTAAGAATCTACGTACACAGAAATTTCAGAAGAGAAATGCATTATGCACCCCCAAAAAATTAAACTTTCACCATTGCATTAAGGTCCAAGATTTTCTTGACTTCAGTGAGTTTTTTCTCAGTTAAATCTGAATGGATTACACGCTTTCCTGTGGCAATAATTGGAACATGTAAATAGCAGCAATTTTATCAAGTTTAAGCAATAAAAGTATAGTTCTTATTTGACGGCATATACCTAGTCTTCGATTGCTTTGGGCTTCAACAAACCCATCTTTTGTCATTTTATCAATTAGCTTGCGCACAGTAGCCTGGTTGGCATCTCCTTCAAGCTTATTCTGAAGCTTGGAAACACTTATGTAGTTCATTGGAAGAGCATGATACAGTGCCTACAAATGAATGTAATAAACTTGAGCAAAATTACCATATCCTTAATTTGACCGTTGGAAAGAAATAAGTTATAACAGAGATTTGTTTAGTAGAAAAGAAACTGTTTTAAATATTCATACATAGTTCCCTAGTTTGTCAAGCCAAACTTCATGTATAAAGGACATAGTAGTGTGAACTAAAAAGAATTTATAGAAAAGAAACTGTTCGCAAAAATATTCTTAAGAAAGCAAATTGGTTTATAATTTGTTAGGGATACTGTCCTAAAATGTCAATTGATACTTACCTTCATGTACATGTGATCATCATCCATGCTCAGCCGAGTCTTGTTACCATTTGCAACTACTTGGCCATCCATTTCTTCTTTCACAGCGTCTAATTCATAGTCAGATTTCTGGAATTACAGTTTTGTTACCAAGAAAGTAGAATTAGAAAAGGAAACCAAAATAAGGAGACAAATATCTAATTGAAAGAAACAAAACAACCTTATGCTTGTTAATAATATAACAGTCTGTTCCACTTTTGGATAGAATGCCTTCCTTTATAAGCTTGTCCATAATTTCTGAAAGCCGTCAATAAAAATTGAAAATAGTTAAAATTCCTTCACAGAAGGAAGTTGCTAAGTCTTCTTTTACGAACTTGAATATTGATCAGATCCTCCATTTACCTTCAGTCAGCACCTGTAATCATTTAATTAAATACCAAAATAAATAACGGGTTAAGTGGGAAAAAGTTTATTTCTAGAGTTATCCAACTAGCCAGTTAAAACAATACATATATGTTGATCCATTTAACAGAGAAAGTAAAAGTCTATACCACTGAAATGTCTGAGAAATTCGAGAGAACATCAGTAATCTCAATAGTATCTAGGTGGTAAGAGCTGATCCATTCCTTTACTCGACCCAATTGTTCTTCATCTTCAATTGGATCCTGAGTATCATCTACATATTGGACAGCACAGTTGGTTAAAACTTCCCTGGAGGCAGATCAAATTTTATTAATATATAAGGTTTTCTCATTGTTCTAAAAATTCTCATTTAGGTTCGTCTAAGCCCCACCTAGGCGCTAAGCCCCCACTTGGTGACTCGCCTAGGCGCTAGGCCCCTCAGGCGTCAAAAAAATCCCTCCAGAAAATTAGGTGAGGCATAGACAAAGTATGCGGAGAGATTTTTTTTATTTTAATAACTACCTAAACTAAATCTTGATATATATATATATATATATATATATATATATATATATATATATATTAATGATTTACCATATTCATAATACAGATTGTAGCATATCAAATCATAACAACAAGTGAACAATATCAAATCAAAATAGATAATTTTATTATAGTTATAATTTTTTGAACTTAAACCAACTTCAAATTATATAAATAATGATACATTTGTAATATTTAGTTTAATTTCTTAAGTTTTAATATGGAATTAAATTCTTGAAATTTTAAATTTTATTATTTAATAACAATGTTGTTTATAAATTTATAAATAAAACTAATACGTTAAAAATATGTTTGAACTTTGAACAATTGCATGTTTATTTTTGAACTTTGACATTAGCAGCAATATGGATGTGTTTGAATTTTAAGCAAATGCCTTTATTATTTTTATTATAAATTGTTTTGTTATATATTATTGTTTTGTTTGAATAAATGTAAATTAAAATATTAAAATTGGCTTAAAATAAAAAATTCCGCCTAGACCCCGCCTAGGCCCCCTAGACACTAGGCCTCCCCTGGCCGCCCGCCTCCCGCCTAGCGCCTAGCGCCTTTTAGAACATTTGGTTTTCCGGGAGGGATTGCAGTGATACCTTCATCAATCATGGTTCCCTCTTTCTGTACCCTTTGCTTGTCTGCAGGAAAAACTTTACCAATTACAATTCATATTTTGGAACCAGTATAATAGAGCAAAAGACGGAGAAATGTAATTACCTACTGGTGCGACTATATACTGGTCATCTTCTGAGGTCTGTAATATATTGCAAATTTTAACAAGAAGTTAGTGTAGTATAAACTTATTTAAGGTTTCCTATAATTATGCTTATCTTAAGATTATCAAAACCTAAAAGTAGTATTGACAAATGACCTCATTGTCAGATTCAGTATCCTCGTCTCTGTCAACAGAATCAGCCCCCAAGCTGACATCATCAATTTGAATGTCGTCATTTTCATCCTCACAAGGATCAAGCACACTTTTAACCTGTATGAGGTAGAATAACACAATTTATTGAAATATGAATAGGAATCTAAGTAACTCAGTTTTCCTACAATCTTCGTCCATTACCTTGAGAGCTAATACAAAATGTTTGCTGTTGACATTGCCAATCTCCATTTTCAGAGGATTTTTCGCCCATGGATTATAAACTTCTTCTTCTGTGCAGCCTCTAAAGAATGGAGGTTCGTAATCCATAGGCTGCAAGATCAGGAAATGTGTAACAGTAACTTTATATGGTTTAGTATCAAGGAAGAAAAGTTAAGTATTTCAATATGCATAATCAGATTGTTGACATTCTCAAATATTCAGATGACTATATAAGAATAGCTGTAACACCTTGGCAGAGTTATTGTCTAAAAAGGAGAACACACTTCCAGTAAAACAGATTCTATTAGAAAGGCAATTTGTTTCAGATTTTTTTTTTATGTTTATGTAGACAAGGGTAAAGCATATGAGTTCACTTTTCATAGGCCTTAATATTTTATCAAGTATCAAAATTCACTAGACTTTCTTATGGTTTAGCAAGTTGAAGACTAAAATCTAACAAGAAATGATAATATACAAGATATGAAAGCACTAAAAACTAACAAGAAATTAATATGAAAGCACTTAAGCTAACAAGAAAATGAAGGTGAACCCAAGTTAAATAAAGGGGCATACCGTAACATCATCATAATAGAATAGTTTCATCACTATAGTGCGCTGAAAAATACAATAAAGTGCATGTAGTCGATGAATAAAAATTAGGAAAAATGAATGCAAGATGCCAATTATCCAGCAACTCTTAGTTTATTGCAAATATCACCTCTTCTGGCATCTTATCCAGAGTTCGCATCAATTGAATCAGTGTCCGGACCATTTTACAAGCAGAACTCCTGAAAATCAACATTTTCACGCACAATGAAAATTTCTGAAGTTCAAATGCCAACTAATTAGGCTGAATCAACAGTACATAGAAATACCTCATCTCATTTGGAGTAATTTCTGTAATGGAGTTACATTTGAATGTGCCGCCTTGCTTTTTATTTCCAATGCGATTGACATTCATTGAAACCCCTCGACTGTCAGCACTTGAGTAACTGAAAGAAACTGCAGGCAAGGAAATTATTAATGTAATTCTAGTTGACTTATATTCCAAGGAAATCTCAAGATATAATCATCCTGCTAGAATAGATTTGTTCATCTCTAGAGAAAATTGAAAACAGTCAGTTCTATATTGTTTAATTCAGCAATTAATGATTACTAATAACAACATGCAGCAGACTAAAAACTGATTATTTCTTGAACTGTATAAAGCACAAGATAAGAAGCATGTCTCTCTTTTAATTCCTTTATTTGCATGTTGATGTTTCAGATCACTAGTGTGATCAAAGATTACACTTCACAACACTAAATTGACAACAGAGGGTCAGGTTTTCTCGGGATCTTACAGGAGTACTCCTCAATCATAGGACCTTCCATTGTTTCGCACACACAGAACAGAAGTGTTTTCAAGTATTTCTTCTGCAATGCGTCATAGACACCTGAACAAAAAAAATGAAATCAGGTTAAACAAACTAGAAGAAAAAAATCTTCAAACTTAGAAGCTCGACATTAATAAAATCAAATTGCCTTTCTCCATCCAGTCAATCAGTCTCCGTGACTCTGCATCCATTGGCATAAGCTTCTTGATCTTCATCTCTGTTTATGATTTGCCATCAGTGGTAACAAATGAATTAGCAATCTAGATGCAAATATTTGTGAGGTAGATAATTGAGAAGATAATGTTATAAGAAAACGGCTTACCAAGTGCTGGAACAGACTTGTCATTGAAATAATTTTCAGGAAAAAGTCCTCTGATATAACTAATATTGAATATAGCAATGCGTAGTAGGTTCCTTGTCTGGTTCAGGTAAAAAAATTAGAAGGATCATTACATTAACACAAATCGAATGAATCAAATCCATATAATCTTCAATTCAAAAAGTAAAATACATGTACATATATGCGTATATATTGTTGATTCTGTAATGCTCATGGCCAAGAAGCATCCAGATCTAATCATTATCAGAGGATTGTAAAGTGAATTTTCGTTAATGAGAAACAATTTAGGATCCAATTCATAAGATGAACAGGTTAGAAAGCAGATTACATTTCAACCTAATCAACGCATTTCAAAGATTCAGCTCCATTAACTAACCATCAAACTTTCATCCAGTTCATTTTATTAAACAGCTCAACATATGCAAGTTCCCGATGAATTTCAGCTAATTAAGTAATTAAATTAATAATCTCATAACATATACTATTTTGGTTAACTTTCCATAAAACTGACCTTTTTACAAACCATAACGACAGCAATTAATTTGAAATGTAAATCAAATTTTGGAAATCCAGAATAACTTCACTCCGAATCGTCTGAAGAATATGAGGTTCTAAAATTATATAACCGATTGATTGCTAGAGAAACACATACGCCTCACGCAATGATTTCAGTTAACTTAAACCATAAATAAGAATAAGGTTCACAAGAATTTAGTCAAATAAACATCATAGAAACGAGCTAATATCCTCGTCGGCGAATCAAAATAAGGCCTAATTAGAGGAAAGAAAACGAGATCAGTTTTTACTAGGAGAAGCGAGTCCTGCTCAGTGATCTCTGATTCCTTAAGTTTCTGTGCAACAACCTGAAATTCCAGAGAATTACACTAAGAATCGGAGATAAGCAAACGAGTGCTCGAAGATGAGACACGATAATAACTTAGAAACGAATTCTTCAATGCAATCTCGCACACTCACCATTGTTTAAAGCTGAAGAGAGACCCGAGAGAGAGAGGGAGAAGTTGATTTGAGATTTTGAAAATGAAATGTATAGAATAGAATAAGACCGAATAAACAAACTGGCGGGAGGTGAAGGCGTTGAGTTGCCTTTATATAGAACTTGGAAGCAAAAAAATTAACCACGATTAAACAGACCCCTTACCATGGTTAGCCGGGAAACGCAAAATGTGTTGTAGTCACCGAGTCACACCTTTGTCATTGATTTTTCTATGTTTGAAATTCAGTAAAAAAAAAAAATAATACATACATATATATATATATATATATATATATATACTCAAATAATCAAGGGTATGTACCCTTTAGCGACGGTTCAGTCCGTCGCTATAAGTTCGATCCGTCGTTATATATTATTCGCGCTAAAAATTAAAACGATAGTTCTCTTGTATAGCGATGAACCGAGAGCCCTTGAAATGAACTATACATATACATGGAAAAAAAAGAATATGTATCTTAGACATAGTCAAAAATACTATTAAAAAAATTTCTTAAATTATAGGACACACAATACCGTGTCTAAGACACATTTTTTTTCATATATATATATATATATATATATATATATATATATATATTTATAGACACGCAAGGATAATTTTTCTAGTTGCAATTTCAAATAATTTATTTATTTTGTGTCATTTTTACTGGTATCACTTACTATTTTCATTATAAAAAAACAAAAAAATAAGTAATACAATTTATTTAACTATTAAACGTGACTCCATACATGAGGGGTAAATCATCCCTCTAAAGTTTCCAAATTCACAAAATTAAGAGGGAAATCATTCTCACAAAGTAACAAAGAACTCGTTGGTTAAATAAAGGCGGGTTTTGAAAATTTGACTCATAATTTCTATATTTTTTTTGTTATTTAAAATAAATGCTATATAAAAAAATAATCAGCAAAGCTCGTCTTTGATAACAGAAGAATTAAAGGTGAAGTGAATTAACTTCTCACAATCTTTTACTTCCTCGATTTCATATTAAGTGTCGCTTTAGAGAAAAAAATTAATTCCTAATTAAGTGTGGTTTGAAAATTTTTAGAAGAAATTTTCTCATATTTTCCTGATTTACCCCTAAATATCTCTCTTTTCAAGTGCAATACTCCTATTTAATTTTAACTTTTTCTTTCTCAAATCATAAAGTTAATGATTGTGAGGCGAGTGCAAATTCATGTAATTTACTACCTCCGTTCATAAAAGATTGTCGTTTAAGATTTTGACAAATAAATTAAGAAAATATAATTTACTAAATAAAATTTATTTAAAATTTCATCACCACCTCTTTATAGGAAGTTAAAAATTATTAATATAAAGAAAAGAATTTCTTAAAACAATGAAAAAATGTAGAGATAATATAAAAAAATAAGTAATTTATTATCCTCAAAAATTGTAAATGACAAACTTTTCAGAACAAATTTTTTCTTCTAAAACGACAATATTTTAAACAATATTTCAGAAACGGAAAGAGTATAATTCATCGGCAGATGGGATCTTATTAGTCACGGGAAAATTTTGGAAGCTCGTCGTCATTTCTTTTGGAAAGCTAGCCATTCTCATGCGCGGCATGAATTTCTTCATTTTTAGAATCTATTCCCTCGTAATTAATAAAACTACTTCCTTTTAAAAAAACAATTAATTGGAACCGCACTTACTCAGATGCCAACTTTTTTACAAATATGCTTTTATAAATAGAATCATTATCAAAAATCAGCAAAGGAAACAAAAAAATTGGTCCTCCAATACAAGATACTTCTGCTTGAGAATAACTGAGTTTTTATTCCTAAAGATCCATAAAATAACCATCTGGTGTGTTTTGGTTCTTTCAGCGACGCCGTCTAGCCAGAAAGGCTTAAACAGCCTACACCTGGATACACCATTCAACAATTCTTCCTCTTTTGTTATACTGCTTCACCTTCAAATCACATTCTGAAAGATGGCAGCAAATACGAGAAGAAAGTCTAAAATACATATCAAGCCAATCAACATGCCACATGGCAGGTTTACCTTTCAAAAGGATCCTCTATGCTACAGTTTAAAGGACCTGGCTGCAGATATTTTCTGTTGAAGGTTGAACCTTTCTGCAATGAGTGGCCGAACATCTTTAACTCCAACAAGGCTCTCCAAAAACGGAAGCAACAAGAGCAATTCTTTGTCCGAAGGATCATCAAACCAACTCTCGATTGGTATTCCATTGTTCACCTGGAAACCAAATGCCTGGGGGGAAAAAATTAAAAAAAAATAATCATCAACTACGTCAACAAAGCTGAAAATTTATATATCCTGTGGATCTCGCATAACCACTATGCAAGTGTCCCACTCATTTTAGAAGATTCTTTTTACAAACAGAAAACAATGATCAGTTGAAAGTCTCGCGCAATTCACTGCCAATTCTTCTGCTTCATATAGTCCAACTTTAAAAACCTACTCTTCATTGATCAATAGTTATTAGCAACCATCAGTGGAGAACATTCAACAAAGTAGACACAACGCTTATGATTTCTTCCATATAATCACCTATTGTCATTGAAGTGAAAAGCAAATTGGTTCCACAACCTATTGCTCTGCCGGATTATCCACCACTAAAGAACATTTAACAGGCCAAGTCATTTATATATACGAGTGTGAAGCAATAAGATTCAAGTAGGATATAAAATTTAAAAAGTCCATCAACAGAAGCATGATTATAGACATCTCCAAAGACAATTAAGTATGCAACATTACCTGTGGAGAGTTGTCAATCATAATGACGTGTGCTAAATCGCGGCCAAGAACAGATAGATCTTTGAGATAATTTCCCTCAACAAAAACACAGGATTCGCGAAAAACACGATGGCGAAATACTTTCCTTTTTGGATCTAGCACATTCAGTAGCTGTTCAGCATAAATGCTTTGGCTGGCAGTGAATATAATAACCTCAAACAGGCCAGATACCTTCTCCAAAAAATCTTTAAGATGGGGACGGCATCGAACAAAGACTGAATGCTCCATGAGATTAAAACTAACAGAAAATGTGAAATCGGCATCATCACACGATTCAAGGGTAGAGTGCACCAAGGTTTCTGCCAAATGAGGATAGTCATCATCATTGCATGTTAAAGTGAACAGGTAAGGTTTTCAATAGTAAACGTTGCAAATATCGAAATCAAGGAAATTCAATAAAAAATAGTAAAGCACAAAACAAGGACAGGTGAGAGATTTAAACTGTGGTTTCTCACCATCCGCACACACAAACACAAATATATACATAATATACTTGACATAGGATGTATACAGAAACATCACAAAAAGAACCTGAAGCTTTGTTTAGTGCTCCCCCTACCCACAAATGTTAAAAGTATATACGCGATTACAAATTTTACTTTGCCTCATCTATAGGGCTAATGGGCTATATCAATCATAGGCTAGAAATTAAGCTGATCCCCTATGTTATGTGTCAAGCTAGGCCTTCCCTTAGAGTTAGTTAGTATGTTTCTGCTAACGTTAGCATGTGAGATATCCAGAATGATCAATTCAAACCTACTAAAAAGAGAAAACTTGAATAATGACTAGTCCCTGAAAATAGTTTGTGTGCTGTACTATTTGTCTACAAAAGATTTTAAAACAAAGATGCTGAATCATTGGGTCAACCTAGAACAGACACATGTATTATAAAGCTGAGGCACAGCGGAAAATACATACCTCTCCCACATGGCATACTTTGAATTCCTTTTTTCTCCAATATGAATCATTTAAAAAAAACCTCCTATGTTGCATCAATTTTCAATTTAATAGTACAAAGGAGTAACATAGAGATGTAGGTCATAAATATTGCTCATTTCTCTCTCTGTAATTTATATTTGCCTTTCTTCTTATACTCGGTTTCATTTCTAAAAATAATTTGGCTTTTATATAAAGTACATGTATAACATACATATCTACCATATGTAAACATATACTACTAGTTTTGTAGTTTTCACATCTCAAATACCTACATTAGTAAATTTCTATTACAGTAAAACTTCTATAAATTAATACTGTTGAAACTGAAATTTTTTATTAATTTTGAGAGTTATTATTTAATCGATAAATTAATAATTTATTAATTTAAAGAGTGTTTTTCTATTCGGTGAACATGAATTTAATTATATTAAAATTATTATATTTTATTGATGTTTATATCATACTTTTTTTTATGTAATGTATCATACTTATTAAATTAATGTATCATACTTGTGAGGATGATACAATACCTTTGGAGCCAATAACGAGAAAGGAAATACTCATAGTATCAACAACTCACAAGTTTTTATTACAATTCGAGAATGCAACAACTTAACTTTTGAACGCAATGAGAAAAATTAAGATAATTGGATTTCAAGACAAAACAAACGAGAATAAAATCATATTTTACAAAATTACCCTAAATATATTTGTAATTTTAAAAAATTATTAATTTATAATTTTGATGGGACAATATATTTATATAAGGGTCTTTTTAAAAATTATTATTTTATTATTTTATCGAAATTATTAATTTATCCCATTAGCCCAAGTCAAGACCGGAAAAAATATTATTTTAGAGAGATTATTAATTTATCGAATATTAATTTATAAAGGTTCTACTGTATCTTCATATCAAATGTAAACTTTTTTTTATTACTAAAGGTGGGATTAAATTGAATTTGATAATTAATCATCTCAATAATATGTTATTATTAATTTCAATTAATTCTTTTGAAAAAATTATTACCTTGCTTGCATCAATCATTCCAAGGAAAAAACAAAATCTCAAAATTGCTATAACACTTCCCCTAATTTTTAATTGAGAAGTGGAACAGTTATAATAATAACTAAATCAGAGGACTACCATTTGGGGGTGGGGGGACTAATAAAAATGAAATTTCAGAGAATAGCTTTTAAAAATCTAGACTTGACGTCAACTGCATGTCCAAAATTGAATCAGAACTAAGCTATTGCAACAAGGTTACAGGTTCAAGGCAGTTGCCAGATGTACCAAGTAGTGTATAAAGATATCTACTTGAAATGCTTAGTTGAAAACGAGATAATCAAATGCCAGAACTGGACCAACATAAAGACTTGGATGAATTTGAAAAGGTATACATCTACTTGCACTGAAACAAGAAAAAAATGGGGGAAATTGAGAGTATTTACAGAATCAATTCATGGTCATCTACCACAGAAACAATGTAAAAGAGCATATAATTATCTCAAGTATGCTTACCATCCAAGTCTAAAACAAGAGTAGTTGGTGGGCAACTCCGTGTCTGTTTAGGTAGTAGCATTGGACGAAAAGTTGGAACAACTGACGACAGGTCTGGTAAGTTCTTCATGAAGAAGTAGGGATCAAAGTCATCAAATACTTCACATTCATTGTCCTCCATATGAACATCATTTGATATATGATTTTGACTGTATTCATCTACACAGTCCAACTTCGAGTTTTTCATGGAAAGATAAATAGCTGAAACTTCAGACAACACATGGCCTGCTGAATCTGCATAATGGAAGGAACACAAAGCATTAGTATCTGAAGGATAAATCAGACAGACCAATTCAGTTTCTGAAAGAATTAATGGTATTCAACCCCAAATTACCAAGGCATGCAAGATCCATCAAAGACATTGTATCCTCATCAGAATTGCTTTTCTCTTGCATAACATGACCAACACTCAGTCCTGAAATGCTCTCTTTTCTACAATCCTGAAATTTCTGGTCCTCATTCTGGAAGTATTTGATGAAGTCAGCTGCATACAATAAAGTGATTGAAGTAAACATAAACAAGAACACATTAGATATGAGTAACTATATAATGCAGAGAAACAAACCAACAATACCACATCATTTACAAATAACAGTTTCATTTTCTACCTCCACTCTCAATTTCCCCTCTAGCGCTTATAGAATTAGGGAAGGGAGGAGAAAATATGGTTCCCTTCATGCAATGAGTACTTCCATCACCACAGACCTACAATATAACCAAAACATATAAACATTAATCTATAATATTTAACTAGACTCGGATATTCTCAAAGATTTTCATTCATTTAATTTTGATTTCCTTATTAATTATTTCAGCAATAGATAGATAACCATCCAAAGAAAAGAAGATTAATCTTACATTTTGAGATATTCAAAATATCGTGCACGAGGATTTTATTATATATATACTCAAAATTTTTAGGGATCATTTTACTTTCAACTTTAGCTGAAATTTTCTCATGATCAATTCTGGAATCTGTAGTATCATATGCTCTCTCTTTCCTCTCTCTCTCTCTGCAATCCAAGTGGCCAACGACATTTTTTTTACTGCCTTCTCTCTCTCTCTCCCTCTCCATATATATATATATATATATATATATATATATATATATATATATATATATATATATATATATATATTATGGGGAAAGGTAATCTAAGGCATGTCTTAGCCAAGCTAAGGCTACTTAGTAAAACGACAAAGTTTTACCCCTAGGGTTAAGTTTTCCATTTTTGGGTTTTATATAAAAAAATCTTAACTATAATATTTATACAAAACTAAGTAGCCTTAGCTAAACTTGGCTAATGCATGTCTTATATCACCTTTTCTCATATATATATATATATATATATATATATATATATATATATTGAAGAGACGTTAACATCGTATACGTAACTACAGGTTATTTTTTGGCATATTTAATATTAATATTAACTCAATCTTGATGGGTACAGAAAATAAGTGAACCGCTTTATTAGTAACATCTATCTCTAAGATGCATTTAGATCACCATATTCAGCATTGCAAGTCCTCTTTTGTTTGTTGTAGCTTATTTACATTAATTGTATTTTGTTAACTTATTATGATATAGTTACAATATACATAATTGCCTAGATGTAGATGATCATATTATAAATTGCCAATCATTATAATGAATTTTTGGAACTTTCAAGAACACACTCAAGGAAATTCATTTCAACTTACATATTGTTAATAATTGTTATGATAAGTTGAGTAGTGACAAACAGGGTCTATATATTGAATACATTTTGAATCCTATAATTTTATTTGTTTCATGTTTCATGGCCCTGTTCAGAAGGAAGAGAATATGTTGGTTAATTTGGAACTGGGTATTTGAGAGTGTTGTTTTTTCTTTTCTTGCTTTAGGTCAACTTCCACTCCTCCTTCATTTAACAGCCTTATCTGATACTTGCATATCACAAAATTCTGCATAATTTGCAATGACTTGGCCTCATCCTATTGTGAAATATAAGACACTTAACACTACAACTCCAAGTAATGTACAAATCTTGTTAAAGTAGCACAGAAAGCAATGCAACATATAAGGATTAAGCACATACTAAACAACGTAATTCAACAGTAATGACAAAGTGGAGAAAGAAAAAAATCAATTAACAGATAATGAATATGTGAAAAAGGCTAGAAATTACTTCAGTATTTACAGAAGCATTATCAGTAGCATGATCAGCATCAAGCGTCAAACGCACAGCAGTGTCATTCACTGAACTGTATTTACCATCCAAATTTGTCACCGCAACAGAGTCTTCAGTTTTCTTTGCTGGATGTCGCAACAGGAAACAGGCATATGTAAGTTCAGTAGTGTCCAGAAAAGTTTGAATTGCACAGTTAAATAATTTTACTTGTAAAGAAAATTATAAGAAACTAACCAAATCATATACTCTATAAAGTAACACATAATATAACAATATATCCACCTGTAAAAAAGCTTAAGGGACTATTCAATAACTGATATATTTTTTATTTTTTATTTTCTGTTTGTTCAGTGCCAATCACAATATTACAAATGCCACACAAATCATATCTGTGGGAATCATTCAACATACTCATGTCCTGTTACAGCAATTGAAATTAATCAACCTTCCCTACAAACATAAGCCAAAATTGAGAAAGAACTATACTCACTGTCGTAGCATAAAACAGAGATTCAAGAGATCAACTTACCAACTCTTTGCTTCCTAGCAGAAGATGTTATTAGCTCTGTAACATTCCTTTCTTGAACTTCCACACTCTCAGATACCTTCTTCTGATGCCTTCCCTTTGGACTGGCAAGCTCTCGAGCAGAATTTCTTGCAGTGACTTTTTTCTTGGTTTGCATCTCGGAGAAGATTATTAAGGCTAGACAGCTGGAGATGCTTATGAACTGATGTGCTTTAGAAGACTATATTAACTACTACCAGAATTTAAAAAAAAATCGGTACACGCCTCCTGCCAGACAATCAACTTGTTGTAACTAGCAACTCTTAATATAAAAAAAAAAGATGAAACCTTAAAATAAGATAATAAAAAGCTCAATTTTGAAATTGAAGTGGATAGCAACCACCACACTGAATCTGGTAAAAGTAATAACAACTACGCAATATCATCACTATGAAGTACCGCGGTCTCAAAGTTAACAACCACAGACTCAAGAAATAAAGATTGATAAACAAACAGATACAAGCAGAGATTATTTCTGACGTCTTACAAAACCAATATGTTGTACAGAACACTCCAGTTCACCAATCACCAAAAAGAAAAGGAAAAATTATGTATTCTAGAAGATTAAATGTTGAACATCAAACTCACGAATGAACACATACAAACACATTGTTACTGTTATTCAACACGTGCTCATACTCATGAACAATGCTGACTTAGAGTAAGAAGCTAAACATTAAAATGAATTGAATAATTTGCTTCTATAATCTTGACATCATTAGGGGCTGTATGTCCATATCAAGACACCTAAGAGCATACACGTAAATATTTTAAGGAACCTTAAAACTTCGGAAACTGACTGAACTTTTCTAAAACTAAAAATGTTTGAAATCATAGATGCAAACTGTCAGCCTGTCCTCTTGTACTTCTCTGACAGCATGTCAATGCATTCCCAAAAATCTAAACAACAGGTCCAACAAACATGCATGTTTTTACAATAGACTATATATGTTAGAAGTTAAAACATTTACTACTTAGTACAGAACTGCTAGTCATTAGGGCAATAACTAATGACAAGAAAGATAGGAAAAGAAAGAAAAAAAAATTTAAAAGCTCACTCTGCTTAAATCTCCTCAATCCTTGTACCATCCATCTACATTGCTAGGATGATAATGGCAAGCCTTTAAAGGCACTTGACTGAACTTTTTAAATCCGAAAATGCAACAAATCGACCAGCTCACATATAAAGACTCCTAACAATAACGGTCAATATTCAATACTGCTGCTGTTTTCTTTAAAAAGATATGATACGGAAAAACAACGAAAATATATTTAGACATGTCGTTCACACGAGCAGGAAAAAGTTAATAGTCATTAAAAAATTAAGTGAAAGCTCAACCTTTTTTAACTCCTCCATTATTCATAGCTCAAATAACAGAACTGAAAAGCCATTCCAAATGAAGTAAGAAAAAAAAGAGAAAGAGAAACAATCATTTACGTAGCTAAAGTTTAGCAATAACAACAATTTCAATTTTGAGTTCTGCAAAACCCTAAAAGCACGATTAAACGAAGATATAGGGAAACACACTTGATTAAACATAGACAAAGGCAACAATTAGAGCTGAAAATAAGGATCAAGACTTCATACCATACTTGAATCGAACAAGCTAATTTCACGACAGCTAAAATAGGAGTTCATATCATACATGAATCGAACAAGCTAATTTCACGAGAGCTAAAATAGAAGTTCCAAAGTTCCTGCGTAAACTAAACCGTTTATTCACTAGAAAGGGCTGAGGCTAGTGGGAGAGGATTGAAGTCTATCAAACTCAAAACCTAAAAATCTAAGGCTTTTACCAAAAAAAATACTTAAGAGATACAATCCTTAGTATTGGGAGATTTTCCCTCCAAATAAAATGAGAGGGAAAATAAGACCGTCTCAAAAATTTGTACTCCGTATATTTCGATTTTTGTTTTTTTGTTCTGACGAAAAGGATCCGTGTGACAATTTTCTGCAAAAATATTTAAGCGAGTTCCGTAATTAATGGGTTGTCACTCAAAAATTAGTACTCTTAATTCGATATTTTTTTGCACACATTTGACGTATTTGTTTACTCCCTAGTCCCTAATATATTGCAAATTTGCAATGCTCAATTGTTTGTTATCTTAACTTTTTAGTTTTTGAAGTAGATGAAAAATATTTTTAAATTATAAATTTGTAAATATTTTGAAAATAATAAAATTTATATTGAGACATATGATTTATGTAAAAGTAATGAATTAAGTTAATTTCGAAAGGCCCAAAGTTTGTGTATAGAACTAAACTATTATATTTTTGTTTTTTCTGCCTTTGTTATTGAATAACTTGCTCAACACATTGTTTTACACAATTTTGGACCCCATGCCAAATTCACATATTATCTTTCTTGTGTATATTTTGTTTATCAAAATAATTTAATTGTAAGTTTTTTTTAAAATTATTATATATGGCATGAATATTTTCTATGACTCTTCTCTTATTTTATTGACTAATTCATACAATTTAAACATGTATTATTATAATTATATAATTTATATTTGAGAATTATAAGTTAATATCCAAATTACCCTTAAAATAACCAACTAATTAATTTAGATAAGATATTCTCTTGGCTTGTTATTTAATTATATTGATTGAGTACAAAGTTTACACATTACAAGTAATACAAGAAATTAAAGTACAAAGTTTACATATGGACTAAATTCTAATTTGCACTTTGTAATTTAACTTTAAAATTAAGTTGTACCTTAAATTATATTTTGAATTAAATATATTTAATATTTTAACAAAGAACATAAATCTCTCGGTATCATTTTCGACAAAATATTCATCAAAAATGTACTCCTAGCTCTAAATTCCTTATATGGATTATTTCTATAATGTGAAAGTCTACATGAATACCTTATTATGTCATTTAATCGTTAAAAAATTTAACCCTGTTGACAGAAATTCAATTTTATATTAGAAAAATCAAGTACAATTAGTTGACTGCAATAAAAAAAAGTTCAATTATTTATTTATAAATTGACTTAAAATACAGCGACCAAAATAATATTTAACCCGGCTAAAAATTCGTTTCAAAATTATCCAAAACAAACTTTAATAGTATGTACTTTATGTGGAATTAATTTAGGGCCAACTTCAAACAGGGCTCACTTAATTGTGACAAGTTACTCAATTGAATAACAATAAGTTGGGCTAACTTCAAACGGGGCTCGTAGGCACTACTCATATTGGAGTATTAGGATTTGGTAGTAGGCCCAATACCATGAAATGTATACCCTCTGGCCACTGCCCTAAAAATAGAGAGTACAACTTTTTATTCTTAATTGATTTTTGCTTATTTTTCATTTAAGTTTTTTTTCAATAACAGATTTTAGTATTTAAAGTTTAAACTTTATACTATTATGTTTGGATTGAAAAAAAAATAGAATTGGTAAAGAAATAGAATAAAAAAGAGAATGGAATGAAGAGTCGAATGATTTGTTCTATTTCAGCTATAACAAGTCATTCCATACCATCTTCTAAAGGAATAAAATTCACAAATTTGAGAGTAATATAAATGATTCATTCCATTCCAATAAATAATCAAACACAATTTTTGTTATATATAAATAAGTTATTCGATTCCCACATTCATTCATGCAATTTAAAAGTAATGTTTTTGATTATATGTGATGGGTATTTAAACGCATCACATGTAAGACTTAATTGTTTTAAAAAATAGTTAAGACAAAATGTAAGACTCTTATGAGAGAGTAAATTAATCAAATTGCAAATTCGTATCCACGCTTTTTTATTTGAAGTGCCAATCAATACACGTTCGATGACCAATAAACGTATATTCTGCGATGAGTCAATGCACCAATATTAATGACACACTATGTATTTGAAACTGATTATAAAAAAATTGATATTCCTAACTTGTATTTATATACTATTTACTTTTATTTCTAGCTTGCATGGAGGAAGCAGAATTGGTTTGATTGCTAATGTGGTCTCCACAAAAAGCATACTAGCAAGTAGCAACTGTCCACTTTAATTTTTATACTAGCGTGAATGAAATAACTGAAGTAGTAGTATATATTTTGTAGGTACATGTTGGATGATATCATGTAGCATCGCACAATATATGGTTATCATTATCATGCATTCTTACATCTCGTGAGTTAATTGGATCATACTCAACATTACGTACAGATCATATAAATGGAAATGGCACTAGTCTATCATAATCCTATAAAGCTAATGATGATCGCTTTTCTTCGCTCCCAAGGATATATATGATCAAATTAATTCATCCCAAAATAAGTAACCAATTTCAGAGTAGGTCCCTTCCACAGGATGATATATATAAATGGTATCTAAGTCCTGAATTTTGATGGAAGTCGTCCATTAAAATCTTCTCTCTTTTTTTTTAAAGCAGATATTTAGGTATGTTTACAGTTTGCACACATGAGATGATTTCTTGATTTACTGGCATGACTCACTTCTATTAAATATAAAGTAATAAATATAATAAATTATACCCTCCCCCACTCCCCCTTAAGTTAGGATAAATTATTGTAATGTTTACTGCACATACATTGTTTTTTTAAATCAAAAAGAATTAAAACTCTCATTTTGGGTGTGAGAGGAAAGGTATGGAACTTGTTAATCATCCTTTCAAATCTATGATTTAACCAAAAAAAATTGATAAAGAAGTAGCACTAAGGCATTAACTAGAAGAAAAGCATATCTCCACACGTACAATCAACATCATATTTTTACCTAAAAAAAAGTACCTAGTTATGGCATTATCCAACAACGTGTTAACTGGATATTAATCAAGTTTCACAGGTAGAGCTTACATGGAAGGTCCAGATCGCTCGAGTTATATATACTAATTAAAATTAAAATTGTAATAAATGGAATATATTCATGCTAGGTAGGTATATAGGCAGGCTGTGAGAGATTAGCTAAGTAGTAGAATAATTAATTAATCCCATTTGGATCTTTAAAAAAGCCAAAACTTTTGGAATAATGTTAAAATATCTATATGTAGCATGACGATGAAGAAGTCCATGGAAGCTCTAGCTCCGAGTGGCCATGCATGCATATTCTATCCAATTAATGTTAACTAATTAACAAAATCTAAATCTTGAATATAATGATTTGTATAATTGTATTGTATATTTGTATGTGCTAATGTCATCAGTGTGGGGCTTCCCAACTTAATTTTGCCGTGTAAATAATAGAGCTCAGAACGCATTATGCTTGTGTACGTAGATTTGATTTGCTGCATGATCATAGATGAGAGCTGACTAGCTTGTAAATAAAAATGATTAACTAACTATATATAATTATATTTATTGTGGCAAGAGCAAGACTGTACGTTAACCCGGATTTCATTTAATTATTTTTATATGCATGCATGCATGCATGTACGGGTATATATTGTCGTGAAAAATTTGATTAGCTTAATTGGTTTTGGACTTGATTGGGCATTGAATCTCAATAGAACGTACTGATTCATTATGTAAACTAATGAAACATGGATTTAAATCATAAGACCCACGTATAATTAATTAAAGAACGAATTGAGATTGAATTTGAAGCTTCACTACTCATTATTTTTGCATTGAGATTGCACTCGAGTTTGGCCAGATAGGGCTCGTGGCAAGCATAGCTAGATATATAGTTCATTTGTAAACGGGGACGTACGTACAGGTTCTTCGACTCTATCTTTTACTAAACTAGATATCAACAAATAAAAGTGAGTTCCTCTGATTTGCACTCCTACTTCCACCATGCATATCATTAATATTTAAAAGCTGCGCGCTCTTAAAAGTTCTAAGTAATTATATATATATATATATATATATAGGGTCCGGATCCCGGATTTTGTTAAAATACAGATATTTTTTTTTTGCTTTTTTTAAAAATAAAAAAATTAATTTAATATTTTATGGAAAAATTTCAGTTCCAACAAATATTAAAAAATATTAGTTGTTTTATAAAAAAAAAATTCCTTCTTTTATTAAGGTCCGGGCCTCCGGACGTCCGGACCTGATCCAATTTGTATATATATATAGGGGTTACATCCACAGCAACCGGTTGCTGGGAGCAACCCCTTTTTGTCCAGCCGCTACATGTTGTAGCGGCTTGTTATAATTTATTTATTTTTTTTGTTCCACCCACTACAACATGGGTCCAAAAAAGGTGTTGCTCCAAACAACCTGTGGATGCAACCCCATATATATATATATATATATATATATATATATATATATATATATTCAGTCGTAAATATGCATGTATATATACATGCTATATATACTTACATACATAAATGTGAAAAGAGTACATGCATATCATTGAACACTGCCTCAAATACGTACCGTACGTATTATACTGAGGTAGGTAGGTGTGCAAACTCAGATCTCATTATCATTGAGTAGTAAAAAAAGAATGAAATTATCATTGGCTCAAATAAGTACCATACGAATTTTAAAGATTGATCTTGAGATGAAATTAAGAAAGAGAGATAATTCGTGAATTGGTAAACAAAGCTTTTATTTAATAACTAATTTACAGCTCGCATGAACTTATGGCTCTTTCCATCAAGCTTACAATTAATATTATAGACATTTCATGCTGAGGGTCAAGAACTGATCTTCATTAGTACTTAACTAATTTCATAATTAATAACTAATTACCAACAACCTTAATTAATTCATGCAGAGCTAGAAATTACACCGGTTCGACCACGACTAACTGCACGACAGACCAGTGGTTTCTTCATTTCAAGAGAGAGCTTCAAACACTCGGAAAGATCTACCGGTTGGACCGGAAGCCATTTGAATTGGTGAAGAAGTCGAGCAAGCCACAAATGAACAGTCGTCAACCCTAATACCTTTCCCGGGCAAACCCTACGACCCGCCCCAAACGGTGCCAGCCTTAGGTCCGACCCCATAATTGGGAACTCCTCCTCAACGAAACGTTCTGGCTTGAAGACCCACGGGTCTTTCCAAATAGACGGGTCATGTGTTATGGCCCACATGTTGACCATTGCTGTGGTGCCAGCTGGGACAAAGAATTTGCCCACATGGACATCATGGATAGCCAGGCGGGCCCACGAGAGCAATGGACCTGGCGGGTGGAGCCGCAGGACCTCTTTGACTATGGACTGAAGGTAACGGAGGTTGGGAATGTCGGAATCTTGCACGTGTCGGAGGTTGCCAACGCACGTGTCAATTTCCTGCTGAGCTTTTGCTTGAATGTCTGGGTGCAAAACCATCCTTGCCAAGGTCCATTCAAGAAGGATGGCAACTGTATCTGTTCCTCTGAATATCATTTCCTATACAAATCACAATTAATATTTTATATATATATATATATATATATATATATATATATATATATGTAATAATCGGATTTAGAAAGTCATATTCTTGTAAAGTGATTCTATCTGTCTTAATTTTTTGACTAGTATGGTCCATGGATTTTATTCAATTATTCAAATAATGAATACAATAATTTGACGGTGATTAATATTAGACTCCTTAAATTACTCTCAAATAATTTTGATAACTTATGAAAATAACTCATAAGATCTAACAAAAGACATCGTAATTTTTTACTCTCTAAAAAAATAGTTGCGGCGAATCCGGGTCGTAAAAATCTTGTACAGTAGTAGTATAAGATTTTTAGATAGAATGAATATTTAATATTATACGTGTTAGTATGTTAAGTGTGTAAATTATGTATGTTAAAATAAAAAATTTATATAATTTAAAAGAGTAAATAAAAAAATATAAAAAATTAATAATATATCTAAAGTTATAAATAAGAAGGAAAGAATTAATAAAAATAAATGACTTAATTACATTAAATTTGTGAAAAAAACTTTGATGAAGCTTTATAATATAAATAGATAATATAAATAGATATGAGCGAAAGTAGTACATGCACATTGCACACGATGGAAAATATCTGAAAACAGCTGTCTTCATGCATAAGACAAACAAATATTTAAAATGAAAAGACAAACTTATAAACATTGGCCTTTATAAAAAGTTTACCTTTATTTACAGTAATAGTATATTAATTATATCTATCTCCCTATCTATATCTTTTATTACCAACGATCAATAGTGTAGTACGATGTAATCAGCAGGCAAATTCCGCCGGAATCTTGTTGCAGACTTTTTCTAATTATTATATATACAATAAACATTTCAGTATTAACCAATTGTATTCGAAGTTTTCACTTTTCACTTTTCACTAAAGCAAATTCAAGTTATTACTTATATATTTCTTGTTTTGTTGGTTGTTATATACTCCCTCCGTCTTAAATTAATTACTTAATTTTGACTTTTTTAAGTCAAATTGACTATTTTTAGAATTAATAATTAAGCATATATAAATATATTTCTAAAATTATAAAAATTTGGATTAGTAATAAATTATATATACTTTCTTTTGGTTATAATCACTTCACCTATATTTTAGCAAAAATAGTAAAAATATTAGTTTTAAAAATAGTCAATTTGACTTTAAAAAGTCAAAACTGAGCAGTTAATTTGGGACGGAGGGAGTAATATATATGACTTTAGGTAATAGATGATATATTTTTGTTAGTTTCAAAATTAGAGATTTATTAATATTATTATTATTATTATTAATTTGTCAGTATTTTTTTTATTATTTCTAATATCCTACAACTATTATTACTAATTTTTTTTAATAATACTAAGATTACATTTGATAACATAAAATTATTGTTAAAAAACTCTAATTTAGAATGATAGTAGAATACTTGTATATATAAGTGCATTACATTACTTACGCAGGTCCAAGCTCCTAAAGTATATTCTTGTTGTCCACTGATAATTATGGTGTTGTTGCATGTAAAGTTTATATATACTTTTCATGTTTGTAAATTTAGAGGGAGAGAAAGGAAAAGCTTACCCACAGGACGGCCACCATGTCTGCCTCGCAAAGTTGATCTTCTTTCGGCAAAGAAAGCAAAACACTAAGAAAGTCATTCCTCCCACTTATTATTATTTCTCCCTCTCTTTTTCTCTCTCGTATCACCTCACCCACAACACCGCCCACCTTAACCCCTAGTTTATGACACCTTCTCTTTACTCCATTAAAGTCCAAAAACCCTAATGCAAAATAATCTCCCCAGTTAAATTCAGCTATCAGCTCATACCCTTCTTTCACTATAAACCCTAGCTCTTCCCCTTTTATTCCCAAAGTACCCCCAAACACACTCTCCACCACATTCCTCAAAGAAGCCTTTTGTAATATCTCCCTCACCCCCACAACCCCTCCCTCAATATTCAACACTCCCTCTGTCATTTCATCTGCCACGACTTGTCGAATCCCCTCAAGGCCGGCAATCCTCCTCGGGGAAAACATGTTATTGGCGGCAATCCGTCGGAGATTTCGCCAATATTTCCCATTAGGTGAAAATCCAATGGCACGCTCAAACATTAACAAACGAGCGGACTCTTTTATGGGACGGTCCGAGAACGATGTCCCACAAAGGATTTCCTTGGCGGTCTCCGGGTGACTGCTGATGAGCACCCGAGTCGAGCCGAGGCTAAATGCCATCAGCCGAGTGGCTCGAAATGACGAAGCCATGGTAGCTAGTTTTTGGTGAGCACGAGGACCCATTTGAGGTAAGGTCCCCAAGAAGGGCCAACCTACAGGGCCAGAGAGTTTTGTAGGGTTTTGGAAATGGTAATTTCTCCATGCAAAGCCTCCTGGGACCAGCCATAGGTTCAAGAAGAAGGGAAAGAGGGAGGAAAAAGAGAGGACTAGTAGGAAAGCGAGAGGCCAATGTTGAGTTTGGTAATTATTATTAAGGGTAGCTCCAAGACATAGGAATAAGAAGAGAGTTATAAGAGCTATGATTAGAGTAGAGAGCTTCATCTAAAATTAGGAAGGGGGGTCAAAAGGTAATGGAAATGTGTAGAGAGTCTTGTAGGTATTGCATGCGGGATGTGATGTATATTTATAGTACGTGGAAAGTGATCATTATGGTTAATGATTTGTTAGTGTTGGTTAACCCTGGTTAACTACAGAGTTTAGGACCATAATTATAAGGCAATTGTCAATTGACTCATGACAAATTAAGATCTCGTGGAACTAGAAGCAAAATAATTTTAGAAAATAATCTTTACCTAATCATATTATATACGACATTGCACAATCGGGGATTCATTTCAAGAGGATTGTTAGTGAGCAAAATTTTGACCTTGGTATTGCAGTAATCTTATTTTTAATTAAGTAATTATTAATATTCACTGATTAATAACATGATATAATTAACTAACGTATACAAAATAAATTATATACAGGACCGATTTCAGAAGTTTCGAGACCAGCATATAGCTGAGTTGGAGACTGCAAAGGGAATTCTAAGCCATTAGATTTCACCATCCCCGCCCTAGATTGTATTATCTTGGGATGAGGAGCTGAGACTATTGGTCGCGTCTTGGGATACTCATACTTAGGGGTGTTCATCTGTAAATTGCTGTACCGAATTGGTCTAAATCGGACCAGAACGGTTACAGAATCCGTCCGAAACTGGGTATCGATATTAATACCGGTTGAATCGGTATACTGGATCGGTTAGTCGGTCCGATATTGAATCGGTACCGGTTTTTATCTACTTTTATATATACCGGCTATTTTTCAGTCATGTTTGAATGTTTCCAATGAAAAGTTTTAATTTACAAAATCAAATTGCAAATTAACACGACACCCCTACCCCTACTAGCAGTATCGACATGCATCGCGTGTTGGGCCTGCCGAGGATACCCGCGTATACCCTACCTAGGAGTAATAATATATATTTTTCATATTTCTCGTTATATGATCTTAATTTATAACAATAATATAAATTAAATTAATATGTACTACGTAATTTTCTATTTACTTTCGCAGGCTTTAGCCAGTGCCAGTGCCAGTGCCAGTGCCAGCGCTCGAGAGCACTGGTTGGACCATCTCATACAGGAGCTGGCTTGGACGACACGTTATTCCAGAGGGTTATAGCGGCGATGTCAGATAGGTTTCAGATAAATTCGTTTTTTCGTCGTCAGCTGTTGCCTAGCCGTGCTCGCCTTCATCAGCTAACTCAGGATATTAATTGCTTCAGGGGCCACCGTCGAGAGTATAGAATTACCGCAAGAGCAGTTCGTCGTGTTAAGCGACGAGGTTCTCCGGATGGTGGTTACCCTACTATTAGAGGCTTTAGATCAGCCCTCGCCGCCTACTCAGGTATTTTGCATGTCATTTTATTTTCATTTAGTAGTCTCTTTAATTCTCGCATATATACGGATCAGACTAATGATTTATATTTTTAATCCTATCAATAGGGTGACGATGGTGAGCGGGCTGGTGATGCAGAGCATGGTGGCAATGCCGATGGCGAGCGGGGGGACGACAACGCTGATTTTCATACACCAGAGCAGCACCTTTCGTCCACCCTCGCCCGATGATGATCCTCCTCCTACTAGCTAGTTTATAGTTCATTTGTATAGATTTATTCATTAAATTGTAGATCATTTGTACAAATGTATTCATTATATTGTAGATCATTTGTACATATTGTAAAAAATATGTAGTTTAGTTGAGTCTGTACGAGTTTTGTAAATCATATTGTATAATTTATGGAACATTGATGTATATTTGTTATTGTTGATCAGTTATTTTATATTCACATTAATTACTTAGTTTACGCTTGATATGATGAGATAAAACAAGTTTTTATAATTATGTTGGATGTGAAATATATTACTATATGTGTTATTGAGATAAAGCAGGTTGTAGCCTTACAGATACAAAATTAGGGTTTAAAAACCTGAAAAATGCAATTTTTAAAATTTAGTTAAAATAAATTCCAGTTAATCTCGACGGAATAAGGTATTTTCGACGGAAATTCTGTCGATATTATAGTTTATAGATTTTTTTAAAAAAATTCTATTTCCGACGAAAAAATAAATATTTCCGAGAGATATGCCGCCATAATTAACTTGTGTTAACGTCGACGCAATAATGACAACGAAAATTGTAAGACCCCAACTTATTAATGAATAAAATCAAATTTTCTCTAAATATTATTGTGAATAATAAGGGGTTAATTTGATATAATACTTTGGTTATGGGTGAAATGTGCAAATTTTGCAAAATAAGCAAGTGGTTATAAAATATTTATTTTTGGTCGGTGAATATTCGGTTGGTCGTGGAATATTCTTGCTGTCGGGGAATATTCGTACGACGACGCAGCCTTGTGTGGGCCCCATAACGGAAAGCGGTTGGATGAAGAAAACGACAAGTATAAGTTGTTTATAAATAACGGCGTAGTTGTTACCGTTAATACTGTTGAAATACCCGGTGGTTAAAATACAGTAGCACACGGTATTGCACCAATTATTGATTCTTACGTAAGAAGGCACTACTCAATAATTGTTACAGTAGTTATTATTTAATATTTTATTTTATTGATTCAATAATTGCTGCGTTGATATTTTATATTATTGTTGTTTCAATAATTGTTGCTGCACAGTATTTTCATTTATCAGATCAATAATTCATATTATTTGAATAATATTATTAGATAACATTATTGGCAATGTCTAGAAAGTTCTGTCTAAGGAGAGGTTTGGTCATCTAATTGCGCGCCAGTAAGGAGAAATCCTTATTGGAAAGCCCCCTCTTTCCTGGGAACGGCCTGGTTGTCATAAATGTGATTCTGTAATATTATTTGTGAATAATTAATTATTGATTCATATGATAAGAAAATATTTATTTTATGTGGATATAAATGAGGGATATATTTTTGTGGTTAAAAATGAAGGAGTTAATGTTGAGGTTTTTGTCAGTATTTTTGTCGGAATGGAGGTATTAAAAATCAGGGTTTTTGAGATAGTTTGCGGGGGTTATAATTTTTAATCCGACCGTTGGATCGTGGTAATTTTTGGATATGTTATACATATATAAGTTGAGTATATGTCCACAAATTTTGAACCGTTAAAAATGAACGTATGATTTATTACGAATTTTACAAGATGACTGGTTCAGAAATTGTTGAATTTTCGGAGTTTATCATTTTGGTGGAAAATTCTAGAATTGGTGGGCCCCACTTGTGGTTGGTGAAGAAATGTGCTGAATTATATTTCAAATGTGGTGGGTGGGAATAGTAGCAGGTAAAGCCATCAGGTTGCAGGTCAAACCTACCAAAATTTTCCTATAAATAGAGGGCTAAGTTAGAATTGAAAATCACACCAGAAACAAGTTTTCTCTCTTTCTCTCTCTAGATTATTGAGTGTATTTTGTGAGTATTTAGATACTTTGAGAGTTTCTATTCATCAGAGCAAGTTTCTTTCAGCCTTATACCGGTATTCCGACCAGAAGTACTGATATTTTGAGGTAAGGGATATTATTTTCTTCTTAAATGATATTATTTTCTTCAATATCATTATGCTGAAATATTGATATGAGTTTTTATCAAATTTGGAACTTTTTGTGTCGGGGTTACTATTCACGTATACGGCACTATTCACGTATACGGCACTATTCACGAATACGGCACTATTCACCGAAAAATAAAATTTTTCCTTTTTGTCCAAGATGTCTATTATGGTTACTATCTTTGATTGTATCCATGTTTTGATCTTTATTTTTGAATTCTGCTTCACAATTGATTATTATGAAGTATTATTGATCTTGGATAAACTGTTATACGAATCCCTACTATTTGTCCTTCTGTCTCATTGGATTCGTTCTCTTTAAGATATTTTTCATCATCCTCAGTCCTAAATGATGATATTACTGAATATCTTTGGCCTGTAGTGCAAAGATGTATAATTACTTGATGAATATCTTTGGCCTGTAGTGCAAAGATGAACAGGTGTTGAGATGAACATGACCGACTGATGATACAAATGAATATCTTTGGCCTGTAGTGCAAAGATGAATATTTGGTTAAAGATGATTATTAATTGATGTTACAGGGATAAAATATTGATGATGGACTTTTAAATCTTAGAAGATAGTAGAATTCTTTCTCTACTTGACTCTTCTAATGGTTTGCTGTTTCCGCTGCAGTTGTTGATCTAAAACTTGTTGTCGATTATATTTTATCAGATTTTTCCCTGTTGAAGACTAACGATAATTTGTTGTATATTATCTTAGTCATAATATTCTTTACTGGGCTAGTTGAGCTCACCCTTTTCCTTTTTGTTCCATTTTTCTTCTCAGGAGGTGAGAACATAGCAGGATCTAGTCGGGGTATGGAGTGATGGTTCTAGAAAGATGTATTAGCAGTCCTCACTATTTCTGTAAAATAGTGTTTGAATAATTGTAATGAGGATTTATTTGAGTGTGGATATTGTCTAGAAGACAATATTTGTATTTAAACTCACAGTATGTGTTGTCGTATTTTGCACGACAATTGTATTATTGAAGTTGTAGTTTGCTTTCTGTACCATGTATTTGGCGACTCAGAATGGGTGTTGTATACCTATTTTGGGGGCGTCACAGTTGGTATCAGAGCTTAGGGATATGATCCCTGGCTGAGATGTGAGACAAGAACTAGGAGGGGAGAGACGGGGAATTCCTTCGCTAGTATGACCTGACTAAGTTTATTTGGTGTTTATTTGGTCGGTCAGAGTATAGGGATAATATATGACATGACTATTAACCCTTGTTTTATGGCAGTATTTAAGAATGGCAGCTGAGAACGTTAATAATGGAGTAAATCAGACCGTGGAGACACCTTTGATCACTACCCAGGGGAACGTGCAACAGGAAGGCAATATTCCTCCTGTAAACAACGTTACCGAGCAAACGATGAATGATGGAATGTTTAGGAGCTTTTTGCAGTTCATGCAAAATCAGACGAGGGAGACTCGTGTGCAGAATACGGGTGGAAATGATAACAACGCGCGGTTTGTCACAGCTAAGCAGTTCAAAGAATTGGGACCACCAGAATTTAAGGGAAAGCCGGATCCGATCATGGCGGAAACGTGGGTCAAGCAAATTACCAAGATATTTGATGTCTTGGGATGCACGGAGGAACAGAAGGTTCCATTCGCCACATTTATGTTCCGCGGTGAGGCAGACTACTGGTGGGAGTCTGTGAAGCGTACCCAGCCTGACGCACTCAACATGTCCTGGGAAACATTTCAAAAACTGTTCAATGACAAGTACTTTCCTGAAAGTATTCGTCATATGAAGGAGGTTGAGTTTATTAGACTGGAACAAAACAACATGACGGTGTCCCAGTACGAGGCGAAGTTTGCAGAGTTATCCAGGTTTGCACCTCATTTGGTCGAAAATGAGGAACGAATGACAAGGATGTTTCTGAGAGGTCTAAAACCCGAGATTCGGCAATATCTTATCTCTCATAAATTTTCTTTATATTCAGATGTTGTAAACAGGGCTCAATTATTAGAGCGAGATAATGAGTATGTGCAACCGAGGGACCACAACCAGGGTCATACCGGTGGCGGCAGTCATCGAAGCAATGAAAACCAGCAGGGAGGAAAATATTCGGACAAAAGCGGTAACCACTCTGGTGGTAATCGTGGTCGTGATAATAGAAGGAGCGAGTCGGGAGGAGATTTCAAGAAGAGAAGGTACAACAATGATAACGTGAAGACGTCAGCACAAACATCAACTGTTTCTAGGGGAGGAGAACGACCACCGGTCGTATGTTACAAATGTGGGAAAGAGGGACATATCAGCCCAAACTGCCCACAACAATCCAAGGTATGTTATAACTGTGGAAAGGAAGGTCATATAGCTCGAGAGTGTTCTGTAGCAAAACCAAGTTCAGCGGGGATGGTGACTCCAAAAGTTATCCCGGATAAGTCGAAATCAGCGGTTCCTGGAAGGGCGTTTGTCGTTACTGGCCAAAACGCGAGAAACCCGAACGAGGTGATCACGGGTAAGCTAATCTTGAATTCTTGCGAAGTTTATACTTTACTAGATACCGGTTCTACCCATTCTTTTATCTCTCCTGCTTGTGCTCAACGTTTAAACTTGACTCCGGAGAAATTGGACTTTAACTTATCTGTTGAAACTCCGTTGGGTGAAACCTTCGTTACATCTACAGTTTATAAATCTTGCATGATCCAAGTTGGCACTATCACATTACCTGTTGATCTTATCTCTTTAAAGATACTTGCTTTTGATGTGATTTTAGGAATTGATTGGTTAACCACTCATCATGCTAAAATTGATTGTTTTCGTAAGGTTGTTAGTTTTCATATTCCTAACCAACCTGTCATACGAATTCAAACTACTAAACCACTAAAATCAGTCACTGTCATATCAAGCCACAAAGCTATTCGTTTATTGAAAAACGGATGTCAAGCTTTCTTAGCCCATGTTATGGATTTGAACAAAGACAAGTCAGATTTGAATAATATTTCTATTGTTAGAGAATTTTCCGATGTATTTCCTGAAGAACTTCCCGGTCTACCCCCGGAACGAGAAATTGAATTCTTTATTGACCTTGAACCCGGTACAAAGCCCATTTCTAAAACCCCATATCGAATGGCTCCTATTGAACTTCAGGAGTTAAAAGTCCAACTACAGGAGTTGTTGGACATCGGTTTTATTCGTCCTAGTACGTCTCCTTGGGGTGCTCCTGTTTTATTCGTAAAGAAGAAAGACGGGAGTATGCGACTTTGTATTGACTATCGAGAATTGAACCATGTCACCATCAAGAATAGGTATCCGCTACCTCGCATTGATGACCTGTTTGACCAGTTGCAAGGAGCACAATTCTTTTCAAAGATCGATCTTCGTTCTGGATATCATCAGCTGAAGATTAAAACTGAGGATATTCCAAAGACTGCCTTCAGAACTCGGTACGGGCATTATGAATTCTTAGTAATGTCTTTTGGATTGACTAATGCTCCTGCTGCCTTCATGGATATGATGAACCGTGTATTCAAAGAATATTTGGATCAGTTCGTTGTTGTCTTTATTGATGACATCCTCATCTATTCCAAAAGCCGTGAAGATCATGAGCGCCATTTGAAGCTGGTACTGCAAAGGCTTCGTGAAAACAAGCTATATGCCAAACTGAAGAAATGCGAGTTCTGGCTTGAGGAAGTAGCATTCCTTGGGCACGTGGTGTCAAAACATGGAGTATCTGTCGACCCGGCGAAGATTGAAGCCATACAAAGTTGGGAGCAACCGAAGTCGGTAACCGAAGTACGTAGCTTTCTGGGCTTAGCTGGTTATTATCGGAGATTTGTGGAAGGATTTTCTCGAATCGCTACTCCGTTAACTCAGCTGACTCGGAAAGATACAAAATTCGTATGGAGTGAGGAATGCGAGAAGAGTTTCCAAGAACTCAAGAGGAGACTCATTTCGGCACCTGTTCTGACAATACCATCTGGTTCGGATGGATTTGTTATCTACAGCGATGCTTCAGGCAAAGGGTTAGGATGTGTTCTCATGCAACATGGGAAAGTCATAGCCTATGCCTCACGACAACTCAAAGAATATGAGAGGAATTATCCTACTCATGATTTGGAGTTGGCAGCAGTCGTTTTTGCGTTGAAGATCTGGAGACACTACCTGTATGGGGAGAAAGTGGAGATCTATACAGATCATAAAAGCCTCAAATATTTCTTCACCCAAAAGGAACTCAACATGCGGCAACGACGTTGGCTTGAGCTGTTGAAAGATTACGATCATACCATCCAATACCATCCTGGAAAAGCAAACGTAGTAGCTGACGCATTGAGTAGAAGATCATATGCGGGTACGAGTGCAATGTTTTTAACACAAAGGCCCATTTTGTATGACTTGCAAAGGATGGAGATAGAGATGAAGGCTCCAAGTACCCACATGATGATATCAAATATACGAGTAGAACCGACTTTAATCGATAAAGTTAAAGCTGCTCAAGCTACGGATATAGAGCTGATGCGTATGAAGAAGAAAGTGCAAGAAGGTGCTATTCCAGAAGCAAGAATCGATGAAGAAGGAATACTTCGAGTCAACTCCAGACTTTGTGTTCCTAACGATTTTGACTTGAAGCATAGAATAATGATGGAGGCACACAACACACCGTTTGCAATCCATCCTGGGAGTACCAAAATGTATCACGATCTTCGACATACATTTTGGTGGAGCAATATGAAAAGAGAGATCGCGGAGTTTATCTCGAGATGTTTAACTTGTCAACGTGTAAAAGCGGAGCATCAAGTACCAAAGGGTCCATTGCAACCACTTGAGATTCCGAAATGGAAGTGGGAACACATTACTATGGATTTTGTTACAGGTCTTCCCAAGGTTTCTCAAGGCATAGATGCGATTTGGGTTATTGTTGATAGATTAACCAAGTCCGCTCATTTCTTGCCGATACGTGAGACTTATTCCCTTGAACGTCTTGCTAGTATGTACGTGAACGAGATTGTGAGATTGCATGGCATGCCAGTATCCATAGTTTCGGATCGTGACCCAAGATTCACTTCACGATTTTGGGTTAGCTTGCAGAAAGCTATGGGCACGGATTTACGATTCAGTTCAGCATACCATCCTCAAACGGACGGACAATCAGAGAGGACTATTCAAACTCTTGAAGATCTATTAAGACTTTGTGTCTTAGATCTCAAAGGGAGTTGGGATAAGTACCTACCATTGGTGGAATTCTCCTACAACAACAGTTATCAGGCGAGCATAGGTGTGGCTCCATTTGAGGCGTTGTATGGAAGAAAATGTCGTTCTCCAGTATGCTGGGACGAGGTGGGTGAAGCAACATTGTTGGGACCAGAATTGGTACGCATTACTACAGAGAAGATCCAAACGATTCGACAACGTATACAAACGGCACAGGATCGACAAAAGAGTTATGCGGATCTTCATCGGAAGGACGTGGAATTTAATATTGGGGATCATGTATTGTTACGTGTTGCACCATGGAAGGGAGTTACAAGATTTGGGAAGAGAGGAAAGCTCAATCCAAGATTTGTTGGTCCATTTGAGATTCTTGAGCGAATAGGAAATGTGGCATATAGACTCGCATTACCTCCAAGCATGTCTCGTGTTCATAATGTTTTTCACATATCTATGCTTCGTAAATATGTTAAAGACCCGAACCACATTATTGAGTTAGAACCAGACGAGATAGCTGAAGATTTAACGTACGAGGAGGTACCTGTTAAGATCTTGGATAGGAAAGAGCATGTCCTACGCACGAAGGTTATACCACAAGTTAAGGTTTTGTGGAGAAACCATGCTATTGAAGAAATGACCTGGGAGTTGGAATCAGAAATGAAAGCGAGGTATCCTCACCTTTTTGAAACATCAGGTACGTACGTCAATTTCGAGGACGAAATTTCATAAGGAGGGGAGGTTGTAAGACCCCAACTTATTAATGAATAAAATCAAATTTTCTCTAAATATTATTGTGAATAATAAGGGGTTAATTTGATATAATACTTTGGTTATGGGTGAAATGTGCAAATTTTGCAAAATAAGCAAGTGGTTATAAAATATTTATTTTTGGTCGGTGAATATTCGGTTGGTCGTGGAATATTCTTGCTGTCGGGGAATATTCGTACGACGACGCAGCCTTGTGTGGGCCCCATAACGGAAAGCGATTGGATGAAGAAAACGACAAGTATAAGTTGTTTATAAATAACGGCGTAGTTGTTACCGTTAATACTGTTGGAATACCCGGTGGTTAAAATACAGTAGCACACGGTATTGCACCAATTATTGATTCTTACGTAAGAAGGCACTACTCAATAATTGTTACAGTAGTTATTATTCAATATTTTATTTTATTGATTCAATAATTGCTGCGTTGATATTTTATATTATTGTTGTTTCAATAATTGTTGCTGCACAGTATTTTCATTTATCAGATCAATAATTCATATTATTTGAATAATATTATTAGATAACATTATTGGCAATGTCTAGAAAGTTCTGTCTAAGGAGAGGTTTGGTCATCTAATTGCGCGCCAGTAAGGAGAAATCCTTATTGGAAAGCCCCCTCTTTCCTGGGAACGGCCTGGTTGTCATAAATGTGATTCTGTAATATTATTTGTGAATAATTAATTATTGATTCATATGATAAGGAAATATTTATTTTATGTGGATATAAATGAGGGATATATTTTTGTGGTTAAAAATGAAGGAGTTAATGTTGAGGTTTTTATCAGTATTTTTGTCGGAATGGAGGTATTAAAAATCAGGGTTTTTGAGATATTTTGCGGGGGTTATAATTTTTAATCCGACCGTTGGATCGTGGTAATTTTTGGATATGTTATACATATATAAGTTGAGTATATGTCCACAAATTTTGAACCGTTAAAAATGAACGTATGATTTATTATGAATTTTACAAGATGACTGGTTCAGAAATTGTTGAATTTTCGGAGTTTATCATTTTGGTGGAAAATTCTAGAATTGGTGGGCCCCACTTGTGGTTGGTGAAGAAATGTGCTGAATTATATTTCAAATGTGGTGGGTGGGAATAGTAGCAGGTAAAGCCATCAGGTTGCAGGTCAAACCTACCAAAATTTTCCTATAAATAGAGGGCTAAGTTAGAATTGAAAATCACACCAGAAACAAGTTTTCTCTCTTTCTCTCTCTAGATTATTGAGTGTATTTTGTGAGTATTTAGATACTTTGAGAGTTTCTATTCATCAGAGCAAGTTTCTTTCAGCCTTATACCGGTATTCCGACCAGAAGTACTGATATTTTGAGGTAAGGGATATTATTTTCTTCTTAAATGATATTATTTTCTTCAATATCATTATGCTGAAATATTGATATGAGTTTTTATCAAATTTGGAACTTTTTGTGTCGGGGTTACTATTCACGTATACGGCACTATTCACGTATACGGCACTATTCACGAATACGGCACTATTCACCGAAAAATAAAATTTTTCCTTTTTGTCCAAGATGTCTATTATGGTTACTATCTTTGATTGTATCCATGTTTTGATCTTTATTTTTGAATTCTGCTTCACAATTGATTATTATGAAGTATTATTGATCTTGGATAAACTGTTATACGAATCCCTACTATTTGTCCTTCTGTCTCATTGGATTCGTTCTCTTTAAGATATTTTTCATCATCCTCAGTCCTAAATGATGATATTACTGAATATCTTTGGCCTGTAGTGCAAAGATGTATAATTACTTGATGAATATCTTTGGCCTGTAGTGCAAAGATGAACAGGTGTTGAGATGAACATGACCGACTGATGATACAAATGAATATCTTTGGCCTGTAGTGCAAAGATGAATATTTGGTTAAAGATGATTATTAATTGATGTTACAGGGATAAAATATTGATGATGGACTTTTAAATCTTAGAAGATAGTAGAATTCTTTCTCTACTTGACTCTTCTAATGGTTTGCTGTTTCCGCTGCAGTTGTTGATCTAAAACTTGTTGTCGATTATATTTTATCAGATTTTTCCCTGTTGAAGACTAACGATAATTTGTTGTATATTATCTTAGTCATAATATTCTTTACTGGGCTAGTTGAGCTCACCCTTTTCCTTTTTGTTCCATTTTTCTTCTCAGGAGGTGAGAACATAGCAGGATCTAGTCGGGGTATGGAGTGATGGTTCTAGAAAGATGTATTAGCAGTCCTCACTATTTCTGTAAAATAGTGTTTGAATAATTGTAATGAGGATTTATTTGAGTGTGGATATTGTCTAGAAGACAATATTTGTATTTAAACTCACAGTATGTGTTGTCGTATTTTGCACGACAATTGTATTATTGAAGTTGTAGTTTGCTTTCTGTACCATGTATTTGGCGACTCAGAATGGGTGTTGTATACCTATTTTGGGGGCGTCACAGTTGGTATCAAAGCTTAGGGATATGATCCCTGGCTGAGATGTGAGACAAGAACTAGGAGGGGAGAGACGGGGAATTCCTTCGCTAGTATGACCTGACTAAGTTTATTTGGTGTTTATTTGGTCGGTCAGAGTATAGGGATAATATATGACATGACTATTAACCCTTGTTTTATGGCAGTATTTAAGAATGGCAGCTGAGAACGTTAATAATGGAGTAAATCAGACCGTGGAGACACCTTTGATCACTACCCAGGGGAACGTGCAACAGGAAGGCAATATTCCTCCTGTAAACAACGTTACCGAGCAAACGATGAATGATGGAATGTTTAGGAGCTTTTTGCAGTTCATGCAAAATCAGACGAGGGAGACTCGTGTGCAGAATACGGGTGGAAATGATAACAACGCGCGGTTTGTCACAGCTAAGCAGTTCAAAGAATTGGGACCACCAGAATTTAAGGGAAAGCCGGATCCGATCATGGCGGAAACGTGGGTCAAGCAAATTACCAAGATATTTGATGTCTTGGGATGCACGGAGGAACAGAAGGTTCCATTCGCCACATTTATGTTCCGCGGTGAGGCAGACTACTGGTGGGAGTCTGTGAAGCGTACCCAGCCTGACGCACTCAACATGTCCTGGGAAACATTTCAAAAACTGTTCAATGACAAGTACTTTCCTGAAAGTATTCGTCATATGAAGGAGGTTGAGTTTATTAGACTGGAACAAAACAACATGACGGTGTCCCAGTACGAGGCGAAGTTTGCAGAGTTATCCAGGTTTGCACCTCATTTGGTCGAAAATGAGGAACGAATGACAAGGATGTTTCTGAGAGGTCTAAAACCCGAGATTCGGCAATATCTTATCTCTCATAAATTTTCTTTATATTCAGATGTTGTAAACAGGGCTCAATTATTAGAGCGAGATAATGAGTATGTGCAACCGAGGGACCACAACCAGGGTCATACCGGTGGCGGCAGTCATCGAAGCAATGAAAACCAGCAGGGAGGAAAATATTCGGACAAAAGCGGTAACCACTCTGGTGGTAATCGTGGTCGTGATAATAGAAGGAGCGAGTCGGGAGGAGATTTCAAGAAGAGAAGGTACAACAATGATAACGTGAAGACGTCAGCACAAACATCAACTGTTTCTAGGGGAGGAGAACGACCACCGGTCGTATGTTACAAATGTGGGAAAGAGGGACATATCAGCCCAAACTGCCCACAACAATCCAAGGTATGTTATAACTGTGGAAAGGAAGGTCATATAGCTCGAGAGTGTTCTGTAGCAAAACCAAGTTCAGCGGGGATGGTGACTCCAAAAGTTATCCCGGATAAGTCGAAATCAGCGGTTCCTGGAAGGGCGTTTGTCGTTACTGGCCAAAACGCGAGAAACCCGAACGAGGTGATCACGGGTAAGCTAATCTTGAATTCTTGCGAAGTTTATACTTTACTAGATACCGGTTCTACCCATTCTTTTATCTCTCCTGCTTGTGCTCAACGTTTAAACTTGACTCCGGAGAAATTGGACTTTAACTTATCTGTTGAAACTCCGTTGGGTGAAACCTTCGTTACATCTACAGTTTATAAATCTTGCATGATCCAAGTTGGCACTATCACATTACCTGTTGATCTTATCTCTTTAAAGATACTTGCTTTTGATGTGATTTTAGGAATTGATTGGTTAACCACTCATCATGCTAAAATTGATTGTTTTCGTAAGGTTGTTAGTTTTCATATTCCTAACCAACCTGTCATACGAATTCAAACTACTAAACCACTAAAATCAGTCACTGTCATATCAAGCCACAAAGCTATTCGTTTATTGAAAAACGGATGTCAAGCTTTCTTAGCCCATGTTATGGATTTGAACAAAGACAAGTCAGATTTGAATAATATTTCTATTGTTAGAGAATTTTCCGATGTATTTCCTGAAGAACTTCCCGGTCTACCCCCGGAACGAGAAATTGAATTCTTTATTGACCTTGAACCCGGTACAAAGCCCATTTCTAAAACCCCATATCGAATGGCTCCTATTGAACTTCAGGAGTTAAAAGTCCAACTACAGGAGTTGTTGGACATCGGTTTTATTCGTCCTAGTACGTCTCCTTGGGGTGCTCCTGTTTTATTCGTAAAGAAGAAAGACGGGAGTATGCGACTTTGTATTGACTATCGAGAATTGAACCATGTCACCATCAAGAATAGGTATCCGCTACCTCGCATTGATGACCTGTTTGACCAGTTGCAAGGAGCACAATTCTTTTCAAAGATCGATCTTCGTTCTGGATATCATCAGCTGAAGATTAAAACTGAGGATATTCCAAAGACTGCCTTCAGAACTCGGTACGGGCATTATGAATTCTTAGTAATGTCTTTTGGATTGACTAATGCTCCTGCTGCCTTCATGGATATGATGAACCGTGTATTCAAAGAATATTTGGATCAGTTCGTTGTTGTCTTTATTGATGACATCCTCATCTATTCCAAAAGCCGTGAAGATCATGAGCGCCATTTGAAGCTGGTACTGCAAAGGCTTCGTGAAAACAAGCTATATGCCAAACTGAAGAAATGCGAGTTCTGGCTTGAGGAAGTAGCATTCCTTGGGCACGTGGTGTCAAAACATGGAGTATCTGTCGACCCGGCGAAGATTGAAGCCATACAAAGTTGGGAGCAACCGAAGTCGGTAACCGAAGTACGTAGCTTTCTGGGCTTAGCTGGTTATTATCGGAGATTTGTGGAAGGATTTTCTCGAATCGCTACTCCGTTAACTCAGCTGACTCGAAAGATACAAAATTCGTATGGAGTGAGGAATGCGAGAAGAGTTTCCAAGAACTCAAGAGGAGACTCATTTCGGCACCTGTTCTGACAATACCATCTGGTTCGGATGGATTTGTTATCTACAGCGATGCTTCAGGCAAAGGGTTAGGATGTGTTCTCATGCAACATGGGAAAGTCATAGCCTATGCCTCACGACAACTCAAAGAATATGAGAGGAATTATCCTACTCATGATTTGGAGTTGGCAGCAGTCGTTTTTGCGTTGAAGATCTGGAGACACTACCTGTATGGGGAGAAAGTGGAGATCTATACAGATCATAAAAGCCTCAAATATTTCTTCACCCAAAAGGAACTCAACATGCGGCAACGACGTTGGCTTGAGCTGTTGAAAGATTACGATCATACCATCCAATACCATCCTGGAAAAGCAAACGTAGTAGCTGACGCATTGAGTAGAAGATCATATGCGGGTACGAGTGCAATGTTTTTAACACAAAGGCCCATTTTGTATGACTTGCAAAGGATGGAGATAGAGATGAAGGCTCCAAGTACCCACATGATGATATCAAATATACGAGTAGAACCGACTTTAATCGATAAAGTTAAAGCTGCTCAAGCTACGGATATAGAGCTGATGCGTATGAAGAAGAAAGTGCAAGAAGGTGCTATTCCAGAAGCAAGAATCGATGAAGAAGGAATACTTCGAGTCAACTCCAGACTTTGTGTTCCTAACGATTTTGACTTGAAGCATAGAATAATGATGGAGGCACACAACACACCGTTTGCAATCCATCCTGGGAGTACCAAAATGTATCACGATCTTCGACATACATTTTGGTGGAGCAATATGAAAAGAGAGATCGCGGAGTTTATCTCGAGATGTTTAACTTGTCAACGTGTAAAAGCGGAGCATCAAGTACCAAAGGGTCCATTGCAACCACTTGAGATTCCGAAATGGAAGTGGGAACACATTACTATGGATTTTGTTACAGGTCTTCCCAAGGTTTCTCAAGGCATAGATGCGATTTGGGTTATTGTTGATAGATTAACCAAGTCCGCTCATTTCTTGCCGATACGTGAGACTTATTCCCTTGAACGTCTTGCTAGTATGTACGTGAACGAGATTGTGAGATTGCATGGCATGCCAGTATCCATAGTTTCGGATCGTGACCCAAGATTCACTTCACGATTTTGGGTTAGCTTGCAGAAAGCTATGGGCACGGATTTACGATTCAGTTCAGCATACCATCCTCAAACGGACGGACAATCAGAGAGGACTATTCAAACTCTTGAAGATCTATTAAGACTTTGTGTCTTAGATCTCAAAGGGAGTTGGGATAAGTACCTACCATTGGTGGAATTCTCCTACAACAACAGTTATCAGGCGAGCATAGGTGTGGCTCCATTTGAGGCGTTGTATGGAAGAAAATGTCGTTCTCCAGTATGCTGGGACGAGGTGGGTGAAGCAACATTGTTGGGACCAGAATTGGTACGCATTACTACAGAGAAGATCCAAACGATTCGACAACGTATACAAACGGCACAGGATCGACAAAAGAGTTATGCGGATCTTCATCGGAAGGACGTGGAATTTAATATTGGGGATCATGTATTGTTACGTGTTGCACCATGGAAGGGAGTTACAAGATTTGGGAAGAGAGGAAAGCTCAATCCAAGATTTGTTGGTCCATTTGAGATTCTTGAGCGAATAGGAAATGTGGCATATAGACTCGCATTACCTCCAAGCATGTCTCGTGTTCATAATGTTTTTCACATATCTATGCTTCGTAAATATGTTAAAGACCCGAACCACATTATTGAGTTAGAACCAGACGAGATAGCTGAAGATTTAACGTACGAGGAGGTACCTGTTAAGATCTTGGATAGGAAAGAGCATGTCCTACGCACGAAGGTTATACCACAAGTTAAGGTTTTGTGGAGAAACCATGCTATTGAAGAAATGACCTGGGAGTTGGAATCAGAAATGAAAGCGAGGTATCCTCACCTTTTTGAAACATCAGGTACGTACGTCAATTTCGAGGACGAAATTTCATAAGGAGGGGAGGTTGTAAGACCCCAACTTATTAATGAATAAAATCAAATTTTCTCTAAATATTATTGTGAATAATAAGGGGTTAATTTGATATAATACTTTGGTTATGGGTGAAATGTGCAAATTTTGCAAAATAAGCAAGTGGTTATAAAATATTTATTTTTGGTCGGTGAATATTCGGTTGGTCGTGGAATATTCTTGCTGTCGGGGAATATTCGTACGACGACGCAGCCTTGTGTGGGCCCCATAACGGAAAGCGATTGGATGAAGAAAACGACAAGTATAAGTTGTTTATAAATAACGGCGTAGTTGTTACCGTTAATACTGTTGAAATACCCGGTGGTTAAAATACAGTAGCACACGGTATTGCACCAATTATTGATTCTTACGTAAGAAGGCACTACTCAATAATTGTTACAGTAGTTATTATTCAATATTTTATTTTATTGATTCAATAATTGCTGCGTTGATATTTTATATTATTGTTGTTTCAATAATTGTTGCTGCACAGTATTTTCATTTATCAGATCAATAATTCATATTATTTGAATAATATTATTAGATAACATTATTGGCAATGTCTAGAAAGTTCTGTCTAAGGAGAGGTTTGGTCATCTAATTGCGCGCCAGTAAGGAGAAATCCTTATTGGAAAGCCCCCTCTTTCCTGGGAACGGCCTGGTTGTCATAAATGTGATTCTGTAATATTATTTGTGAATAATTAATTATTGATTCATATGATAAGAAAATATTTATTTTATGTGGATATAAATGAGGGATATATTTTTGTGGTTAAAAATGAAGGAGTTAATGTTGAGGTTTTTGTCAGTATTTTTGTCGGAATGGAGGTATTAAAAATCAGGGTTTTTGAGATAGTTTGCGGGGGTTATAATTTTTAATCCGACCGTTGGATCGTGGTAATTTTTGGATATGTTATACATATATAAGTTGAGTATATGTCCACAAATTTTGAACCGTTAAAAATGAACGTATGATTTATTACGAATTTTACAAGATGACTGGTTCAGAAATTGTTGAATTTTCGGAGTTTATCATTTTGGTGGAAAATTCTAGAATTGGTGGGCCCCACTTGTGGTTGGTGAAGAAATGTGCTGAATTATATTTCAAATGTGGTGGGTGGGAATAGTAGCAGGTAAAGCCATCAGGTTGCAGGTCAAACCTACCAAAATTTTCCTATAAATAGAGGGCTAAGTTAGAATTGAAAATCACACCAGAAATAAGTTTTCTCTCTTTCTCTCTCTAGATTATTGAGTGTATTTTGTGAGTATTTAGATACTTTGAGAGTTTCTATTCATCAGAGCAAGTTTCTTTCAGCCTTATACCGGTATTCCGACCAGAAGTACTGATATTTTGAGGTAAGGGATATTATTTTCTTCTTAAATGATATTATTTTCTTCAATATCATTATGCTGAAATATTGATATGAGTTTTTATCAAATTTGGAACATTTTGTGTCGGGGTTACTATTCATGTATACGGCACTATTCACGTATACGGCACTATTCACGAATACGGCACTATTCACCGAAAAATAAATTTTTTCCTTTTTGTCCAAGATGTCTATTATGGTTACTATCTTTGATTGTATCCATGTTTTGATCTTTATTTTTGAATTCTGCTTCACAATTGATTATTATGAAGTATTATTGATCTTGGATAAACTGTTATACGAATCCCTCCTATTTGTCCTTCTGTCTCATTGGATTCGTTCTCTTTAAGATATTTTTCATCATCCTCAGTCCTAAATGATGATATTACTGAATATCTTTGGCCTGTAGTGCAAAGATGTATAATTACTTGATGAATATCTTTGGCCTGTAGTGCAAAGATGAACAGGTGTTGAGATGAACATGACCGACTGATGATACAAATGAATATCTTTGGCCTGTAGTGCAAAGATGAATATTTGGTTAAAGATGATTATTAATTGATGTTACAGGGATAAAATATTGATGATGGACTTTTAAATCTTAGAAGATAGTAGAATTCTTTCTCTACTTGACTCTTCTAATGGTTTGCTGTTTCCGCTGCAGTTGTTGATCTAAAACTTGTTGTCGATTATATTTTATCAGATTTTTCCCTGTTGAAGACTAACGATAATTTGTTGTATATTATCTTAGTCATAATATTCTTTACTGGGCTAGTTGAGCTCACCCTTTTCCTTTTTGTTCCATTTTTCTTCTCAGGAGGTGAGAACATAGCAGGATCTAGTCGGGGTATGGAGTGATGGTTCTAGAAAGATGTATTAGCAGTCCTCACTATTTCTGTAAAATAGTGTTTGAATAATTGTAATGAGGATTTATTTGAGTGTGGATATTGTCCAGAAGACAATATTTGTATTTAAACTCACAATATGTGTTGTCGTATTTTGCACGACAATTGTATTATTGAAGTTGTAGTTTGCTTTCTGTACCATGTATTTGGCGACTCAGAATGGGTGTTGTATACCTATTTTGGGGGCGTCACAAAAATGTGCGTCGAAAATAGACTATTTCTGACGGAAAATTAGTACGATTTTAATTATTTTCGACGGAATTAACCCCGACACCTATATATCCGACGGAATTACTGACGGAATAGTCCGTTGAAATTAAGATTTTTTCTAGTAAGGCCGTTTCTGCATGATTTATTGGATCAAATCTCCAACTCATTGTTTCCGCATATGATTTATTGGATCAAATCTCCAACTCATTGATTCACTTATCTGTGATAATTTAATTCATTTGATTAATATTTCAAATAAGTCAAATTATGGATCTGAGTTGGTCCCTTGAGTGCTGAACCAGAACTCATATTAATCACACCTACTAAAGGTGATGAATTCTGGATAATTGGTAGTGATGGATTAATATGGGACGTGTTTCGTGAATGCAGTAGATTTTGTTCGCAGGAAATTCCAGGAACGACAGAATAACGTGAACCGTACTCAATTAATAACCTATAGGCAACTTCTTGCGATTTCGTACGTGTATGGTATTTGTTTTGGGTTTTGTTTTCTGATTATACATTATGGGTTAATTTGTTCCGAAAAAATAATTAATTTTATTTGTAAAAGTAAGAATAGCAAAGTTGTGTGAAAGATTAATTTTATTTGTAAATTAGAGAGCGAGAGAAGTATGAAAATATTAAATTTTGTAGATAGAGAATGATGGCAAAATTTAGTAAGAGAAATTCAAAAAATTAGAGTAAGAAAGTAAAAGTTTTAGATAGATTAAGTCTCATAATTTAATATAATTTTTTAAACAATAAAACTTTATAAATTAATATAATTGTACAAATATATATTTTTTAAATGAATCGATTTGGATCATGGGGGCAGATCAATTGATCCATTATCACACTTGGTAGATCATATTGGATTAAAGCATGCATGATTTCAGCGAGCGTGTAAGATTAATTTTACAAAACAGACCCAAAATTAGCAAACGTTGGGATTTCATGTATGATTTATTGAAGAGCTTATAAAGCCAAATTTGAGTTCCTTAATTGACGATCCCTGGCTAGCATAAAAATTAATTAATTAATTAATCTGATGCTTACTAATTAAGAATAAACATCATAAGCATGCAAAAGCGAAGCTGCTAATTAGGAAATATATGCGCGTCTAAAATCGTAAAATATGTAGTATCATATCAATCAAAGTTAGACAAACCAAAATATACCAAAACCAGACAAAAGTTATATACGAGAACATGAGCAATTTAGCTTGTAAATAAACAAAGCCAATTTTCGAGCTCAACTAATTGGAAAGTAATACGCAACAGGAGTATATCTTCTTCTTCTTTTTAAATCATGTTTAAGCCTTTCAAGGTGCATGGCAGATAATTGAAGAGGGAGAGACGTTAAAATTATCATTTAAAATGACTAGACTTCAGCTGTTTAAAATACGTACATTTCGGAAGAAGTCTGAGTAGGAGTCAAGGACATATACAAAGTTAAATCAAATTAAATTAATTAATTATTATTATTTTGTTTTGTTTTTATTTTAATTGGAATTTAATATTTGTAAAGTGTAATAGTAAATATATTTTCTCATTTCTAAATAAAATAATAAATTGAATTTATAATTATATTTATTATAAAGTTAGTTATTATATGTATACTAGAATTCGAGCTTAAATTCGAAGCTCGAGGGTAGTTTAAATATAATTTGATCCGAATCGAATCGAATTTGAATAATAATTATTCGAGTCAAGTTGAATCTGAGTAGAAATTTTCAAATATAATCCGAATTCAAGTAGTATGAATTTGACTTTTTCAAATCGAATTCAAACATCGCCCTGTATAGTTCAGCTCGACTCGTTTACACCCTTTTACCGCATGCTACAGCCACAGATGAATGATTTCCAAAGAAGCGTGAAATTAATGTGTGCTCTGCCTGGCTCCACCACGAGTCTCTCAGCTTTCTAATCGTGCTAAAAGCGTGTCCGCACACCAACTCGACAAATGATTCAATCCTACATTAGACAAGTTGCAACCCAACAATTCAATTGTACAGCCCTGATGCAATATTTTCATCATCGTACCCTTTACTTACGATATGACCTCCACTTCCGGCTCTAGGTAGTCTGGGTAACAACATACCATCCGGCATCCCAGCTAGCAACGTTTCATACTTTTTCAGAAAAATAGGTCAGCGGGACGGAAAACATTAAACACTGAGAAATTAGAAGCAAGTCCAAAATTATATATGCACCATATAGGGATTATTCATGTCAGTATAACATTACGTCTAATTGCTTGGTGATGTGATGTCACCGTTATACCCAATATTACGTGTTTTACGGGATTTTCCAACGACACAAGAAGAATAGAACAACTTAGGCATGCATTAACAAACCCACTAAGTTTTTGGAATGCACTTGGTCTAGTAAAATGGATTTCTTCATTGGTTTTGTAATCCAACAGTCTAGTAAACTGTCTATGTACAAGTCGAACTTGTGATCATTTATATATATATATATATATTGATAAAACTAAATTGTTAGGAAACAGAGTTTCATCATCACTAGCGTCACCCAGTCACAGAACAAAAATTTTATATAATACCTAGGCATGGCCATGGAAACAAGTACGTTAAAATATCCATCCTTCCAATAATATATACACTACCACTACATTCATTCCGAATACATCTATTTTGCACTTATTCAAAAGTACCCAACCAACAACACAACCTACATGCAATGCTGCTACTTGACATATCACTACAAAATCCAAGGAAAGGAAAGGAAAATCACACACGTGGACAACTTCCATCCGCACAATCTCGCTCCCCTTACCATTATTAAGATTTGATCATGAGAAGAAGTAGTACACTTTACTAGAGCAATAACAATAACAACATGCAAATTAAAATCGCACTAACTCCAATATTAATTGAGCTATTGGCAAAAACAAGTACATAATGATGGCCTGTTAAAATATGATAAAGCTCAGGCCAAAACCACCAATGAAGAGCCGAGTAAAAGGGATCAATGAAGGCAAATCTATTCTTTTTCTAAACTAGAATCTAAAAGCAACTACTCTTTGCAGCTAAACAATACTACTAGCACTAGTTTTTAACTGTTAACAGAGGACCTCAAAAACGCTGCCTACCTAGCTATCCAAAGTGGAATGCACTATCCAAATATTTTTATATTTATAATATAGCTAGCTTATCACAACCACTTCACAGCATCCACATATAAATTCCGGTTCAAAACAATAATTTTAACTCTCATTATTGCCTTCTAGTAAAATATTTGTAACTGTCATTTTCCCCCTTTCCACTAATAGCAAGGAGTTCTGCCAGCCTATCAATCACTGCATACCATTAAGAGAAAGTAGTAACCAGAGGTTAAAACTTAAAAAGCATGCCAAGTTCTACTTAGATTGCCGACCCTACATATTAACCACTCATCAAATAGTCAAGGGAAATGTAATTCTAAAAAAGGGTTTTAGTAAGGATAAGAACATTCAAGTCAAGAAAGGAACCCGACAATATACTTGAGAAATGACTAAGCAATATCTATATTAGATCACCAATGATTTTGATTCAAATGAAAAACACAAACGGTACACGTGTGGTGCTAAAAGAGGAAAGTAGCCTAGCTAGCTGACTATGATACAAGATTCCACTGGACTAATAATCTAGCCACAATGGCATAAAAGTAAAGCTGCAACTAAATTGTCCACTGCTTTAATAGAAAAAGACTACTCCTTTTGGCTCAACACAAGATATGTTCTAGCAAATCTCAAGGAGTTTAGATATATTTATTCACCCAAACCAACCTAACCTTTAGTTTGATCTGGGTAGCTAATATATGATAATAATTTCTTTCTCAAGGGATGTAAGAAAGTAAAAATGAACAAAAAAAAAACTGTAAAAAAAAAAGAATATAGGAGAGTAACTGGAAGTAAACATTTACATATAACCATACTATGTTGCATATTATACATCATAACATCAAAAACAAAGACACTGAAGGTTTACAATTTTTCTATTAATCTTTCATGTTGAAGAAGACTTTGCTTGAGAGCTTTTAAATAGAGAGAAGCGAATTGAGAGTTTAGGAAAGAAGAGAGTAAATTTCAATCCAGTTGCTTAGGGGTTTAAAATAGAAGTGAAAGTTACTTGCTTCAATACTTGCTTGTAATGGAGAAAAAAAAGTATAGAACGGAAGGAAAGAGAAGTAAGAGGGTAAAGTTGGAAATAAAACAATTATATTCTCCCCATTTCCAATTTTTTTTTAAAAAAAAAGAAACAGAGAGGAATTTAAAAAGTAAGGGGGGAAAAATTTATCTCCTTTCTCTTCATTAAAACTCCAAACCATAATATAAATGGAGGAAATTTCTTCCCACTTTTATCCCTTTTCTCTCCAAATTAAAACTCCCAAGAATGGTCTTAATAAATGTGCATAGTCAGCAAAGGTAAATTTGGTTTGAAAGTTACTCACTCCGTCCCTAATTATTTGACGTTTTAGAAGTGGACACAAGAATTAAGATAATGATTGAAAAACATTAAATATAATAATCAATTGTCTATAATATCTTAAATTTTTTGTTGGGATAAGCAGAATTTTGTTGGGATAAGGAGAGAGAAATAGTTTAAAGTATAAAAAAAATAGGCTGAATAATGAGGAGTAATTTTGAAAAAAATTGTCATTAATCCTCCTAGATTTGAACAAACGTCAAATAATTAGGGACAAATGAAAAACTCTAAAACGTCAAATAATTAGGGACGGAGAGAGTATCTCCATAAGAGACAGAAATCAGGTCGGACTTAATATAAGGTATCCTAGTATTTAAGAAAGCAATCAGCAAAGCAAAATCATTACTCCCTCAATTCCTATTTCAATGACGTTTTAGAGATGGACACAAGAATTAAGATAATGATTGAAAAACATTAAATATAGTATTCAATTGTCTATAATACCCTTAAATCATTAATTTAACATAGCACAAGAGTTTAAAATACCAAAAAAATAGGTAGAGTAATGAGGGGTAATTTTGAAAAAATTATCATTAATTCTCCTCGATTTGAACAAACATCAATTAATTAGGGACAAATAAAAAACTCTAAAACGACATTTAAATAGGGACGGAGAGAGTACTATTCAGGGAGCAATTAGGTTGCATTAAAAAAAGAGGAACAATTAGGTGGATCCCTTACAGCTAACATTGATTTTGACAACTAATTTCTCACTACTTCCAATTAATATCCCTAAGCTGTCTCTTACTAGTGGGAGTAATTAAATTACAGCACAGCAAATTTCTAAGTTGTCTCTTACTATTGGGAGTAATTAAATTACTGCGCAGCAAATTTCAAACCCCACGGAGGACAACCTAGCAAACCTAAAGTGATCAAAATCCCAGTGTTTTACACCAAAAAATACTAAGTGAATTAAAATACTTGGATGCCAAGTTTGTTTAATTGTATTTCTTTTTGGTTGGATCAGTGTAACTAGTGAGAAGTTTTATATAATTTAAAATAATTGTCATTGTACAAACATCTATTAATGATTTCTCTGCAGCAAACAGGATCAGACGCTAAATCCGGTAGAAAGTATGTAAGGCACAACAGCCAACCATGTTAAGTTTAATAGACTACTACTACATGAAAGTAATGTCTAACTGCAACTTTCACAACAGATAACAAGTGGCCTAACGGTTGACACAGTGAACCATAACAAGACTAATGCAGGTATATAGCTCTAAATGCCATCTTACAACTGCAATCGAAGCTTATAGAATTGCTTTAACAATGAAAAATAAAGCCATTTGGCACACTAATCTGCCTCTTAACAGGCTAGAAGCTTGATGTGTCCTTCAGGAAGCCCCAGCTAGGAGCTTGTTAGAGGGATCTAACAGCAGTGTAAACTTTAAAGGGGCATCATTCAGCACTAAGTAATGCAAATGAGTGTTGTAAGCAATGAAGAGTTGGGCAGGCTGGTCTACTCTGCTGTAGAGAAAATCAGCACTCAGTGCAGAATGCAAAACAGAAGCAAGAGAGATGACGATTGATACAGGAGTAAACAATCAGTTCAGGCACCATTGACATCTTTTATTGAGATGGGTTTTAGGTGCTGACGTCATCAAACAAAGATAAGCAAAAAAGATGAGGGTTGATAAAAGAAGTAAACAATCTTTTAAGGCACCATTACCATTTCTTCTTGAGATGGGATGTAGGAGCTGTAGTCACCAACTACGTCAGAGACTGTAATCATGTATCAGTTGTGCACCTAGACCTACTTCAAATTCCACCTTGTGTACCTAATAAATTATATCATCACCATGTCCCTTCATGTAAAGGACAAATACTCAACGAGTGATCAACTGGATCATGTCTTATAATTACAGACTTTTCTTACCCAGACAAATACTCTGTGATTGTATATGGATGCATGTCTTATATGGTAATGCTTTGATGCTATGTGCATCAGAAGTTTTTGTACATGCTTAGGCCTTAGCTTTCAAAGAGGCTAAACATAAAAAAAATTGTTTTCGACTTGATCCATATACAAGACATGGATTTTCAAAAGTTTTCAAATTTCAGATGACTAACAGTGTTTAAAGGTTCATATCAACTATTACACATACATTTGATACATTTTTGGACACCAACAACTAACCTAACCATCCAAGAGACACCTGCAACATATTAATATTAATATTAAATATTTTAACATGACACTTCACAAACTGAAAGCGAGACTGTAAAACTTCTACATTAAGCTCTCCAAGGGGTAGCAGAAAAAGGAGAAACATGAAATCCTTTAAAACAAATGAAAATTTAAATATCAGGCAGAGCATGGCAAATAGATAGGTCTTGCAAGAGGATTATATATTACATCATAAATTTCTTCCAAACTAATCTAGCAGCAAAGTAATGATATTTGTCTTAGCTGCTACACCTGCTGTCAATAACGAGTCCAATAGCAAAATATGGGTTCTACCCATATTTTTTAAAAGAAAAATAATGGGGTTGTTTTTTTTCTTATCTTGGAGGGGGTGGAGGAACATGAGATTTGGCCATTCCAACCCATGCCACAAGTCCAACAGCAAGGATTATCCACCCAAATATATCGTACTTTAGATCACTGGTCACCTTCTTTTTGGAGCTCTGGAACAAAACCAATCACTTCATCAGGAAATATACATCTTACAAACTATTGTTAGCTTAAATCTATATTAAAAATGTAAATTTTTTATTTTTTATTTTTGGTAAGTAACTGTAAAGTTTTCTATTGGCCATGGAAAAAAACAATTCGCAGACAACTACAACTTAATGAAAAACTATGATGATGAAACTCCCAAAGAAATGGACATGTGGGCATAAAATGATACATATTTTGGAAGAGCCCTATCTATAAATGGAAAAAGAGAAAAAGGTCAAGGAGGCAAATACAGGTATACAAAAAATAATGCTGCAAAGGAAAAAACTACCATTGTTTTCCAGTAAACCCATCCAAACATGAAAAAACCCATCATGAGCTCACTAGTCCTTTAAAGTAGAACTAAAGAAGTAAAGCAGGACGCTATCCTTGAAGATGCTATTGTTCCCATAAAAAAGAAAGCTACATTCTGTTCCCAGCCAACCCACAAAAACATGAAAACCCAACATGAGCTAGTTAATCCTTTAGCAAGCCATCTAATTGAAATAGGATGCTTCCTTGAAGATACTACTGTTACTACCGTCCCAATCAGAAAATGAACATTTTAAGTATCAAACCTTTGTATTTGAAGTAGTAGAAGGTCCTCCACCCATAGCCTGTTGACCAAAGCCGTGCTTGTGGAGCTCCATGTGTAACTCTGGTGCCTAAGAGATGAAATTTAAAAGGACTTCAGTAATAGTTTAATAAAGAGTAAATTTCGATATCCAAAAAATATATATGTTGTAGAAATTAGAGACTCAGACGTACTAAGGGTGAAACCTTGACCAACTTTTGTCAAGTAAAATATTTCCACAAATTGGTTCCTCGAATTGATTTTCATTACATCAATAACAAGTGACACCAGTAACTTTGGCCACCTAATATCACCCAGAACATTTAACCTGAACTAAGCTAGTGAAACTCAAGGATTTATCCTTAACATGATTTCAAATTTGCTACCTATTTTAATCAATATGCAGTAGCCAATGTGAGTCAAACCATATGGAAAGTCAGCACTCATAATCCCCTTTTACGAGCCCCCTCTCTTATCCGCAAAACCTTCATCCTTTCCGTGATTGAAAATTACTTGCACACCAACCTTGCTCTACCTAGAGTGTAAAAGTTATGAAAAAGCTGCTCTATCTCAGTTACGTATACCCAACCCCCGAGTCATATTCCAACACATCAAGACTCCATAACATCCCAACCTTTAAGCAAGCAAAACATGTAATGGAGCTCAACGAAAAATTCACATTAAACCAGGCGAAGGAGATTATCACCACAGCAACCTTTTTAGAAAAGGCATCGAGAAGGAGATTATCACTATAGTAGGCCCACATTGCTCTCTCTCTCTCTTTTCAAACTAATCCTCATAAACTTTGGAATCTCCTATTGAACCTCAACTTTGTCCCTAAACTGATGTCCATTACTTACAATCTCACCAATATGATTGACCCGTCGATGGGCATTGGCCAAGCGGTGGAAGTCATCCCACAACCACAAAACTCTAGATTTCTGTCTCCAACTAACCTCTTCCTTCAAAACCAAAAGCCCGACCTCTCCTTTAAGCTCCTCCCTCCTCGATTTATGGTCATCTGACAAGAAAAGGTTATTTGGCTTGTAAATATAACACTTTCCCATCCAAAGTAGGGAAAATTACAATTCAATATGAGTTGTTTACGTAGTTAATTAACCCCCCACACCCAATTAGATGGGCCTCCAATTTCCGTAGGGAACAAACCAAATATAACAAAATGAGTATAGAATAGGCCAAAGAACTGACAACAATACCTTGGCAGTGGCTTCCAAGGACTTCACATACAGCTCATTCCCTGGACTCTAGAAGAGTAACGTATAAACCGTAAAGTTCAGTCAGGCTCTAGCGCATAATGATAAACAAGAGTTAATGTATTACAAATTTAAAAAATAACTAAGAAAAAGACATACCTCATCTACTGCTTTCTGGAAAAATTCAGATGCCTTTTCAAAATTACTCTGTGCCTCATTCAGGTCAGGAGTCAGAAAAGCCTGAGAAGTGTATGCATTCCCTAGACACCACATAGCATCATGCTTGCTTGGATTGATTTCTAATGCCTCCTCCAGCTTCGAAACAGCATCTAATAAATTGGTTCATAATCCACCAAACATTCACTCAACAAATTAAACAAACAATGATAACTGTCTAAATAATAACATTCCAAGGAATTCATACAAAAAACAACAGTTTAATAATACCTCTAAGCATGTTCTTCGATTCATTGATACCTCCAAATTGAGATAATTCAAGTAATGCTCCTCCCCATTTGGTTAGATTCTACATAAGATGCACATTCACATTTATTCTCAGGCTTAAATATCACATAACAACCAGAAGCTAGAAGATAATAACAAAATATAAATTCAAATGTCCAAGTATAACCCAGACAATGCTTTATCTGTGGCTTCAATAAAAATCATAAACTATCTTATTACAGCCTAAAAGTAAGTATTAAAAGCCAGAGCAGCAAACACAAACAGATAGATTGGATCAAGAAAATAACTGGAATAGGTTAAAAGATGAATCCTAACAAAAGTGGTATATATATATATATATGGATATTGACATAGGTGAAAGAAATTGAGAGTGAAGAACTGGAACTAACATCAGCGTCGTTAGGGTTCTTGGTGTAATTGGTTTCAGCAGTAACACGAGCGTGCTCGAATAGCATCAGCCGTTCAAGTTCGTTTGTAGAAGGATCCATTTTCTCCAGATAGTTTAAGTCTTTTGATCAGGCTAGGGTTTTTGTAAAACAACAGAGGTAACCAACAAGGAAGAGGTTTACTGATTGGATTTTGGAGTCTGACAGAAATGAGAAAAGTAAACAAAATATGGAATACTAAACTTTCGACGGCTAGATAATTTATCAGGCTGAGAGGAAATTGAAAATTAGTTGTTTGACAGTTAAAAATTATAAAGTTTTCTTGTTTAAAAAATAAATGGTATCTTTACCTATTTACTATTTTACTCCCTCCATCAAAGTTTCTGTCTCAATTTTTTTTAATTTGTCTAAATCTATTTTACTATTTATCCTCTTTCTATTTTAATATTATTTATTGACCTTATTTTTTTAATATTACTTTTATTTAATTTTATTAAAAATAATATGATATACATAACACTATTATTTTAATATTAAAAATACAATCACACTCATTTTCTCTTCTCTCTCATCAGTGTTGTTATTCCAAAAAAATTAGGAGATTAATTTAAAAAAATAAAATGATAACAGAGTAGTTAGTATGAGTAATTTAATAATAAAAATATATTAATAAGTGTATATTTTAAAATATGGACAAATGAAATTGGAAGGGAGTAAATATTACATTTTGTTGTGTTTATAAACAGATGATTAATTTTTTTTATTTAAATTGACTTTTAGTTAGAAAAGTAACCAACACTACATGTTTATCTGTTTTTTTTCTCTCTTAAAAAATAACAAACAATACAAATTAATTAAAAAATTATAACTTATAATTCATTTGTTATTTTTCCGTCAATTTTAAACTCACAAACACATTGCAACAGTGTAGATTTTAAGTGAACTCGAAAACTTGATGCAGAAACCCACCTCTCCTCACATGTATCATGTATGTAAAAAGGTGAACCTTTCTTTATATATAACATATAAAAATAATAAATTAAACTTCCTGAAATAAAATTCCTTTTCTTAAAAAAAATAAGTAAGCTTGGCCTAATATGTCTAATTTTTAATAATATAATGAAAGTCTTTTTAAAAGCAGAGGCAGAACTAGGGGGGGCGGGAGGGGGCATATGACACCGGTAGATCGGCGGCTCAGGCGGGGGCGGGGGCGGGGGCGGGGCGGCCAACGAGCGCCAGTCACAGAGGCCAGATCGAGCCACTGCTCGTCGCCGGTCGCCTTCCAAAGAGAGAGAGTTTCGCCTGTTAGATCCATATGCAAGGGGGAGACTGGCATAATGAGACTAAATTGCAAAAGTACGCTCTAGTTTGTATTATTTCTGCAAAACTCATCATTTAACTTATATTTTTACAAAACCCTCCCTTCAAGATGTATTAATTATGCAAAATTCAGCCTTTATGTATTTTCGGTTAAAAATCATAATATAGTCAAATTATTTCATCTAATTTCATCATTTCAAAATTTTAACTTTAGAATACTCATTTTATTTCACTCATAATTAACAAAAAAGGTCTCATAATATCAGCAGATTTATTATGTCAATTGATTATTTTTATAAATCATGTCTTGCACTCGATTTTAATGTGTCGTCATCATTAACTATTTTATTAAACATTACAAGAAAATAGATTATATAGATTATATAAACACCATGCCCATCAATTTCCCTCATTAATATCACTACAAAAAAATACATTAAATGTGACGAACCTAAAATAAAATAATAATTGAATGACATATTGCAGAGGTAGAGAATGAAATGTATGAATTAGGTGATCTAAGACCCCAAATATATTTAATTTGTTGATCTAAGACCTTTCTATTTGTTATGTTTTTGCAAAAGTGTTTCCTAATTTTTTTTACCATAAGTCTCCCTCAAAGATATATTAGTTGTGCAAAATTGTTCCCCCAACCCTTTTGTCAACAAAAAACTGAATTTTTTCAAATTAAATTTGACAGAAAGTAATAACATATTATTCATGTATAAAGTAAGGTTATTATAGTTATAATTATTATGGTAGTTATACCTATTTGAGATACATTTGTGAGCAACAAAATTCGTATTTACGATTGAGATACTTTCCATTTTTTTCAAGGACCCTTAACTCCGCTCCCTCGTCGCTACAACCTACACGTCGCTACTCTGGACCTCCGGTAACCGCCCTGAAATTTTGAGCCCCCTGAAATTTTGTTCTGATTCCGCCACTGTTTAAAAAAAATAAGTACTTGGTGGTTAATAATAATTGTAATACCCGGAAAAAAATAATAATAATAATATTCTTAAATCATATTGTTTGGACTTTGTCATTTATTTAGGTCAAACTAGTTATTTAATTTGTGTGAGCTAATAAATATTAATAAGAGATGGGTAATTAATTTAGTACAATTTGGGCCTTAAAACTAAGTGGGGTCTAATTTATAATTGTGTAATTTTAAATTCTATTAAAAGTTGGAGAGTTAATAAATATATTATTATTAAAATCTATTTTTAAGTGAATAAATAAGTAAAACCTAATTTGCTCAACATTACGTTTAGCACGAACCGACTGAAGGAAAAGAAAAGGAGAACAAAGCCGCTGTTAGGGATAAGAAAAAGGAAAGGAATTATCTGTTCATCTCACGTCTGCAACAGAAGCTTAAGTCATGTAAGATGACTTTTCATATATCATGTGGAAGACCTTATTTAATTTGTGTGTGTATATATATATATATATATATATATATATATATATATATATATATATATATATATATATATATATATATTAATTATAATACTGTGACAGTAGGTATATATATAATTGAGGTGCATGATATGCTGACAACTTATAGAAATTTGATGATTTTGCATGGAGTATGTCATGGGTATGTCATGGGCATTCTAAGATTGTGATGGTAATTAATGGGGCTATATATATATCATGTTTGTATATATATGGAGTAAAAAATAGGAGAGTAAAACTTTAAAATACTAAATAAAACTATGAGATATGGATGAATTTTGTAGGTGCATCAACTTATATATTATATGTGACTTTTATATATGCATTATGTTACAATACTTTAGTTAACAATTATAATATTTTGGTTAATATATTGTGAATGATTTTTCAAAAAAGTTTAAAATTGGAAGTTTACTGGATTAAACAATAATTATACTAGTAGCAATTATAATAATATTAATGTGAGCCTTAGGAAAAGTAAATTGTAATTAGTAATTTAACTTATAGATATTAATTAATTTTTGTTAAATTGTGTAATTAGTTCGAACGAATGGAATTTAAAGAGTTATATTTGGAATATAAATTTTGGAGTATTAATAATTGATATAAGACGGTGATTAAAGGCATATTAAATAGATTATGAATTATTTTGGAATTATTAGTTTGTATTGTTTTTAATTTGAGGTGAATATGTTTAGGTTGCGAATAACGTGTCGTATTTGATATCGTTGACATTTGAGGGTAAAATTTTGTGGAGTGGGCTATAAATGGTTTGGAAGTATCAGGTACGGATTTCGTACTCTTTCAGCGGTATTCTTGTTAAATTTGATTTGTTCGTTTTGTCCCTTATTTCAAATTTTGTTATTATTTCACATAATTATTTCTTGTGAAAATTCATATAATAGTTTCATTTTGGAGTTGATACATATGACTCGTATTTGTACTTTTTGATAATTGTAGAGCGGTACATGTTGTTACCTTCTTTTTAAAACCTTGTGACTATAATTTAATTTGATTCAACATGTACACATAGAACCCTTTTGTTGGTATTATGTCGCATGTGTTGTGACATGATATTTTTGTTAGAATATACCGTAGGGTATACCTGAGCTATAACCACATGTGGGAGTACCACATGCATGTCGTCTTGGCACGAGAGACATGACACTTTTCGTGGCGGTGTGATTAGTCCACGACGTCTCCGTTTGGGCTCTGGAGGAAGTGGATCATTTGTTGTTTTATTGTGTGAGGCGTATGGGTTAACCCTAGTTTTCTGTTCTGCGGATTGGTGATGTTGTGCCAAACGCACCTATCCGATTTGCATACATTTGGATTCGCTGTCTAATGTATGATTTGCCTGTGTGACATTATTTTGGTTGCCTGTGTGGTATTATTTTGATTGCTTGTGTGGCATCATTTGATTTGCATGTGTGTCATTATTTTGACTTGTCTATGTGGCAAAATATATTTCTGAGCTCATTCGGTATGAAATAATACTCAACCATTTGATTCAGCCTATTATTTCATTGTATTAATTTTGTTTGTTTCTGTTCAGTTCAATTCATTGAGTTAGTTACTTCAGTTCATTATTTATTTATTCTTCTATTGGTTTCGTCAATTCTGTTGATTCAGATATATTTCATTCAGATCTTTAGAGATTATATTTTCGTCAGTATTTACTCTGGAGGCTTTGTTCAGTATTTTGTCTCAATTATTTTCGTATATCAGTTGTATATCTTTTGTATATCTGTATCCGTACTGGGCAATTGACTCATGCTATGTTTTTATTCCTGCAGGTTTGCAGGGGTGATTTAGGGCTAGTGTGATGAGAGTGTTGCCTTTGACCATCTAGGTTGATTCAAATTTTAAGTTTTGATTATTTTGACTCTGTTTGGAGAATTGTATTTAGTACTTCATTAATGGATCACCACTATTAATATTTTGAGGTTATTAATTAGTGTTTTGTTTACTTATTTTGAGGTTTGTTCTGCTTTGCCCGTGACCTCACTTTCTTTTTTGGGAAGGGGGTGTTACAATAATAGTAATTAATATTAATATAATAATAAAGTTATTATGGATAATTATAACATAAGACTAATTAGGTTCGGAAGAATAGAGAGAGATGGGTGAAAGAAATATTTGAAGATGGAAACTTGAAATTTGGTAAGATCTCATACAATAACTTGTATTTATATTTGTGTTTGCCTAAGTATCCCCCAACATATGTATGTTAGATATGGAACAATGATAATAATCTTAATGTAGATTATCAAACAATTAATAATATGAAAACTAAACAGGAGAGCAGAAGTCCATTTTGTAGATCCGCTCCCATCCGATGGGAGAAACTAATTACTCCCTCCGTCCCAAATTAACTGCTCAGTTTTGACTTTTTAAAGTCAAATTGACCATTTTTAAAACTCATATTTTTACTATTTTTACTAAAATATAGGTGGAGTGATTATAACCAAAAGAAAGTATATACAATTTATTACTAATCCCAATTTTTATAATTTTAGAAATATATTTATATATGCTTAATTATTAATTCTAAAAATAATCAATTTGACTTAAAAAAAGTCAAAACTGAGCAATTAATTTGGGACGGAGGGAGTAGTTTGATGCTGTCAATCACAGGGCGACACAAAAGACGATCACTAGTTTGGATCTCATTGAAGGTACCAAAACTGATGTATATTTTGGCGGATTCTGCCTTGAATGAGCTAATCCAAGGCCATTGCTGTGCATGGTGAAATTCATTCCTGCTTGAACATACACTAAAAAATCCAACGCATACGTAGAACCCTTGTTGAAATATTGATTGGTTACGACTGCAGAATTGGAAAGTAGTTCGATTGCTGCTTCTCCTCTTGGGACTGCATAGTGTTTCGAGTCAATGTACTTTACTCCATTCTTCCAATGGAGATCTAACACGCTTTGAGATTCTTCATCTAGTAATCCTTGCTCTACATGTAGTAAAATCCCCTCGGAAGAGTTCCTGAGAAATGCTGGTCCAATCTCAAACCCACCGTTCCTCACCATATTATCTGCAATTTACATTGATCAACATAATCAAACATAGTAATTAGTTGAAATATCATGGTGCATGGTCCTGATGGATATATTCACAACGAGCCTAACAGCCTTGTGTAAGAATCCCAGTAAGGGTTAAATAAATACCTTAGACAAATCAGCTTGATATATAAATTTTGAGTAACCTACTTTTTTGTTTTCTAATTAATTTTCTTATTTCCCATTCCTCTGTGCCTCTAAGAAGGAAAATTATGATCACCCTAACAGAATAATAAGCCAACGCTAGAAAGTTGATGCTTAATGATTTCAATCAATTAATGGAGAATTAAGTGACATTAAGGAGTTGAAAAGCATAAATACCTCCATAGGATTTTGCCAGTACTTCCACTCTCCTGATAAGCAAGCAACTCATCCACCACAGGCCAACAGCTGCTATTATGATCTGTGTCCACTGCTACACTTTGAATCATCAAGTCATTTTTTCCATTGTAATAGGTTCCCAAGTTGTAAGCATGGATCTCCCAGGTTTCCTTCCCACATAACTCCCGTCAAAGAAGAAAACTTGGTTTTTCCAGGGGCCGAAACGTTTACAGAAGTGAAGTTATTTGAGCAGTTTTCACTCCCAGGAACCAGAGTGAAGGTAATGACATAACCCATGCATGTAATTGTCCTTAACTTTGAAAGTTTGGTTGATCTTTCCACCCGTACCCAACTGCAAAGCATGACCATTCCCTGGCAATGAGATATTGGGACCTAAAGTTACATACCAGACCGTGCCATTGAATGACCAGCCAGGAATGGAGTTGGCCTTTGTAAGGAGCACTAATGGGGTGGAAGGGTTTAATGTTGTATTTGTTGGAGGATATTCAAAGCCCGGATTCTGAAGTAAATCTGTCAATATATATATAGAGAGAAATAATGTTAACTTCAAATCAAGATTTGCTAATTTTATTTTGGGTTCTGGGGAGAGTCAGCAACGGAAGATATAGATTCTTAAACCGTGTTAATAAGTATTTTTAACGATTGAATATTATCTAGCAGATGATTCGTGAATATTGTAGCTTTGGAATGAAAACAAAAGTCTAAAAGTAAATAATGAAAAGAAGTTGGACGGTATAATATATACCTGCAGATGATGACATTGCCATAAACGTGAAGGAGAAGAATGAGCTAGAGAAGCATTGCAAGAGCCACGGAGAGATATATATGCTCACTTTTTATAGCTTCAGTCTACAGATTAATTAGAAGAATTGATCACCTTAATTAAGTGAGTAATTAAGAAGAACATGGGCTTCAGTCTTCAGATCTCCATACTACTTCTATATTTTTCATATAATAATACCCGTTTGCCAGTTGGACTAACCTGGGCGCCCAGTTAAAATTCTACTCCTCTTGTTATCATAAAAATTTTATTCTTATAATAAAAAAGAAAAAAGAAAAAGAGTTTAATACTGTTTGATCAACTTTTCCATGCAGCTGAATACCCGTTGCAAGTAGTCTTTAAATGAAATGAATGCAGTCCATGGTTTTCAAAGATGAACATTCAAGTAGTAATTAATTAAGGAAAACAAAATATGAATGTACGTTTGTTTGAGTGGATTGTACATTTATGAATGTTTTTTTAATTGTTGAGCATGGATCATTCATTTTTCTCCATACATATTTATCGAAACAATAAAATTCGTTGAACAATTAATAATATAATAAAATTTGTTACAAATAATTATGTCGTTAAAAATAACATTTGTGCCGAGTAATATATTTTAAAAAGAATTAAAAAATAAGTATAATAAAAGTTTCTCAATCCATTCATAGACAATTAGACACACTTTACAGACGTACTTATAATCTATATATCTGACATATTTTCACTTTGTAAACAAAATAGAAGATAAAAGTGTGAGAGATATTTATAGTACTAATGTTGATAATTGTATTAATTAAAATTGAATAAATTTATACTAATTTTAAAATATTTTATATTAATTTCAAAAAATCAATAACAATTTTATATTTTACAACGGAATGAGTATTTAATAATATCTATATTTAAAACGAATGTCCTACTTTCTTTGTAAGCTTTTCATTTTGAAATTTAAAATTTGCATTTGGGTCACATAATTTTTTTCTAACATTAAAGTGTTTCTAAAAGTTTAAACAAATATAATTATAACTATGCCTATTAGCCTATATCCATTATAAAATTTAATATTTCATCAACAAACAAGATATGAGAAAAAAAAAAAAAAGTCCCATTTCCGGAGTGGAGTACTACTTTATTTTCCAATTTAAAACTTTTTGGGCCAGCCATGGACCATGGTCACAAGTTTATGAGCCATTTATGGCCCATCCCTCGTAGAGCCCGAACTAACTTGTAGAGATCTAGGGCTTCATTTAAATCTCTAATATATGCATATATTAGTATCTCGATCTACTTACTAGGAATGATGAAGCTCTAAATCTTCTGTGTCGATCCAACTTTAATCCCAGCAAACTGTAAGTATAATTTCTTACCCGTCGCGATTCCACATTTTTCACATCGTTTGGATAATCTGGATGTGTAAACTGTTTGATTTATTATCTTCATGATTTACTTTTCAGCTTGTACTTCATCTTACGGCCTGCAAGGCCAGGGCTTCGATCTCAAAGTTCATTTCAAGGTATTTTAGTCATGATTCCCTATTATCTGAATTTATAAATGTTGACGAAAACCTGACATTTCTATTAGTCAAGTCTTGTGGATGTAAGCCATAGTAACTGGTAAGCATACTGTTTTGATGTTGTTGCTAGTTGTTTTGTTTGATGTCAGCTAGTAAAGTAGCAATTGTTAATTATTGATATGTTTTTGTGAAGTTTTGAAATTTTCATTGAAAATAATTTTAAATATTAGGTGAACCTTTGACAAGGGAACATAAGTTTTTTTTTTGCTCGAGTGTTACTAACAAAAAAATAAATAAAAAATATAATCTTTGCTTGGGTGTTTTAAACAGAAAAGCACAGATCAGAAAATAAACAGCACAGGAGTAAAATTTCTATAAATATGAAAAACACAAAATTATCATCACTGCTCTCTTTCATGTAAAGTTTGACATGCATCTTGATGCAATGTGATAGGAGGCGTGAATTACCTGAATACATTTTATAATATCCCTAGGGAATTCAGTATTAGTCTTTTGTATTATGATGGTTACCTAGGGAATTCACTAATAATCGTTTGTATTGTGATGGTTGCAATAGGAATAAAACTAGTAAATGGAGTTCTATTTCTCTTTAAACGAGATCACATGAAGCATTACTTCTCTCTATAATCTTCCTATTTCTTTGCATTAATAATTTGAAGGCATCAAGTATTGGTATTTTGTCATAATGTAATGGCTGGTGAAACCTTTATAAATTCTCAAACCTTCTATTGTATATTTTCGGTTGAATATAGGCGTCAGATAGAAATCATGTTGTTTAATTTGGTTTTAAGTTCCTCAAGCAATCTAATTATTAGAAAAGCATTTAGTAAACTCTATGAAGACATCGTTATTAAATGTTTGATGGTTGCTAAATGGTTTGCCGTAATCAATTTACTTTCAAAGATTTATAGGTCTTGATTTACTATTTTGTAATCTGATGAAAAAGCAGTGTCGCAATGCCTTTGCGAATCAGACTCTCAAAAACTTCAAGTAAAGACTTGCATTGTTATTGGGTGAACCTCTGTAACTTTTAATGACTGACGGTTCAGTAAATAATTCAACGTCTGCATAGTTATAAATAAAGTGCTTTGGGTTAGTTAAACTATTAAATTGGTAGCTAGTTTACCTTAAAAGAAAAGAAGGGTTGGATTGTTTTTGTTAAAAGACTCGCCTCTTCTTTCTTTTGGGAAAAGAACTTGCATTGTTAAAGTTTTAGGTTCCTCATGTCACTCAATTTTAATAAATATATTAGTATAGATAGATTTTAGTAAACTTGCAGTGTTATATGTTTTAGGTCCCTCTCTCTATATCAGTTTTTTTTATTGATAGATGGATTGGCAAGGCCAAAAGCTGGCAGAGCATCTGATGCAGATAATGCTGGTGGCATTCGCAGGGGTGGCATTTCTTACTGGCTATGTATTGGGCTCCTTTCAAATGATGCTGTTTATATATGCTGGTGGAGTTATTTTGACGACTCTGATCACTGTTCCCAATTGGCCTTTCTTCAACCGTCACCCTCTCAAATGGTTGGACCCTGTTGAGGCTGAAAAACATCCTAAGCCACAGTTGGCCAATACTAATTCGAAGAAGAAGGCCTCTAAGAAGTAGGCCAATTACTTGGTCTGCACTGGTGCTAGTGCTTTTTCTGTTATCTGGGTTGTAGTAGGTGCCTGTGCCTTTGGCATACTCTGACAATGAATTATATAGTTCTACTTTATATATTTACTTGAAGCAATCATAATCTTCAGATTATCTTAAATATAAACTTAGTTTTCAATTTTTATTCTGTTATTGCAAGTCTTTGTGTCAAGCCTTCAGGAAGAGGCTGATGACCGGATCTTTCATTAGGGTTTAGTGGATCTATTTGGTGTACATCTTATAGATTTATGCTACGTTTGGATTGGAGTAATAAAGGTGTGAATGGAATGACTCATTCATATGGAATAAAAAAATTGTGTTTAGTTGCGATTGGAATGAAAAAAATTGTGTTTGGTAGCAATTGGAATGAAAAAAATTGTGTTTGGTTTCTTGGGAGAATGAGTTACTCCATTCTTTATTTCATTCGTTCAATTCAAACGTAACATTAATGTTGCAATTACCCTATTAACTTATTCTATTGGATCTGGAGGTGTCCCATTTAAAATTTAACCCCAATTCTAACCCATTGCATTTCTGTTAGATGTTTTTTCCCTGTCCAGCTTAAATAGGCTGTTCTATTATATTTATTTAAAATTGAAGGATGAATGTCAAGTTTTTGCTTATTCAGAACCAATGAAAGATCACTAATGTTTTGGTGACAAAAGATTGAATAAAAAGGAGAATACAAAATTATGTGTAGGGTAATGATTGATTATACATGTACTTATAATGGGGACGTATCATGTCATATCCAATTTTTTGTAATTTTTTTTGTCACCATAGCATTGCTTGTAAAAAAAATAGCCATCTCCGTTTTCAAATACCTTGCTAAAACAATTTACATCTACATGGGTAACCCTACTTCAAATACCTTCTTAGTTAATGCTAAAACAATGGGTAACTATACTACAAAAAGTTCTGTAGTACACGACGTTCAAGTTGAACAACTAATTGCGTCTTTTAACAAGAAATTAAGTGAAGTTTTATAGTAGTAGTACATTTATCTTTTTGAGAACATTTGATGGTGGAAAATCCTTGTATTCACCATGTTAATTACTAAACCGATATTAACATTCTCCAAATATTGGAGAAATTTAATTAAATGGCTTTTTGATCAATTTTTAGAATCATGAATGAATATTTTTAGCATGTAATTCTCAAACTGATATAATACTGAAAAATAACAGCAATATCAACCATACACCATATATAAATATAAAATTACGTCAAACCACGAAATATGAAAGAAAGAGAAATCATGCACAACAATTTGACATGAACAATATAAACAAATTTTTTTTAAAAAAATTTCTTTTAAGTCTTGTAGGCAAACTTATAATGTTTCAAAAAGGATTAATTTTATTGTTATTTCTATAAAATGACACAATACTCTGAAGTTTACAATTATTTTTATTATCATGACACCTTTATTAAGTGAACATCTATTACATATAAGGCTAGACATGAACCGAAGATATGCGGAATATTAATTATGTTCTTTCTATATGACATCAAAAATATGAGGAATATTTTTTTTTTCAACTCCTAAACTTTTGGTCCGATTGGCCACCTTAACTAGATTTGGCAAACAAGCGGGCAAGCTCAAATGGATCGGGCTGAGATCGGGTTGTTCCAAATTTGGGCCTGGGTAAAATGGCTCAGGTTTTTGTGGCGTAGAATAAGAAGACCGTGGCCCAAGGAATGATACACCAGGTGACGCACAGGCTTTTTCATTTTTCAATTTTTTTTGCGTTCCCCTTCCATTCATTCAATCAATTTAATTCATTCTTCAAAAACTTATATTAAGTATTATAAACTTTAGAAATTAACCAACACATTATATGTACAAAATAAAAGTCAACAAGCAACAAGCTACATTGATATAATAATTTCGACAAATTTATAAGTTAAAACTGTTGTATTAGACTAAAGAAAATTAAAGTGGGTTGTTAAGTTTTTTCTTATATTGTAGAATAATATCAACTTATCATTAATATTATGGGATAAATCTTGAACATATGAAGTGAAATAAATTTCTTGGGCAGGCGGGAGCAAAAAGGAACAATTTTTTTAGGTTTAAATATATTAGCCCAAAGTCAAAGTTTGGGCCTGCCTGCAGCTTGGGCAAGTTTTGCCAAGTCTAACATTGGCATTCATTGCGTCAGCCTAGAGTAACTACTTCATTATCCATTTCGGGCCAGCACATGTAGATGTTAGAACCCGCAGGCTGCAGTAGCTTAAGAACTAGGGTTTCATTTACGCCGTGTATATAAATACCAGAGCTATCGCAGATCTTTAGTCTTCCGCTCCAGTTGGAAAACTGAAGCACTGAAAAACTTTGCTCTGAAGCTGTAAACATGGTAATCTCTATATTAGATGTTATATGTTCACATTTTTGTCTCGTTTTACTCGTACAGTTTGATGCAGTCTAAAATCTTTTCTGTTCTGTTGATCTTTTAGGTGAAGTACTCTAGAGAACCCGATAATCCCACTAAATGTAAGTTTAATTTCTTACCCTTCTCAATTATTAATTTTTCATTTCGTTTGTATAGTCTGTAGCTTTAGACTGTATGATCTCATTGTCTTCATCTTTTAATTTTATTTTGAACTTTCTTATATTACAGCCTGCAAGGCGAGGGGCTCAGATCTCAGAGTTCATTTCAAGGTACTGCAGACTGCAGTCATAATTTATCTATTAGAAATCATGACATTTCTATTTGTTTCTTTGTTTTGACCGTTAAGTTTAGTCTAATCAAGGATGATGCTACTGTATTGATATGGTCTTGTTTTATTTTATGTTAGATAGAAATGAATGCTTATTAATGTATATTGACTCTTAAGTTTTGAATTTGTTTTCATTATATGTTGTTTTGTCTTAATGAAATGGTGTCTACAAAATTTTAGGGAATTAATTCCCACAATTAGTGGATGGTCCTCTCGAGTTGATAGCGATTGAAGGTTCAGTAAGTGATGAAACCAGTTGAATATGTTTTAAAATAGGAATGACGAACATATTATATTGGTGTACTGGTTAAAGTAATTTATAGGGTTGTTATACCCTTGTTATAAGTATGGATAAGGATAGGTAGTAATGTCCTTTGGAATCTTCAAATGCTTCTACCTAGAAATGGAGATTTGGGGAAAAACATTTTGTTGAAATTAGCATGGGAGAATTAAGGTCCTGTTTGGGTTGAAGAATAGGTTATATGTCAAGGTTGGGAAACATGGGCCTTAGATTACTCAAAGCTGAGTGCGAAGTAATCAAACTATTACTGCAATAACTTTAAATATTTTTACAGAAGAACATAAGATTTGATTGGGTGTTTTAAACAAAATGGACCAGAAAATAACAACATACTCAAAAATAAAATAAAATATAAGAAAAATACAAAATCTCTCCACTGCTTTCTTTCTTGTGAATTGGTCATGGTTCTTGGTGCAAGCGATAAGAGTTCTTGGTGCAACCTGTATTATGTTTTATATCCTTAGGTTATTTGGTATTAGTCTTTTATATTATGGTTAGTACAAATGGAAATATAAATATTTTAATGAAATTCTTGTTATCTTAAAATAGGTCACTTGAATGGTTTTTTCTATTCCTGTTCCTATCTCTCTGCATTAATATTGAAGTCAAATACTTTTATTTTTATCCCTTGATATAATGGCTGCTGAAACTTTTGTAAAAATTTTAAATTTCCTGTGAAGTGTAAACCTTCTATTATTATATCTTTTGGGATGATTTTAAGTGTCTATTAGAAATCATGATGTGTAATTTGGTTTTAGGACCTTTATCATCCTCGATTTTAATATAAATATTTGTGAAGCCATTGTTAGTCAATGTAGTTATGTATACGTGTGTATATATACAAATGTGTGTGTGTGTGTGTATATATATATATATATATATATATATATATATTCTGTTACCTGTTGAAAAAAGCAGGGCCCCATTGCCTTTGTGAATGGGACTTTCGTAAACTTCAGGAAAAGCACTTACATCGTTATTGGGTGAACCTCTGTAACTTTTAATGACTGAAGGTTCAGTAAATGATTCAACCTCTGTAGATTTAGAAATATAACACTTGGGGTTAATTAAATTATTAAACTGGCATTTAACGTAGCTCCCTAAAAGCAGCTGGTTTTGTTGTTTTTGTCAACAATGATCACTTCCCTTAAGTTGGGAAAAGCACTTGAATCATTGTAGTTTTGCATTCCTCGCAGAAAATTTCTAATAAATATAAAAGTAAATATATTGTTACGGTCTTCTTTTTCCCGTAAGTTGTGTAATTGGTCTTTTTATATTGTAAGTAAATAACTTTTCTGTTTATGTGCATGTATAACCTGATTATAAAAGCAGGGCCCCATTGCCTTTGTGAATTGGACTCTCGTAAAAATCAGGGAAAGCACTTGCATCGTTATTGGGTGAACCTCCGTAACTTTCACTGACTGAAGGTTCAGTAAATGATTCAACATCTGCAAATTAGTAATATAATTCATAGATTTAGATACAATAATTGGCAACTACTGTTCTATTTTGAAGAAACAAGCAAGGGTTCATTATTATTCTCATCTAGGCTCTCCTCTCATACAATGGAAAAAGCACACGAAGTTGTTATGTTGGGTGAAATATCTAAAGCAGTCGGTCTAGGTGTATATGATGTCATGTCTACTCCTTTAAATACCTATTCTTTGTATTTTATTAGTTTCCAAATGGTAGCTATTCTAACCTGATGAAAAAAGCAGGGCCGCATTGCCTTTGTGGATGCGACTCTCGTAAACTTCAGGAATATCACTTGCATCATTATTGGGTGAACCTCTGGAGAATTAGTGACTGAAGGTTCAGTAAATGATTCAACATATGCAAAGTTAGCAATTTAATGTTTAGGTTTTATTCAATATTTGCTTTGTAGCTAGTGTATCCTTATGATAATAAAAAGGGTTTCATTGCTTTTGTGAATTTGACTATTGTAAACTTCTAGAAAAATGATTGCATTGTTTTTGGGTGAACCAATGTTGATTTTAGAGATTTTAGGTTCAGTAAATGATACTTGCTATAATTATTTGATCATTAATCTGGTTTCTTAATTAATTATTAGCCAATATTTGTACGTATACGTGATATATGTATGGTGTTTACTGTGTTTCCTCTTATCAGTCTCTTACTAACCCAAGCATGGTATTTTAAAGCTGAACATTCCAACGGGAATTTATTGGTTGATTACTACCTGATACTTTAAATCATTTATGATTTGTTAAAATTGCATTGTTTTTTATGACCATTCTGGTTTCTTTTCGTACTGCTGAGTCTGAACTGCCCTATTTGGTATAGTAGATAACTACGACGGTGTGAATTTACACTTGTTTTCATCTATTTACTATAGAACACAAGGGAGACAGCGCATGCCATAAGAAAACTGCCCTTGACTAAGGCTAAGAGATATTTGGAGGATGTTCTGATTCACAAGCAGGCAATTCCCTTCACTCGATTTTGTCGTGGTGTTGGGCGAACTGCTCAAGCAAAGAACAGACATTCAAATGGACAAGGTCGCTGGCCTGTCAAATCTGCAAAGTTCATCCTGGATTTACTTAAAAATGCTGAAAGCAATGCTGAGGTATTCTCTTTTTTGGCTAAGCGCTAATTATTGTTGACTTACGCTCTTTACTTATTTTTTGTTGGTTAATAAATCTTTATACAGGTGAAAGGTTTAGATGTGGATACGCTTTTCATCTCACACATTCAGGTGAACCAGGCTCAGAAGCAAAGGCGACGCACGTACCGTGCTCATGGAAGGATAAACCGTACGTTTGACTTATTATTTAATGTTTCAACAAGTCTGTGTGTATTAGAACAAGTAATTTCAACCTCCCCACCCCCTTTTGGCAGCCTACATGTCATCCCCCTGCCATATTGAGTTGACTTTGTCCGAGAAGGAAGAACCTGTCAAAAAGGAGGTAATGCATTTAGTTCAAGATTTATAGATTGATTACATGCCAACCAAATAAAGACAATATATAGTGTTGAACATGGGCCGGAAATTTTAAGCAAAACATGTTTCTTCGACCAACTTTGTTTTTTAAATTTTGCAGCAGGAGTCTCAATTGGCAACTAGCAAGTCAAGGAAGTCTCAAGCTTTACATAGTGGTGCATCTTCTTGATTGTCCGGATTATTCAGCCTGGAAAAGTTTTGAAGCCTTAATTTTTTAAGAAACAAGTTTTGTTAGTATTTACACAAGTGGTGGTCCTTTTTACCCTGGATGATTGGCTTATACTTGGTGTAGAATTGATCGTCATGTTTTATCTTATCAGTGGTTGAAGTCTTTGATCAGTTCTTGTTTTATGTGGGGTTTGTTCCATTCAAATTTTTTTTTTGATGCATTGATCAACCCTTTTTCTCCAAGTCAGATTTGATAAGCCAATGGCATTTCAGCCTATCTAAAGAAATCGAAAGGAGCCATCAAACAAGGGCAATTGACAGATGAAGTGATAATTCATTAATTGCTTACTTTCTCACCTGTACGTCCACCAATTAGTACAAGGAAGTAAGGGTGGGTATGGTGCGGTTTGGGTTTGAAGCTCAAATTATACTTGAAATTGCTTGGGTGTGGTTTGACAAATTTAGAACTGTACATGAAACTGCTTGTGATTTGTGCGATGTGGTTTTAAATTGTGCGGTTTCACTTTCAAAAATTAATTGAAACAATAAAATTTTATACAATTTAGCATCACTACAATTTTTTGACTATATTTGAAAAATATTTATCTTGAGTCGGTTATTTTTTTTGTGCGGGCTTTTAGTATAATTATTTTTTTAGACGAATTTTATGGTTATCCACTGCAGACCTCTCTTTCAATTCAACTAGTAGTGGAATATGTCATTTTTCTAGTAAGGTCTAAGCCTTTAATAATTTTTTTTTCCACCCTCATCAAATGATCAATCATTTGGAACTTTTAATTGTGGGATCAATAATTTTTAACATGCTTGACTTCATTACAATCATATATTTGGAGACATCAAGATCATGCATTGAGAGTCAACCCATATTTTTATTTTTTTCTTTCCAAAGGGGGATAATATATTGCCTACATAATAGGCTTTTATATAACACTTCTCTCCACCATTTATATATAGTCATAAACGTTATTAGCTACTCTACTAACATGGTGTGAGTTCGATTTTATGCGTGCGGTTTTGACTAGTAACCAAACCGAAATCATAAATTTGATTTTTCAACCCATCTAAAACCCTCACAAACATCGAAACTGTCAGTGCGATTTATGCGATTTTTAGTGCGATTTCGATTTTAATTTGATTCTTTACTCGAGTCGAAGTTTAAGTTATTATTGGCTTTTGAAAAGGAAGGATTGTATATTGTCTAGTTTTTTGTACTGCTGTATATTGCAGCCTTGCAGGTGCAACGGAGTGAGATGAGTCGTTATTTTAAGCTCTATGCTGAGGATCTTTCTAGGTTTATTTTTGGGGGTAGAAATAAAACTTGGCCTAATAAAATCCAAATTTCCACCTCGGAGATATATTTTTCACGTTGATACCATTGCAAAGCTCAAACACTGTTCATTATGATGGAGGTTCTTGTTCTTTGGGGAATAAAAACAATGCCTTCATAAAAGGATCCCTTTACCCAGCTAGCTAGCTAGTATCGGAATCAGCGAGTCTTCAACTTCCCACAAAACTCGAGGCATCTCTCTCCTATTCTGTTACTTAGTTGAACACTGACCTCCTGATATTATTATCAATGGTATGAAAGAGATTGACAGCAGGAGATTCTAGCCAGTTCGAAAAGCACTGCTATTGATTCTGTAGATCCAAAAAAGAGCCCTGCTACTACCCAAAATCCATAAGAATTTAATCTAAACACACATATTGGGGGGGGGGGGTCACAGCATGTATGTATAAATCCATATAACCTATCAATATAAGACTAATCTGTTCTTTTTTAACTTCTCATATTTTCTTTTTTCATAATAATCTCTCTCCCTCTCTCTCTTTTACAGGCAGACAAAAAGTGATGAAAGCTATTGATGAAGTTTGTAGTATAAGAGTCTAGGTGGCTTGCTAGTTCATTTATCTTGAACAAAGTGACATAAAGCAAGTTAAATTTGGAGAACAACGATGAGTTGAATCTAATGAAAACCTCGTTGGGCTTTACTAAAGAAAACAAGAGATAAATAATGAAAAGATTTTTTATTTTTTTTACTGCCTTTTGAACATACCAACCATCTAACGAGCAGCAGATGATGTCTAGTATTGAAAATTTTCTTCCACTCGTTTAGTACTTGTCAACTACAATGACACCACAAACAAACATTATCAAATTGATAATTACAATAGAAAAAATTACAAAGAATCTAAAACCTCTGCAAATCGATCGAACCATTTAACGCATTACTCCGTCCCATTTGCCTCATAATTTTGCCTAAATCTCATCACATTGTCTCAGGCATAAACTTGCAGCACAATTTCATTGCTATGCCAAAGCTCATTACAGGTGAGTGAGTGCTCGTTCATCCATTGTTTGGCATGACCCCTGTGCATAAAACCCCACTTTCCAAACGATTCAGACTCATGATTTGGCCTTTTTAAATTCATTATATTCTGCTAATTAATAGCAACAAGATTATATTCTTCTCAGCTCTGCAGAACCTTAATTCAATCTTTCCTAATGTTAATGTTAATGGGTAAGAAGTTCAGACAACTCTTTACTGCAGCGGACGGGAGTATTTCCACTTAATGGTCGAACGTGGTTTATCCCACATCGACGACTCAAGGAAAATCAAGATCAACAGCCAGCTATAAGAACGGGCCTGGCCTTCATTTTAAGTCATACCTTTCTCGGCCTTTTGGCTAAGATCAAGTGTAGTATCTGTTCTTATCAGTTTAATATCTGATATGTGGGTCATTGGCCCACACGATATTAAATTAATTTTTTAAGGGGTAAGGCCCGTCCGGTAGCTTGCTACTTGGGTCTTTGCTCGTCGCCCTTGCGTTGCACTGTAGCATAGGCCTGGCGAACCCTACCAATTGAAGTCAAAACAACTTATTGAAACTTGAACGGGGTCATCATTCACAGGTAATTATTAAGTAATTTAATAATTGTATTATGAAATAGTTGAGTTTCCTTTAAAATATTTAAAAAAACGATAAAATGTATATTTAGACGAAATATTGATTGCTTAGTAGTCTTTATTTACCCATTATGTGTTGCACCAATTATTTCATGCAACTAATTAAAATTTTGTTTCAATAAACAGACAAAAATTATATATTACGCTAATTAAAATTTTGTTTCAATAAACCGATAAAAAATTTATCTAGTTTTTTAGTAAAAAAAAATAAAGAATTAAAGGGGAGGAGGAGAAAATTTTCTTCTCAAAAGTGAGATTTTTTTTTTTAAAATTTAAAACTTTCCTTGAATTTTTTTTCTTTTTTATTAAAAAAATTAAAATCATCACTTCTTTTTATTTTATTTTACTTTTTTTTCTTTTGTTTCCAAATTAAAACACAATTAAAATAAAACAAACAACTCTATAATTCCACGTCATTAATATATATATATATATATATATATACACGGAGAGGCTCTAAAGCCAACCTTAAATAGCGAACCAAAGACGAACCGTCGTCTTTAGTGTCTATGACGACGGTTCGATCGGTCGCCAAAAACTACATGGCTATGGGGACGGATCGAACCGTCGCCATAGACACTAAAGACGACGGTTCGTCTTTGGTTCGCTATTCAAGGTTCGCCTTTAGAGACGGAACGATATATATATATATATTTGGAAACTGGAGTTTATTACATTGACATCTTTATAATTATCCTCCGTAAAACCTCAGACCCACGCTCCTCCAAGAAATTTCAGTTTTCAGGTAATTATATTTTCTGTTTTCTCCTATGATAATGATTTTATACAGTTTTGTGGCACGAATTCTGAGGTGAGATCTATCACCTTTTTCACTTGTGCGATAATTAATCACCATTTATCTATAATCAAATCGAAAGGTTCAAGCTTTCTACCAACAATATCTTTTTTGTCCAGCAAAAATTTCCTTAATTTTTTGCGTATTAGCTAATTCACCTTTATGTATATATATTAATTCGAATGGGGAATGTATAATTTGGTTTTACATATTTCCCACAATCCTGGATCTGTACTATGTTTTTTATTTTATTCCGGAGCTCTAGTTCTCCAAAACTTGGAGTATCTAATTCTTCCTCGTCTAATTTTTGAATGCTTGATTTTCTTTTATATTAAATTTATCTCTCATCACATATTGAATCCATTTTCCGGTGATTCATAAGGTGTCATTGTTCAAGCTTGCAGCTTTAGATGAGTGATAGATCAAATTATGGTTTAACGGTTTCAATCTATTGGTTTAATTATCATTCTTTCATTTTTATTCTTACTTTAATGCAGTGACACATAATGTATTTAGATCTACTTTTCTTCTTTCTGTTTTGTCTTCATTGTAATTGAATGGTATTTCTAAGTTACTTTTTTTGTTTTGTTTGTGCATGTATTTCTAATTGAACTTGATTGATTTTGACCTTTTTAGAGATTTAATTATTATTTTTTAATGTGTTAAATATCACAATTGTGTATTGGCTACTATAATGGTAGAGGTTGATTGTTTTTATGTTGGAAAAGTTGAACAGTATCATGTTATCATGTATATTTGGAGTTAAGTTGTTAACTTATTATCTAAGCATTAGGCATGTTGACGATTCAAATAGTTGAGTCAAATGTATTGTTAAATTTCTTTCTTTTGAAACACTTGGAATCATTGAGTTTTTCCCCAAACTTATTTTCGGTGCTCAATTTCGTTATATTTTGTAGCAGTTGGTGCACCAAGTAAAAATGGAAGTTATTGGGGGCTAAAACTTCATAGAATTCTATGGCATTGGCTGGTAAGGTTTTTCCTGCTCTCTTGTTTTTGTTTAAGTTGTGTTTCCTTTAGGTTGTCTTTATAGTTATTATGAATGGGATTATAATTTAAACTTTTGTATACAGATATTTGGGCATTGAGTAGGGAAAGTAACAATTCAGGAAATTTTAAAATTTGCATTGCTCTGGATAGAACAAACAAGAAGAACTATGCCAGTAGCAGGACGACTGACATGGAATTTGAATCCAAAAAGCCAAAGCACAGAAACTCATTTGCTCTTACAGCTAAAGTACTCAGTAGTGCGGCACCTTTCATGCCTAGGTCTTGTAGAATCCCTATAAGTGATGGATATCACGAATTTCTTTAATTAAGGCATTCAATTCAATTATACTGATATTTCCATGGGGATTATTTGATCAGCTATGAGATTTGTGTAAATGTCAGAACTTGTTTAGTTTTACAATTTAGAGAATACAATATCTTTTTTCTGCAAAAAGAAACTTGCAATATCGAATGTATTTTTCCAATATGGTACATCAAGACAACCCAGCTCATTCTAAAAACTGCTCCTTTATAACTTCTCTAGCAACTGATGATTTTCACAGCCCCATCTTGCCGGGGCTACCTGATGATGTGGCAAAGTACTGCCTTGCTCTTGTTTCTAGATGTAACTTCCCTTCTATGGGTGGTGTCTCCAAACGATGGAGGTCATTTATCAAAAGTAAAGAATTTATCATTGTTCGAAAACTAGCTGGCCTGCTTGAAGAGTGGCTCTACGTGCTGACTACGGATGCTGAAGGAAAGGGAAGCCACTGGGAGGTTTTGGATCATTTAGGATGCAAACATCATTTCCTTCCCCCAATGCCTGGTCCTGTCAAGGCTGGTTTTTGTGTGGTAGTTCTTAATGGAAAACTTTTTGTCATAGCTGGCTATTCAATGATAGATAGGATTGGGTGTGCCTCAGCAGATGTTTACCAATTTGATTCTTGCCTCAACAGGTTTACTTGCCTTACCAAATTAGTCTTTAAAGTAGCTTTTGCTTTATATTAATTATATTCAGTTGAATCCATGCATTTAACTATTAAAGAATTTTAGTAATGTTACGAGGTTAAGACTTAAAGATAACTTATCCTTGGTTGAGTTTTTTGTTAGATTATAACACATCATTTTCAATTGCAGCTGGAGTAAATTAGCCAACATGAACGTTGCTCGCTACGATTTTGCTTGTACAGAAGTTAATGGAATGATTTATGCAGTCGGGGGCTATGGGATGGATGGTGAGTCTCTGTCTTGCGCTGAGGTATATACTCCTGAAATTAACAGATGGACTCTAATCGAGAGTCTTCGCCGTCCAAGGTGGGGATGCTTTGCCTGTGGATTTGAGGAAAAGCTTTATGTTATGGGTGGGAGGTCAAGTTTCACAATCGGAAACTCAAGGTTTGTTGATGTTTATAACCCTGAGACACACACTTGGTGCGAGATTAAAAATGGTTGTGTAATGGTCACCGCCTATGCTGTACTCGACAAGAAGCTCTTCTGTATGGAGTGGAAGAATCAAAGGAAGCTAGCAATTTTCAACCCAGAAGACAATTCATGGAAGATGGTACCTGTTCCAGTGACCGGAAGTTCGAGCATTGGGTTCCGATTTGGTATTCTGGATGGAAAGCTTCTGTTTTTCTCTTTAGAGGAGGAACCTGGCTACACCACACTGTTATATGATCCAAATTCTGCACCTGGTTCGGAGTGGCAAGCTTCAGAGATAAAGTTATCTGGGTCGTGCTTGTGCATTGTCACCATGAAGGCTTGAACATGTGTATTTCCCGAGAGATGATGATTGTATCGGTTTAGATTGGCTACCCTTTCACTTCTAGGCCTCTAAAACATTGTAGCGGCTTGATGTTTGCTTGTTTAAGTATTAGAACTGTTGGTGATTTTCCTTGGGTTTTATATTTATCTGTCTGTTACAGGAATTCCAGTTATGTTTTGTTACTTGGACGGATTCCTGTCTTCTTGAAGAAACTTTCCACAATAAAGTCTCTGAGAAGCTCTATTTGGGCATCTCATTTTCCATCTATATTGACATTACTATATAGTGGGAGTTCAATAGCTCCTTATTTTAGCAAAGCAGTTAGTAGTAGTTACTTGCTATAGCAGCCACGCCACGCCACATAAAATATTAGAGCCGGTTTGGGTTATTTGCAAGGTTGAGCCGACAGCCCAACAAAATCTAACATTTTATGCATCACATAGCACATAATAACATGCTCAACATATAATATACATGCTACAGTTCATATAACAAGTATAAAGATTGGAAGTTCAATAGGAGCCATTCGATATGGGGCTTTGAAAATGGGTTTTGTACCGGGTTCAAGGTCGATACAAAATTCAATTTCATGCTTTGGGGGTAGGCCAAGAACATTCAGGTAGTTTGGGAACAACTAGGAGTCAGCCCCGTTGGTCACGATGGTTGAAGATGAGGATGATGATGTGAAGACGGATGAGGAGGATCCCATGGAGTTGCTATAGGAGGATGAAGGTAACGAGGACGAGGGTACCATCTAATCATGGTTGCTGACGAGGATCATGAGAAAACTGTATTCATAACTCCTTGGGGAACCTTTTGCTACAGATAGCTGTCATTCGGCCTCATCAATTAATTCAAATGACCAAAATTATAAGAACCAACAAATGAGCTAAGACTCTCTTACCTAAAACAGATATGGTTCCCAACTTCCCATGCCACTAAAGCATTTTCTATGCAATTTTTTTAGAAATTTCTATATACATACTTTTTCTTTGAAACTAAAAATAAATAAAATGAGCATGTACTCGTGCAGGAGAACAAATCATAAATATGGATACTCCTGTCCAATGTCAGTATCCCGTATGATGCCATGCCACTCACATACTTGAAATAAAACTGCTCGACATTAACATTATAATTAGTTGTTCATTATTTCTGGTAAAATAAAAAATTTGATAGTACAGTACCACTTTTAAACATTTCAAAAATATCAATAAGAACTGAATTACCATTTTAAGACACAGAGGAATACTCCTCCCGTCTAAAATATAAGTTTATATGATTTTCAAAGTTAACTTGAAATAATTTTAAATTCACAATGAATCTACATGAATTAGGTTGTACTGAGCCATTCAGCTCACTATTGGCTGAATCGGGCTTATACTGGTCCATTTGTTTTTAATCGGATATCTAAATAAATCCAGCTAAATTAAAACTGGGCTTTAGCTTCATTTGGACCTGAGTTGGTCCATAATTAATAGGGCCAGAAATGCAGGATTTGACTTAAAAGGGCCCAGCTTTGTCGGAATTGGGCTTGTACTTAGCCAATTGTGTTTTAATCAGATTTCGGAATTGGTCCGGTTAAGTTTTGAGACAATATTAGGATCATAGAATAGACCTTTTTAAGCTTCACTTGGGCCTGAATTGGACCAATTTTTTTTCACAGGGCCAGAAATGTTGGATTGGAACTAAAAAGGTACCAACTATGGTTAAATCAGGCCTTGTGTACATAATCAGATTTCTGAATTCGTCCAATTAATCTTTTTTTTAATAATAATTTTATATTAGTAATTTTTAAACTCATGCCTTTTTCTTGACATGTCAAGGTTCGAATTTGAACTCATAAAATGTTAAATAATGAAGCACTATTAATTTAAAACGACACATATAGTTCAAGCAGACCAACATATAGGTAGAGTTAGGATTAGCAATTCGATTATAACAAGACCAAATAGTTTATTCAGTTATAGCCGAAAATCAAAATTAACACATTCTTGATATCCGAATTGATAACCGAATTATTGTATGACCGAATTTCTGAATTTATTATTCGGTAAATAACCGAAATGAAGACAATTACTATTTACCAATACATGAGTATATGAACAACATTACAGACTTATCATTCATTCAACACTGTAAAACCCCAACTTTTATAAATAAAGATGAATTTTCTATAAATATCATTTTTGAATATTATGGATGTAAGACCCCAACTTTTATAAATAAAGAAGAATTTTCTATAAATATCATTTTTGAATATAATAGAGTTAATTTGATATAATGTTATAGTTGTGGGTAATATTTATAAATTTTACAAAGTACGCAAGTTGTTATATAATATTCGATTGGTCGGGGAATATTCGTTTTAACAGGGACTATTCGTACAACGACACAATCATTGGTGGACCCCACAACGGAATTATTGTTGGATTGAGAAAACGACAAAAATATTTTATTAAAAATAACGGCGGAAATTTTACCATTGTTACTGTTGAACTACTCGGTAGTAAAAGTACAGTAATATGTGTGGTTGCATAGTAGCATACAGTATTGATTATTAATGCTTATGTGAGAAGTCACTCAGTTGATTCAATTATTGTCAGTTAATAATATGAATTATTTAGCGATAATGACGTTTTGTTTTATTCGTATTATTAACGTAATAAAACAGAAACATCTTTTTATATAAAACAGAATACTTTATTAAAGTTATTCTATAAATAGAATATATTATATTTTATTTAAAAAAATTTTCTTTAAATATGGACCGTCAGATTAAAGTAATCAATCTGGACCGTTCATGGATTAGTTACTATGCATTCTATTTTTCTATAAATAGCAGCTCATTCCTTCATTATTTCTTACGAATTCACTGAACTCTAGAGAGAGAAACTATAGAGAGAAACTATAGAGAGAGAGAAGAAGAGTATTCTGCTATTTAACTACTTCCTTATTTCAGCTCGTCTTTAAAACGGTAAGAGGTGTTATTCTTTCTTATTCATGAAGAGAACTGTTGTTATTCTATTTCTTATTATTCTGTTGGAATAACCTGTATGCGTGGTCTACCCTATACTTGGTGACATTCTTCTATTATTCTGTTGGAACATCCTGTCTGTGTGTTTTACACCGGACCTGGTTCCGTTTTTATTATTATTCTGTTGGAACATCCTGTCTGTGTGTTTTACACCGGACCTGGTTCCGTTTTTATTATTATTCTATTGGAACATCCTGTCTGTGTGTTTTACACCGGACCTGGTTCCATTATTTATTATTCTGTCGAAATATCCTGTCTGTGTGTTTTACACCGGACCTGGTTCCATTATTTATTATTCTGTCGGAATATCCTGTCTGTGCGTTTACGCCGGACCTGGTTCCATTATTTATTATTCTGTTGGAATAACCTGTCTGTGCGGTCTATCGCATGCATGGTGATTTCTTTTGTTATTCCATTCTTTATTGTACTCAGTTGGTTAAGTTTTGACTTCTATACTCCATGAAATTTGTGGAATATCCTTGATAATTGCGGTTCATCCAGTATCTTTTCATGAAAATATTCTTCTAAGTATTCTTGAATTTTACTCCACAAAGCAGTATCATGTTGACAATTTGGACGTTGTTAATTCTTGGATAAATTAATTCTTGAACTTGTTTTATTGAATTCTTATATCATTGTCATCATCCTCATGTTTATAAAATGTTGAAAGTCATCTGTGGCCTGTAGTGCATAGATGGACTTGGTATGATTATGACCAGGGATTATTCGGTGTAATCATGACCGTAATGTTACAAATGATGTGGTAAAAGTCCTCATTGGCCCGTAGTGCATTGATGGACAGTTGTTGGCATGATCATGACCATTAATGAATATACGAATATCCTTGGCCGTAGTGCAGGGGTGATTCGATGATGTGAATTATTTTATTAAGCTGAGTCTCAGCGATCACAGTGTTGGAAAATCTTTTAAATCATAAAAGATAGTAGAGTTTATTTTCTACTTGACTCTTTTAATGGATTGCTTGTTCCGCTACAGTTAAACTTGATGTCTATTATATTTTATCAGTTTAACATTGTTGAAGGCTAATGATAATTTATTCTGCATTATCTTAGTCATAATATTTCTTACTGGGCTAGTTGAGCTCACCCTTTCTTTCACTGTTCTCTTCAGGAAATGAGAACGTAGCTGGGGCAAGTCGGGGAACGGAGTGATGGTCCGAATGATAGTATTAGTTAGTAGTCCTCACTATTCTATGTAATGGTGTGTTAATAAATGTAATGAGGACTCTTTTGAGTATGAATACTCTCTAGAAGATAATATTTGTATTCAAACTCACAGTTTATGTTTTGTCGTATTGTACACGGCAGTTGTATTAGTAAGTTGTATTTGTATTTTGTACTATGTATCTGACGACCCAAGATGGGTGATGTATACCTAATTTTGGGGGCGTCACAGTTGGTATCAGAGCTTAGGGATATGATCCCTGGCTAAGATGTGAGAATAGAACTAGGAGGGGAGAGACGGGAAATTCCTTCGCTAGTATGACCTACCTAAGTTTATTTGCATGGTATTTAATTGGTCGGTCATAATATAAGGATAATATATGACATATCAATTAACTTTTATTTTGTGGCAGTATCTGAAAATGGCATCTGAGAATGTTGAGAATAGCAATGGAGCACAGACGATTATTGATTCACCACATATCAATAATCAGGATAATGTTCATCAGGAAGGTGACAATCCTCATGCAAACAACAACACTGACCAGATGATGAATGATGGAATGTTCAGAGGTTTTATGCAATTCATGCAACAACAGGTGAAAGCGGCTCCTGTCCACAACGTAGGTGGAAATACTGGAAACTCTCAGGCGGTCACCGCTAAACAGTTTAAGGAGCTGGGACCACCGGAGTTTAAGGGAGAACCCAAACCACTTGTAGCTGAAACATGGATAAAGCAGATCACCAAGATATTTGATGTCTTGGGTTGCTCCGAGGAGCAAAAGGTTCCCTTTGCCGCCTTTATGTTGCGAGGAGAGGCAGATTACTGGTGGGAATCGATAAAGCGTACTCAACCTGCCGCACTGAAGATGTCTTGGGAGAAGTTCCAAGAGCTGTTTAACGACAAATACTTTCCCGAGAGTATTCGTCACATGAAGGAGGTGGAGTTCATCAAATTGGAGCAGAATAATATGACCGTGTCGCAGTACGAGGCAAAATTTGCGGAGTTATCCCGGTTTGCGTCCCACCTGGTGGATAATGAAGAAAGAATGACGCGGATGTTTTTAAGAGGTTTGAAGCCGGAGATACGTCAACATCTTGTTTCTCATAAATTGTGTTTGTATTCAGATGTTGTAAATAGGGCTCAGTTGGTGGAGCGCGATAACGAGACAACGCAACCAAAAGAGAGCAGCCGGCAAAATGATAATACCAGTGAAAGCAGTCATCGAAGCGGTGACAACAAGCGTGGAGGGAATCAACAGGCCAGAAATGGTAACCACTTCGGTGGTAATCAGGGCCAAAATAATAAGAATGGGCATTTCAAGAAGAGGAGATTCAACAATGATGGAAAGACGTCAGCACCAGCACCTGTCGTTAAGGAAGGAGAACGACCACCTATCATATGTTTCAAATGCGGAGGGGAGGGGCACATCAGTCCAAACTGCGCGATGCCGTCCAAAGCATGTTATAATTGTGGAAGAGAAGGTCATTTAGCCCGATTTTGTCGTTTACCGAAGACAAATTCAGCTAGGATGGAGGCACCAAAGGCCGTCCCAGAAAAGTCAAAACCGGTTGTGCAAGGGAGAGCGTTTGTTGTGAACTCCCAGAAAGCAAGGAACCCGAATGAGGTCATCACGGGTAAGCTTATCATAAACTCTAACGAAGTCTATACTTTATTTGATACCGGTTCTACCCATTCTTTTATTTCTCCTACTTGCGCTCATCGATTAAATTTGATTCCGGAGAAATTAGACTTTGACTTAGCAGTTGAAACTCCATTGGGAGAAACCTTCATTACATCCACGGTTTATAAGTCTTGTTTGGTTCAAGTTGGTACCCACACATTACCTGTCGATCTTATTTCATTAAAAATACTTGCATTTGACGTGATTCTAGGGATTGATTGGTTAACTACTCATCATGCAAAAATTGATTTTTTCGTAAGGTTGTTAGCTTTCATATTCCTAATCGACCTATTATGCGAATTCAAGCAACCAAACCATTAAAATCAATCGCTGTCATCTCAAGCCATAAAGCTATTCGTTTATTGAAAAACGGATGTCAAGCTTTCTTAGCTCATGTCACAGATCTAAACAAAAATACGTCAGCTTTGAATGATATTTCTGTTGTTAATAAATTTCCTGACGTATTTCCCAAAGAACTTCCTGGCCTACCCCCAGAGCGTGAAATTGAATTTTGTATCGACCTTGAACCCGGTACAAAACCCATTTCCAAAGCCCCATATCGAATGGCTCCTATTGAACTTCAGGAGTTAAAGACCCAACTGCAGGAATTGTTAGACATTGGTTTTATTCGTCCTAGTACTTCTCCTTGGGGTGCTCCTGTTCTGTTCGTGAAGAAGAAAGATGGGAGTATGCGACTTTGTATTGATTATCGGGAGTTGAATCATGTCACCATCAAAAATAGGTACCCATTGCCACGTATTGATGACCTGTTTGACCAGTTGCAAGGAGCACAATTCTTTTCAAAGATCGATCTTCGTTCTGGATATCATCAGCTGAAGGTTAGAACTGAGGATATTCCAAAGACGGCTTTCAGAACTCGGTATGGGCATTATGAATTCTTAGTTATGTCTTTTGGATTGACTAATGCTCCTGCTGCCTTCATGGATATGATGAACAGGGTATTTAAGGAATATTTGGATCACTTTGTGGTCGTCTTTATCGATGACATCCTTGTTTATTCCAAAAGCCGTGAAGATCATGAGCAACACTTGAGGCTGGTACTCCAAAAGCTTCGTGAATACAAACTTTATGCCAAGTTGAAGAAATGCGAGTTCTGGCTGGAAGAGGTAGCATTCCTTGGGCACGTAGTATCAAGTCGTGGAATATCTGTTGACCCGGCAAAGATTGAAGCTATTCAAAGCTGGGAGCAACCTAAATCAGTACCGAAGTACGTAGCTTTCTTGGTTTAGCTGGTTATTATCGGAGATTCGTGGAAGGATTTTCTCGAATCGCTACTCCATTAACTCAGCTGACTCGAAAAGATACAAAGTTCGGTTGGAGCGAAGAATGTGAGCAGAGTTTTCAAGAACTCAAGAGGAGACTCATTTCAGCACCTGTTCTAACAATACCATCTGGCTCGGAGGGATTTGTCATCTACAGTGATGCTTCGAGCAAAGGGTTGGGATGCGTTCTCATGCAACATGGAAAAGTCATAGCCTATGCATCAAGACAACTCAAGGAATATGAGAGGAATTATCCTACTCATGATCTAGAGTTGGCAGCTGTTGTCTTTGCACTTAAAATTTGGAGGCATTACTTGTATGGGGAGAAGGTGGAGATCTTTACGGATCATAAAAGCCTCAAATATTTCTTCACTCAAAAGGAACTCAACATGCGACAACGACGTTGGCTTGAACTGTTGAAAGATTATGATCATACCATTCAATACCATCCTGGAAAAGCGAACGTGGTAGCTGACGCATTGAGTAGAAGATCATATGCAAGTACGAGTGCGATATTGTCAACACAAAGACCCATTTTGTGTGATTTGCAAAGGATGGAGATAGAGTTAAAGACTCCAGGGACCCATGTGATGATGGCGAATATACGAGTAGAACCGACTTTAATCGATAAAGTTAAAGCTGCTCAAGCTACAGACCTGGAGCTGATGCGTATGAGGAAGAAAGTGCAAGAAGGTGCTATGCCGGAAGCAAGAATCGATGAAGAAGGAATACTTCGAGTCAACTCCAGACTTTGTGTTCCTAACAACCCTGATTTAAAGTATGAAATCATGATGGAGGCGCACAACACACCGTTTGCAATCCATCCTGGAAGTACCAAAATGTATCATGATCTTCGTCATACATTTTGGTGGAGCAATATGAAGAGAGAGATAGCGTTGTTTATCTCAAGGTGTCTAACTTGTCAACGAGTCAAAGCGGAGCATCAAGTACCAAAAGGTCCATTGCAACCACTTGAAATTCCAGAATGGAAGTGGGAGCACATTACCATGGATTTCGTTACCGGTCTTCCAAGGGTTTCTCAAGGTATTGATGCGATTTGGGTCATTGTTGATAGATTGACCAAGTCTGCTCATTTCTTACCGATACGAGAAACTTATACACTTGAACGTCTTGCTCGTATGTACATAAACGAGATTGTAAGACTGCATGGTATGCCAGTATCCATAGTTTCTGACCGAGACCCAAGATTCACTTCACGATTTTGGGTTAGTTTACAAAAAGCTATGGGCACGGAGTTACGATTTAGTTCAGCATATCATCCTCAGACGGACGGACAATCAGAGAGGACTATTCAAACTCTTGAAGATCTATTAAGACTCTGTGTCTTTGACTTCAAGGGAAGTTGGGACAAGTTCTTACCATTGGTGGAGTTTTCCTACAACAACAGTTATCAAGCAAGTATTGGCATGGCTCCATTCGAAGCATTGTATGGAAGAAAATGTCGTTCTCCAGTATGCTGGGATGAGGTGGGTGAAGCAACGTTGTTGGGACCGGAGTTGGTACGTATGACTACAGAAAAGATTCAAACGATCCGACAACGTATAAAAACCTCACAAGATCGACAAAAGAGTTATGCTGATCTTCATCGAAAGGACGTGAAATTTGATGTAGGAGATCATGTGTTCTTACGTGTTGCTCCATGGAAAGGAGTTACGAGATTTGGAAAGAGAGGAAAGCTCAATCCTCGATTCATCGGTCCATTTTTAATCCTCGATCGAGTAGGAACTGTGGCTTATAGACTCGCTTTACCGCTAAGTATGTCTCGTGTTCATAACGTTTTTCACATATCCATGTTACGCAAATATGTGGAAGACCCGAACCACATTATTGAGTTAGAACCGGACGAAATAGCGGAAGATTTGACGTATGAAGAAGTTCCTGTTCAAATCTTGGATAAGAAGGAACATATTCTACGCTCCAAGGTTATACCTCAAGTCAAAGTTTTGTGGAGAAACCACGATGTTGAGGAAATGACTTGGGAGTTAGAATCTGAAATGAAATCAAGGTATCCTTGTAAGACCCCGAATTTTATGAAATAAAAGTATTCAATTTTTCTTATAATTACTATTCAGTAAATGGTTTAAATTGATAAATGTTAAAGTTAAGGGTGATATATGATTTTTTTCAAAATACACAAGTGGTTATAAAATAATCATTGTTGTCAGGGAATATTCGTTTGGTCGTGGAATATTTTTTCTGTCGGGGAATATTCGTATGACGGCGCAGCTATTTGTGGGCCCCATAACGAATAACTGTCGGGTGAAGAAAACGACAAATTTGAGTTTTTACAAATAACGACGTAGTTGTTACTGTTAACACTGTTGGAATACCCGGTGGTTAAAATACAGTAATACGCGTTATTGCACAGTAGCACACGGTATTGCACAGTATTTTTGAAATTATTGATTCTTACGTAAGAAGGCACTACTCAATAATTATTACAGTAGTTACTGTTCAATATTTTATTTTATTGATTCAATAATTGTTGCGTTGATATTTTATATTATTGTTGTTTCAATAATTGTTGCTGCACAGTATTTTCCTTTATCAGATCAATAATTCATATTATTTGAATAATATTATTAGATAACATTATTGTCAATGTCTAGAAAGTTCTGTCTAAGGAGAGGTTTGGTCATCTAATTGCGCGCCAGTAAGGAAAAATTCTTATTGGAAAGCCCCCTCTTTCCTGGGAACGGCCTGGTTGTCATAAATGTGATTCTGTAATATTATTTGTGAATAATTAATTATTGATTCATATGATAAGAAAATATTTATTTTATGTGGATATAAATGAGGGATATATTTTTGTGGTTAAAAAATGAAGGAGTTAATGTTGAGATTTTTATCCGTATTTTTGTCGGAATGGGGGTATTAAAAATCAGGGTTTTTGAGATATTTTGCGGGGGTTATAATTTTTAATCCGACCGTTGGATCGTGGTAATTTTTGGATATGTTATACATATATAAGTTGAGTATATGTCCACAAATTTTGAACCGTTAAAAATGAATGTATGATTTATTATGAATTTTACGAGATGACTGGTTCAGAAATTGTTGAATTTTCGGAGTTTATCATTTTGGTGGAAAATTCTAGAATTGGTGGGCCCCACTTGTGGTTGGTGAAGAAATGTGCTGAATTATATTTCAAATGTGGTGGGTGGGAATAGTAGCAGGTAAAGCCATCAGGTTGCAGGTCAAACCTACCAAAATTTTCCTATAAATAGAGGGCTAAGTTAGAATTGAAAATCACACCAGAAACATAAGCTTTCTCTCTTTCTCTCTCTATATTATGAAGCATATTTTGTGAGTATTTAGATACTTTGAGAGTTGCTATTCAGTGCAAGTTTTTTTCAGCCTTATACCGATCAGAAGTACTGCTCTTTTGAGGTAAGGGATTGTAAGGGATATTAAGAGATTTTAAGGGTTGTTATGATTTTCAGTTTCGTAATTTGATCTTCGAAAATTCTGGAAAAATTTAAAATGATATTTTGATGAGTTTTCTTGATTGTGTCCAAAAATGGTGATTTTTGGATGTATAGATTGAGAGTTATGAATTTTATGAGAAAAGACTATTTTAAAAGTAACAGCTTATAATTCCTTGTGGTTAATTCCAAAATTGATGAAATTTTTATTAGGAGTACATGTATATGATAGAAGTATACTCTGTAAATTTCAGAATTTTTAGACAAAAGTACAATTTTTGATAAATGTCTAAATATTCGACTATTTTGGCCATATGAAAAATAGTAAATGACTTTTAAAAATTCTGAGAAAAATATATGTTCACTATGGGACTATATTATGCTAAATTCCAGAAAAGAAATATTTTTAGAACTGATTTGGTATTTTTCATGAAAATAGTCTAGTTATGAGTAAATGAATTAAATATATTTTGTGAAGAAAGAAAATTGGAAAATAGGATTTTATGGCTTGAGAATCCTATATGAGGTATATGCAGATTTTTGATGAGGGTTTTGGTTATTGATGATGAAATTGTAAGAGTTGGCATTTTATGATGATTAAATGCATTAATTAGTAAAGTGTAAACAATTAAAATAAATTGTTTATAAATTTAAGTAATGTTATTCTTTCAATATCATTATACCGAAATATTGGTATAAATTTTATTGTAGAATTTCTATCTTTTGTGTCGGGGTTACTATTCATGAGTTACGAATATTACTCTTGAGATTAAAACTATATGTTGATCATAATATTTTTATCATCATATATAACATTTTTATAACCTTGATGTTGAAATTCTCTTTCACTGGAGTGTAAAGATGGGTAGATTATTGGTATGATCATGACTAGGGTTCTCTTTGGCCTGTAGTGCAAAGTTGAATTGTGACTGGTATGATCATGACCATTGAATTTATAATTGAATATCTTAAGCTTAAGTGCAAAGGTGAATTGATCAACATGGTTATAATTATTGTTTATATAAATTCTAAAATGATTATAATTCTTTGAGATATTAATATATTTGGCATATAGTGCAAATATGAACTGTTGATGAATATATTTGGCCTGTAGTGCAAATATGAACTGTTGATGAATATCTTTGGCCTGTAGTGCAAAGATGATATGTTGTTGAATATCTTTGGCCTGTAGTGCAAAGATGAACTGTTGTTGAATATCTTTGGCCAGTAGTGCAAAGATAAACTGTGACAACCCCAAAATAGGTTCATTCCATCCAACTTATTCTGAGTCGTCAAATACATGGTACAGAAAACAACTACAACTTTATTACAACAATTGTCGTGCAAAATACAACAACACATATGCTGTGAGTTTGGATACAAATATATACCAAATGTGACTCATGTTCCAACCGTGGACATCACCTCACAATGACACCTTACATAAAGGTATAGTCAAAAACTGTTTTAGAAATTAGAATATTTGGGAAGTGCTCAAGGAAACTTTCGTACATGGGAGGCCACGCGTCTAGGTTATGATAGATATCATTTGGCCACAGAATTATCCTTGGTTGACCCAATAGACCCCAAAAAAAAACGAGAAGATTACTATCATATTCTTCCCAATGGTGAGTCTTCTCTTGACTTATCATTATCTCCACTGTCTCTAATTGAGAATTATACTTCAAACAAACACCAAGATTATATAGGTAGTGCTCGTAGATATACTCAGCAAGTGGATGAGCACATCTCTGTCTTATGATGACACGAGGTTGTATGTCGTTAGACATCTTGTATGATAGTGTCAAACCACCCTTCCAACGTTGGGTACACCTTACCCTATTGGATTCACCAAATATAACTACTAAATGAACTTTTCTATACTGCTTCGGGAGAACATCCACAGCTAGAGACCACCGTTCTATTTTCTCGTTACCCTCGCTCGACCCAGCTACACTCTTATTACCTGAAAGGAATTGTGAAGCAAAAGGGTGAGCACAACTAGCTCAGTAAAGAATATCATGACTAAAGATAATTAAATTATCAATAGCCTTCATCAATAATAAATCAGAGATTTAGAACATATGGTAAATGATAAAAATTTCAACCATAGTTGCAGCGGAACGAGCAATCCATTAGAAGAGTCAAATAGACTATAAAGTCTATTATCTTCTCCATGTTAAAAATCCACCAACAATGTTTTATCCATGTAACATCACTCAACAGTTCCTTTCCACAATCATATGAATAACTCATAATCATAATTGTGACTATAAATTTTTCTTCGCACCCAGGACGAAGAATATTTTTATCACCTGTCTTTACCTGAAACATCAAAGATCATGGTTATACCAAATCACAATTCCTGTTTATAATCATACTAACAAATCCATCTTTGCACTACGGGCCAAAGATATTCATCAACAAACCATCTTTGCACTACGGGCCAAAGATATTCATCAACAAACCATCTTTGCACTACGGGCCAAAGATATTCAACAACAGTTCATCTTTGCACTACAGGCCAAAGATATTCATCAACATGCCATCTTTGCACTACATGCCAAAGATATTCATCAACAATTCATATTTGCACTACAGGCCAAATATATTCATATCTCAAAGAAATATATAATCATTTTAGAATTTATATAAACAATAATTATAACCATGTTGATCAATTCACCTTTGCACTTAAGCTTAAGATATTCAATTATAAATTCAATGGTCATGATCATACCAGTCACAATTCAACTTTGCACTACAGGCCAAAGAGAACCCTAGTCATGATCATACCAATAATCTACCCATCTTTACACTCCAGTGAAAGAGAATTTTAACATCAGGGTTATAAAAATGTTATATATGATGATAAAAATAATATGATCAACATATAGTTTTAATCTCAAGAGTAATATTCGTAACTCATGAATAGTAACCCCGACACAAAAGATAGAAATTCTACAATAAAATTCATACCAATATTTCGGTATAATGATATTGAAAGAATAACATTACTTAAATTTATAAACAATTTATTTTAATTGTTTACACTTTACTAATTAATGCATTTAATCATCATAAAATGCCAACTCTTACAATTTCATCATCAATAACCAAAACCCTCATCAAAAATCTGCATATACCTCATATAGGATTCTCAAGCCATAAAATCCTATTTTCCAATTTTCTTTCTTCACAAAACATATTTAATTCAATTACTCATAACTAGACCATTTTCATGAAAAATACCAAATCCGTTTCAAAAATATTTCTTTTCTGAAATTCAGCATAATATAGTCCCATAGTGAACATATATTTTTCTCAGAATTTTTAAAAGTCATTTACTATTTTTCATATGGCCAAAATAGCCGAATATTTAGACATTTATCAAAAATTATACTTTTGTCTAAAAATTCTAAAATTTACAGAGTATACTTCTATCATATACATGTACTCCCAATAAAAATTTCATCAATTTTGGAGTTAACCACAAGGAATTATAAGCGGTTACTTTTAAAATAGTTTTTTCTCATAAAATTCATAACTCTCAATCTATACATCCAAAAATCACCATTTTTGGACACAATCAAGAAAACTCATCAAAATATCATTTCAAATTTTTCCATAATTTTTGAAGTTCAGAAAAATTACGAAACTGAAAATCATAACAACCCTTAAAATCCCTTACTATCCCTTACTATCCCTTACCTCAAAAGAGCAGTACTTCTGACTGGATATCGGATATGATGCTGAAGGAAAATTGCACTGATGAATAGCAACTCACCAAGTATCTAAAAACTCACAAAATATGCTTCATAATATAGAGAGAGAAAGAGAGAAAGCTTATGTTTCTGGTGTGTTTTTCAATTCTAACTTAGCCCTCTATTTATAGGAAAATTTTGGTAGGTTTGACCTGCAACCTGATGGCTTTACCTGCTACTATTCCCACCCACCACATTTGAAATATAATTCAGCACATTTCTTCACCAACCACAAGTGGGGTCCACCAATTCTAGAATTTTCTACCAAAATGATTAACTCTGAAAATTCAACAATTTCTGAACCAGTCATCTCGTAAAATTCATAACAAATCATACGTTTATTTTTAACGGTTCAAAATTTGTGGACATATACTCAACTTATATATGTATAACATATCCAAAAATTACCACGATCCAACGGTCGGATTAAAAATTATAAGCCCCGCAAAATATCTCAAAAACCCTGATTTTTAATACCTCCATTCCAATAAAAATACTGATAAAAACCTCAACATTAACTCCTTCATTTTTAACCACAAAAATATATCCCTCATTTATATCCACATAAAATAAATATTTTCTTATCATATGAATCAATAATTAATTATTCACAAATAATATTACAGAATCACATTTATGACAACTAGGTCGTTCCCAGGAAAGAGGGGGCTTTCCAATAAGGATTTCTCCTTACTGGCGCGCAATTAGATGACCAAACCTCTCCTTAGACAGAACTTTCTAGTCATTGCCAATAATGCTATCTAATAATATTATTTAAATAATATGAATTATTGATCTGATAATAGAAAATACTGTGCAGCAACAATTATTGAAACAACAATAATATAAAATTTCAATGCAGCAATTATTGAATCAATAATAAAATATTAAACAGTAATTACTGTAACAATTATTGAGTAGTGCCTTCTTACGTAAGAATCAATAATTTCAAAAATACTGTGCAATACCGTGTGCTACTGTGCAATAACGCGTATTACTGTATTTTAATCACCGGGTATTCCAACAGTGTTAACGGTAACAACTACGCCGTTATTTGTAAAAACTCAAATTTGTCATTTTCTTCACCCGACAGTTATTCGTTATGGGGCCCACAAATAGCTGCGCCGTCGTACGAATATTCCCCGATAGAAAGAATATTCCACGACCAAACGAATATTCCCCGACAACAATGAATATTTTATAACCACTTGCGTAGTTTGAAAAATTTTCATATATCACCCTTAACTTTTTATCAATTTAACCATTTACTGAATTGTAATTATAAGAAAAATTGAATACTTTTATTTCATAAAATTCGGGGTCTTACATAAACTGTTGATGAATATCTTTGGTCCGTAGTGCAAAGATGGATTTGTTAGTATGATTATAAACAGGAACTGTGATTTGGTATAACCATGATCTTTGATGTTTCAGGTAAGACAGGTGATGAAAATATTCTTCGTCTGGGTGAGAAGAAAATTTATAGTCACAATTATGATTATGAGTTATTCATATGATTGTGGAAAGGAACTGTTGAGTGATGTTACATGGATAAAAACATTGTTTGTGAATTTTTAACATGGAGAAGATAATAGACTTGTATAGTCTATTTGACTCTTCTAATGGATTGCTCGTTCCGCTGCAACTATGGTTGAAATTTTTATCATTTACCATTTATGTTCTAAATCTTGATTTATTGTTGATGAAGGCTATTGATAATTGAATTATCTTTAGTCATGATATTCTTTACTGAGCTAGTTTGCTCACCCTTTTGCTTCACAATTCCTTTCAGGTAATAAGAGTGTAGCTGGGTCGAGCGGGGGTAACAAGGGATAGAACGTGTGGTTCATATTTAGTAGTTATATTTGGTGAAGAAAATAGGGTGAGGCGAAAACCAACCGTATTGCACAGTATTTTTGAAATTATTGATTCTTACGTAAGAAGGCACTACTCAATAATTATTACAGTAGTTACTGTTCAATATTTTATTTTATTGATTCAATAATTGTTGCGTTGATATTTTATATTATTGTTGTTTCAATAATTGTTGCTGCACAGTATTTTCCTTTATCAGATCAATAATTCATATTATTTGAATAATATTATTAGATAACATTATTGTCAATGTCTAGAAAGTTCTGTCTAAGGAGAGGTTTGGTCATCTAATTGCGCGCCAGTAAGGAAAAATTCTTATTGGAAAGCCCCCTCTTTCCTGGGAACGGCCTGGTTGTCATAAATGTGATTCTGTAATATTATTTGTGAATAATTAATTATTGATTCATATGATAAGAAAATATTTTTTTTATGTGGATATAAATGAGGGATATATTTTTGTGGTTTAAAAATGAAGGAGTTAATGTTGAGATTTTTATCCGTATTTTTGTCGGAATGGGGGTATTAAAAATCAGGGTTTTTGAGATATTTTGCGGGGGTTATAATTTTTAATCCGACCGTTGGATCGTGGTAATTTTTGGATATGTTATACATATATAAGTTGAGTATATGTCCACAAATTTTGAACCTTTAAAAATGAATGTATGATTTATTATGAATTTTACGAGATGACTGGTTCAGAAATTGTTGAATTTTCGGAGTTTATCATTTTGGTAGAAAATTCTAGAATTGGTGGGCCCCACTTGTGGTTGGTGAAGAAATGTGCTGAATTATATTTCAAATGTGGTGGGTGGGAATAGTAGTAGGTAAAGCCATCAGGTTGCAGGTCAAACCTACCAAAATTTTCCTATAAATAGAGGGCTAAGTTAGAATTGAAAATCACACCAGAAACATAAGCTTTCTCTCTTTCTCTCTCTATATTATGAAGCATATTTTGTGAGTATTTAGATACTTGTGAGTTGCTATTCAGTGCAAGTTTTCTTCAGCCTTATACCGATCAGAAGTACTGCTCTTTTGAGGTAAGGGATTGTAAGGGATATTAAGAGATTTTAAGGGTTGTTATGATTTTCAGTTTCGTAATTTTTCTGATCTTCGAAAATTCTGGAAAATTTAAAATGATATTTTGATGAGTTTTCTTGATTGTGTCCAAAAATGGTGATTTTTGGATGTATAGATTGAGAGTTATGAATTTTATGAGAAAAGACTATTTTAAAAGTAACAGCTTATAATTCCTTGTGGTTAATTCCAAAATTGATGAAATTTTTATTAGGAGCACAGTCATTATGATAGAAGTATACTCTGTAAATTTCAGAATTTTTAGACAAAAGTACAATTTTTGATAAATGTCTAAATATTCGACTATTTTGGCCATATGAAAAATAGTAAATGACTTTTAAAAATTCTGAGAAAAAATATATGTTCACTATGGGACTATATTATGCTAAATCCCAGAAAAGAAATATTTTTGGAACTGATTTGGTATTTTTCATGAAATAGTCTAGTTATGAGTAAATGAATTAAATATGTTTTGTGAAGAAAGAAAATTGGAAAATAGGATTTTATGGCTTGAGAATCCTATATGAGGTATATGCAGATTTTTGATGAGGGTTTTGGTTATTGATGATGAAAATTGTAAGAGTTGGCATTTTATGATGATTAAATGCATTAATTAGTAAAGTGTAAACAATTAAAATAAATTGTTTATAAATTTAAGTAATGTTATTCTTTCAATATCATTATACCGAAATATTGGTATAAATTTTATTGTAGAATTTCTATCTTTTGTGTCAGGTTACTATTCATGAGTTACGAATTTTACTCTTGAGATTAAACTATATGTTGATCATATTATTTTTATCATCATATATAACATTTTTATAACCCTGATGTTGAAATTCTCTTTCACTGGAGTGTAAAGATGGGTAGATTATTGGTATGATCATGACTAGGGTTCTCTTTGGCCTGTAGTGCAAAGTTGAATTGTGACTGGTATGATCATGACCATTGAATTTATAATTGAATATCTTAAGCTTAAGTGCAAAGGTGAATTGATCAACATGGTTATAATTATTGTTTATATAAATTCTGAAATGAGATATTATATATTTGGTGTTGCAATATGAACTGTTGATGAATATATTTGGCCTGTAGTGCAAATATGAATGTTGATGAATATCTTTGGCCTGTAGTGCAAAGATGATATGTTGATGAATATCTTTGGCCTGTAGTGCAAAGATGAACTGTTGTTGAATATCTTTGGCCAGTAGTGCAAAGATAACTGTTGATGAATATCTTTGGCCGTAGTGCAAAGATGGATTTGTTAGTATGATTATAAACAGGAACTGTGATTTGGTATAACCATGATCTTTGATGTTTCAGGTAAAGACAGGTGATGAAAATATTCTTCGTCCTGGGTGCGAAGAAAAATTTATAATCACAATTATGATTATGAGTTATTCATATGATTGTGGAAAGGAACTGTTGATTGATGTTACATAGATAAAACATTGTTGGTGGATTTTTAACATGGAGAAGATAATAGACTTTATAGTCTATTTGACTCTTCTAATGGATTGCTCGTTCCGCTGCAACTATGGTTGAAATTTTTATCATTTACCATATGTTCTAAATCTCTGATTTATTGTGATGAAGGCTATTGATAATTTAATTATCTTTAGTCATGATATTCTTTACTGAGCTAGTTGTGCTCACCCTTTTGCTTCACAATTCCTTTCAGGTAATAAGAGTGTAGCTGGGTCGAGCGGGGGTAACAAGGGAATAGAACGGTGGTCATCATTTAGTAGTTATATTTGGTGAAGAAAATAGGGTGAGGCGAACCCAACGTTGGAAGGGTGGTTTTGTCCACTATCATACAAGATGTCTAATGACATACAACCTCGTGTCATCATAAGACAGGGTTGTGCTCATCCACTTGCTGAGTATATCTATGGGCACTACCTATATAATCTTGGTGTTTGTTTGAAGTATAATTCTCAATTAGAGACAGTGGAGATAATGATAAGTCAAGAGAAGACTCACCATGGGAAGAATATGATAGTAATCTTCTCGTTTTTCTTTGGGGTCTATTGGGTCAACCAAGGATAATTCTGTGGCCATATGATATCTATCATAACCTAGACGCGTGGCCCTCATGTACGAAGGTTTCCTTGAGCACTTCCCAAAGATTCTAGTTTCTAAAACAGTTTTTGACTGTACCTTTATGTAAGGTACCTTTGTAAGGTGCTGATACATGATGGTGTCCAATGTCACATTTGGTATATATTTGTATCCAAACTCACTGCAATA